>OZ005740.1:34596648-35196648 GCA_963930735.1 Dioctria linearis | reverse complement strand
CGTAGTAAGTAGATACAATAAATGTATATCATATCGCCAAAAATTTATAATTTTTTGATGAATTTGACTGCATTTGTGATGGTGAAGAAATATATGACTGCCTTGTAAATATAACCCTAACTAACTCAACATTTCAAATACAAAAGAGCTAATTTTTAAGTTGATTACTGACGGCGGGAGGTAGAGACACAAGCATCAAATAAACCAACACATGGTTTTAATAAAATGTCAAATATCGAGCTAAGCACACGAATTCGGACGGGTTAGTTTCTTCTTCGTATAACTATTATAATAGCTGAGCTTATTGTGTTACGTCACTAGCTGTAATAATAAGACGAAAACGAAGACTTCGATTCGGACAGGCCCTAAGTACCTATACAGGGTGTCCCACGTAACATATTCCCTGGCCATTTGTCTCCTAAATGTGCGGAGATATCGAAAAAGTCCTAATAATAAAAGTTGCGCATCTTTAGTCAAGGTATCCTCTGGCATAGCCAAAGTCCTTGAAAGTGTTATATTGAATATTTCAGTTTAACCCTTTATTATCGAGATATAAGGCCTCAAATTGTACTCTATGGACCGTGTTCCTTTGCCATTTTCTCGAAAATGCACACAGATATCATCGAAGTGCTAGTACTAAAAACTACGCATCATAAGCGGGCTATATTTTGGTATAGTCAACATTTAAAAACAAAAGCCACACGAAAAAAGGATATCTTCGGTTTGGTCTTTTTCGTCCTTTCTGAGGATGCATTTTGGCTACATTGAATAACCGCAAATCAAATTAGAAAAAAAGTGGTATACCTATTGAAAATTCTTCATTCTTATTGCCAACGTCCAAAGACTGTAAAAAAGTACTGTAAAAAGTACTCAGTACATTTTAGTAGTCTCAGTACTTAGTTACAAGTACTTTTTATACATGCTGTACTTGTACTTCCCCTAAAGTACTTAGGCCTTCGGTACTTGTACTTAAGTACTTTTTCTTGGTACTTGTCATCATAAGATACTTAAGTCGATCGGCCAGCACACAATTGTTTCGTGCAAACAACAAAGTAGAAAATGTCTAAAAATTTTCTATGTCCTATGCTTGGAATATAGGAAACGATTTTGTACTTACCAACTATCGTGACACATAATCAGGATGACGGTCATTTCCTTTACGATGATAACGATCGAGGAATTCGTAAGACACTTTCATACGATTTTCAACCAAGTATTAACTCACTATTTTCATATAATCTGCAAACACTCTCCTATCGTTAAAAGTTAGTGTTCTACATTACTGTTTGATTACTAGCAATTTTCACAGGTTTTTTATTAACGGTAGTTGCTTATGTTAGCAGTAGCGCACCCAGAATTTGGCTTGGAGGGAGGGCACAAGTATCCCATGTATAAAAAGGGTCGGAAAAATAGGGCTCTAAAGTCGCGTGCAGAGCCCATCCGAGCACTTCTTAATTGGGTAGCTGGAATCGTACTTTATTGTGAATAATGATCCCACCGCTGCCACCACTTTTTGTTGTTGTGTGGGTTAACGTTCCGCTATCAACAAGAACTTCGGAGTGATTTCTTTTGGGAGAAGATCACCAGACCTTCTTCAAAAGTTCTTTTTTGAAGATATTGAATTTCAAGTTATATTTGCTAAAATCTCGACATAAATCCAGTGTTTTCTCTATCTTTAATAGATTAATCATAATTTCATAAGCAATTGAACACATTTATTTATTTATTTATTATTATTTATATTATAACATAAATACAAATTAAAAATGTCTCTATATATTGCGCATTTCGCACGTTCATTTTAAAATTCAGCATAAATTCTGTCCTGGTCTTTGACATCATTATAGAAAAAAAAATCAACTTTTTTGTCTAGAATTCAATAATAGAATGTTTCTCGTCCTATCCTAGAGCTAGTAGCAATAATTTTGTCATTATAATAATAAAAAAGAAGACCTTTATTGTCTGGTGAAAACTTGACTTTAACTTACGCGATACTGACATTAGTAGTCTCGCGGTTATGAAGTATCACCGACGATATCACTCTCTATCTCTCTATAATATGACACACAAGGTTTAAAATTTTAGAAAAATCATCAATTTTAGATCATTTTAAATTGAGATAAAGGTGGCAGGTGCTCCGCGATATTATCAACTCTTGATGCACAACATATACAAATGTATAAGTTAGATACTTCTTCTCCGTAATCATGTTTTTTTTTTTTAGTTGACAACCTCAATAATTTGCTAACAATAGTCTTTTTATCCTTTCTCACGTTTTTAAATTTATAAAAAACATCTGAATTATACTCAACCAACAACATAGACATAAGTATCTACTAGACATGGCAGACCGGACCATATATACATACTTCAGTATGCACTTGTGACACTCATATGATGAATAAAAGTCATTTGCAGTATAACCAGGCACAGAAACATCACAGAGTCCTTCAACTATCCGTAGGGATATTGAACAGGAAAACATTCTGCACTGCAACATTTTAGGTAGACCAAAAAGCTCATATTTAACAGTTTGTACAATCTTCTGAATATGAATATTTCACAAGATTACTCTAGTGAGTCCATTTCATTTAGGATAACACCTAAAGTAGATAGGCATAATACTGTCATTCCAGTCGGTGTTATGATTTATGTCTCTAGTGACTGTAACTCGTCATGAAGTTGCATTACACCGATGATATATACTCATTATGCCAAATGATGATAAATAAGTTTCAAAGATATATTGATGCGAAACGTGACCTAGTTACACAACTGGGAAATGAAACTTCCGCAAAGTATATACATACATATGACTGTACACAGGAATTTATAATATATTAAACTATGTACATAGGTACCAACAGTTATCATGAGCCCAGAAAGTTTTAAACGAGACTTCATACATATTACACTATACAAAAAAAAATATATGCATGTACACAGCGAATTCATACCAAGGCTTTCAAATTCTAGACTGGATTTTTCTTAAAACTAACACCTGCAGTTATATAAAGTTATTACCTAGGATTTCGCTATTCCCTTCTGTTCTTATATAACCATATAACTAAGTTATCTTAAAGTACCCTAAGCTGGGAACTATCTGTCGAGGGTTTTTTTTTCTTTTTTTTATTTTCAATTTTATAAAGACGTAGCTAAATTCTGCATGCAAGAGATGGGTCGATATGAATGTGTTAAACAAACTTCTAAACATTTCAGGTAAGCCAGAAGCAGAAACGGTAATGCCTGCAACACTTTAGTTTGCTATAAATTCTGATTTTACCACAGTGCATTGCTTACCACGCTAGTTACTATGCAGCACAGGTACGAATTATGAGTTTTTTAAGCTGTTTTAGAGAAAAAAAAAGGTAAACAACGATAATTAATTTTGTAATCTTTCAGGTCGGCAAAAAGCAAACAGAACACACCACAGCACCACGTACATAGTTATGTATGTTAATGAAAATTTACAAAAACATATTTAAATTGAAGGCATGCACTATTAGCATGATAAATTAACAACATATATAAAGGATGTGTTTACGTAGACTTATAATGTTGACATGATGGAGACACAACCAAACCGGCCATTAAAAACAATGAGAAAGTTACAGGAAAATTGATTTTAATTAAAACTTTCTTAGATTTATTAAAAATGCATTTCGACTGCATATAACGAGCTATTACAAACTGACACCTTTACAAGGAAAGAGCATATAAACGAAAATATAAGCTTTACTAAATTAAAATTGAAAAATAAAAAAAACGACTACAAATATCAGCATATTATAACCAATTTATTTATGTACATAAATTGATGTGTTCAATATACCTCCTTCGCATGAAGATGTGGTTAGAGAAACCAGATCATGGCACAGTACAAAGGACCAGATTGAGAAATATGACAACAGTGCAATGTTATGCTTCATCGCGATCTTACACTTGAATGGTACATTAGATTTCCGTTTCACCACCCCCCCCCCCCCCGCTAGGAGGGTTACAAACGGGAATGCCCTCTTTTCATATGACTTTATGCCCGACACCAACACACATGAGAAAAATATAGTAGCTGGAGTGTATGTGACCCAAGTGCATGAAAATGGGTTTTCCAGTATATTTTACTAACACTCCTTAACACTCTCAACCCCCCCCCCCCGATAGGGGGAATCCTCACCTTTCATACAACTTTTAGCCCTATACCTTCACACATGAGAGAAATGTAGTAGTAGAAGTAGGATATGACCCAAGTACATTTTGAATCGGAAAAAATATACACCACCCGATAGTACTCAACGAGACCTATAATTCGATATGCAACATGCGGTATTAGAACAACCCCACCCCCGCCGGGGGTTCCTACCCCCTATCTTAAAAGAAGGCAGAGAAAAATATCTTCTACGAATTATAGCTGGTAATGAGCTGACGCGAACAGTGCAACCCGTTTTCCGATCGGACATAACCATACTGAGTTAGAGCCGATCTAAAGTACGAAAAATCTAGTACCTCAGTTCGAATAAAAAAGAGAGAAATACTAAAAAAGTGATGGCTATAAATAGCTATTTAAGCCTCTGAGTATAGGAGTGTGGGTACTCAAACTTCTTCTCAGGACCTAAGGAATTCTGTTCTGTACAAGATTTGCCAAAATGTACTATATCAAATCTTGACACCCCCCTACCCACCCCGTTTTCCCCGGCTAGATAGAAATAAACATCATTAATAAAAAATTTTCAGAGTATCATAATGCATCGTTCAAGACATCTCTCATGTCTGGAGGTGTCGAGCCTACGATGGGCATTCCCCTTTCATTTTAGGATGAAACATTATTTTCAAAAAATTATATCTCGAGAACGGAGCAACCAATTTTTCTCATTCAAATTAAATTTTTCAATTTTTCATAAAAAATACGGCAATACCAGCAATATAGTAGTAGTAGTAGTTTTCTCAAAGAAAAAAATAGTATTATTTACTATTGCACTTGTCATGATCACAGCACGTAAGGGCTGTCCAAAAGGAGGAGTTCTCCCTCTACTCTTGTGGTCGATTGTGATTGACGATCTCCTTATACTTAAGTAAAATAAGACTTAGTACTACTTAAAGTACATTTTCGTTACTTAAAACGTATTACTCGATACATTTGAAATGCCCCTACTTAGTACTTGAACATAAGTACTTGCTTCTATTTACTTGTACTTAAGACTTAGTTTTGTACTTAAGTACCAAAATTTTTACATAAGTATTTCTGAGTCTATTAAGTACCTACAAATATCTAACTCTTCGTAGAAAAGCAAACACAATCTCTAGCGCAACTCTTTTTTTGTTGAGTTTTAAGGCACGCAAAGAACTGTCAAAGCATGTGCCTCACTCACGCTTAAGGCAGAAACTTAGACAGACTAATAACATACAAACAAGACTGGGCAAGTAGAACAAAAACCAGTAACGTCTCGCTCGAATATAAAATCGACGATGCCTCGACTTGATGACATACTCACTGACATGTATAATATGGACTGACTGCATTCATACAAATACACTGCAGAAAGAGGGCTCACTTCTATATTGCTGACTCTTTCGGTCTAAGCACCAAGTATCAACTGAGAGAGAACTGACAACAACAAATAAATTAGTGGATTCGTCGAAATACATGATTTTAAATTAATTATTTACGGTTATTACTGATAAAAACTGTTTTACCAAAGACAATATATTCATTAAATATAAGCAGAAGAAATTCTAAATGTTTTATTAAAATCACGTTCCGAGCTGTGTGCTCACTTTTTCAACTTCCCACGTGAAATAGAAAAATAAGCAGTCCATATTATATGTGGACATAACCAAGGTTAAGCAAGCAATGCCTCACACTAATATAAAATCAACGATGCCTCGACCTGATGTAGGGAGGCCTCAATTTTTTTTAGAAATTTAATGGGAATTTTTTCATTAGAATTGTTATTCATTATTGGAGGCGATAATGGGTGTTTGGGCAGCCCTCTAATAGTTCAGTCTAGCAATGAGAGATGAAAGTTTTACTCTACCTGCAGCGCCGAAAACTATAAAAAACTAAAAGTAGTAGCCACAGGGTTAGTATACATATTATAGTTTTCAAAAGGTATTTATTTATTAATATCTATTAACTGAACTCGATAAACTTCTTTATATTACTGCCAATATACAAAGATTCTAAAAAAGGACTTTAAAGAATACTTCAAAAAGTATTCAGTACTTTTTATATACTTTTTGTGGGTGATTGGAGAAATAATTCAGTATCCGGTTTGAACTACAGGGTTTACAGTACCAGTCAGTTATTATTTTATTGCTGTTTGTTCTGATTAAGCGGATGTCCAAGATTGGGATTGTTTTATTATTCTCTTTTTCGATCGTGAATTTTAACCTATTGTGGATACTATTGAATGTATGTGCGAATTCCATTTCGGAGCATTTTGGTATAGGCCAGATAATGTCATCCCACAACAAACAAAAATTAACACAGCTCAATCATTCATCAATAGAATATTTAAAATAAGTAATCGGCAATTCACACAGAAAAACATAAATATTGCAACAGACATTCTGACGAAAAACAACTATCCACACCGCACAATAGATACATTAATCAAGAAAGCAACAAGGAATACTCATTATTATAACACCCAACATAATAGAACGCCTAACAACATAATAACATTAGACAACACTACCCCAATATACAGATCCATCCCATATATACACCCATTATCTTTAAAAATCGCCAGGATAATTCAAAGTGGCAATAATAAAATAAAAATGGCATTCAAACCTATAACACAACTCAATAGATGCTACTCAAAATTAAAGGACTCTATACCTACACAAGAAGCCAATAATGTTGTCTACAAAGTACCATGTGAAAAGTGCGCTACAGCACATATAGGACAAACATCAAAGAAACTCAAAACCAGCCAATCACAACATAAAACATTCATAACCAAGAAAACACCACGATCAGCATTAGCCTTCCCCCTACAATAAAAACCGGACGCGCATTCGCATTTTATAATGCGACAATTATAAACATAGAGAAAAACAAAACAAAACGCGAATTCAAAGAAGCATGCCACATCTACATGGAAAAAGGGAATCTAACTAATTTAAGACAAGACACAGATTTAATAAATAAAGATTACCAACACATACTTAGAAAACTGAAACATCAGACATCAGAACATCACAAAGAACTCCGCACACCATTCATCTGTGGTCCCTTAAATAAAACTAATAAAGATAGAGATTACTCTATCTTAGGATTTTTTACCGGGGTAAACTTATATTTGTTCAAGAAGGAAATTTTTTTGGATTCTCCGGTATATAGCAAAAGCTAAAAAATATTTTTAATTTGTTATTTCATCACACAACTCATTATATTTTGGGTGACAAGTTTCAAGTCTTGGTTTCACTCATCAACAGGTCCCAAATAGCGAAATTGAGTGACTTGAAAAAAACAAATGAAACAAGTGAAAAAGCTAGAATTGGTCTAAGACCAATTCTTATGATACCCTAGATGAAGGCTCGTATGAAATTTCGTATGGGCACCCATTTGAGCAATTTTGATTTTTTGCATTGGCTTCTAGCATATATTTCTAGAACGGCTCGTCGGACAGAAAAAATCATTATAACCAATTTTATAGGATTTCTTATTCTGAAGATGCTTTTAGTACAATAAAAATGTCTAGGACTGATCACTTTCAAAGTATATGTAAACAACCACAAATTTTATATGGCAACACCAAGAAGGGGTTGCCCGATTTAGTTCATTTTTGAAATTTTATTTGCTATTACTATCAAAACACAATATTCCAAATTTCAGGAGAGGGGGGTAAAATGATCCCTCTAAGAAAAAACAACTTGAAATGGGAAAACATTTTTTTAAATTTTATTTTTAATAAGATAAGCTCCTAAAAGAGTCATTTCTCTTGACATTACACCACATTTTTGGAAAAAATATTTATTCATTTATTAAAAATTTTAAAGAATAAAAAAAAAAGAGCAAAGGGATCATTTTACCCGCAAGTTGAGGGTAAAATGATCCCTTCTACAAACAACTTAAAAATGATATTCTGACATTATAATTTCAAGACAAAACATTTTCAAAACTTAATCTTCCTCCTTCTCAAAGCGGGATCGTTTTACCCCAAAGTGACATGAATCACCTTTTGTTAATTATAAATTTAGTTGCACATATTAACTGAAAACGAATACCACAAATCAACTCATCAACTCTTCCTAAATAAAATGCGATAAGATATAGATCGGTCATTCACGTCGTTTGAAAAAGTACACAACAATCCAAATACCTTACCTTATATCATGAATGTAAAAAACCCAAGTTCACTTGTCACTTGTCGGATTCGAACTGAATCGTGTTTCCGAACATTGTCTATGGTTAACCGCTCCGTTCAGTGCACTGTTGCCAATATTACATTTATGTTGCACAAAAGGCGAACTTAAAAATCGAGGGATCATTTCAACCCGAAGGGATCATATCAATCCGAAGGGATCATTTTACCCCCCTCTCCCCTACTGTCCAAATATATAGTGTAAAACGAAATTTTTGTATGGAAGCCCCACGAAGGAGTTGCCCGATTTGTCTTTTAATGTTCGTGTACAAAATTTCAGCTTTCTAAGTGAACGCGTTCTCGAGAAATAGAAAAAAAATTTATTAAAAAAATTTTAAAAATTTTAAAAAAAACCAGATTCATTCGAAACGAATCGAACCTGTATTCGCCCGTAGTGGGCTGAAAAAGAAAAATAAAAAGGAAGAAGAAGAAGCGTTTCGTGTTAGCAGAAAACCTTACACTCATCGGTGCAGCTTGGTTTTCTGCCTGCTGCAGACGCTTGAAACAGATCAAATTGATCTCCTCTCATATAAACTCAGAATAAATAATAAATAATAATAAATAATAATAAATAAATAATAAATAATTCACACGAATTTATTCTGAGTTTATATGAGAGGAGATCAATTTGATCTGTTTCAAGCGTCTGCAGCAAGCAGAAAACCAAGCTGCACCGATGAGTGTAAGGTTTTCTGCTAACACGTTACGCTTCTTCTTCTTCCTTTTTATTTTTCTTTTTCAGCCCACTGCGGGGGAAAACAGGTTCCATTCGTTTCGAATGAATCTGGTTTTTTTTTTTAATTTTTAAAAAAAATTTAATAAAACTTTTTTTTCTATTTTTCTCAACTATTTCTTTGTTCTAGTTTTTCATTTGTTTTGCAAGTCACTCAATTTCGCTATTTGGGACCTGATGATGAGTCAAACCAAGACTTGAAACTTGTCACACAAAATATAATGAGTTGTGTGGTGAACAAATTAAAAATATTTTTTAGCTTTTGCTATATACAGGAGAATCCAAAAAAAATTCCTCCTTGAACAAAAATTTAAATAAAACAGCAATCTAAATTTTACCTATTTATTTATTTATTTTGTTTAAAGTATTTATTTATTTATTTTGTTTAAATTATTTATTTATTTATATGTTCAGTTACGTTTTTATTATACTTTTAATGTGTATTTTTTTTTAAATATGCTTCATGTTTCAATAATATCTTTTTAAGAAATTATTTTCATCATATCAAGAACAAAGGTGAGAACACCAACAAATATTTTAATTATACGTAATTCTATCTTGTATTCTAATGTAGCTAACTTCTGAAGAAGGGTACTAATCAAGACCCGAAACGTCGAGGAAATAATAAAAAAGCATTAAACAAAGATCGGAGTTTTCCTTAAGAAATATCCCAAAACCTTACATCATAGACCCAATCAAAAACATAATCAGCTGAAGACCTCCAATCAGCTGTAAACCGTTTCTAAATTCAGTATAAATAAAAGAATTAATTGCTTTTATTTTCATTACTATCTACTTGATCCATTAGGCGGCCTATCACTACAATCAATGTTACTCGTAAAGAGGTCTGATAATAAAAAAATGTATCCCAAATTATTAGGACGTAGTCAAAACTACATTTTCTATTTGCTAGAAGGTTTTCGAAATTGTATTTAAATTTAAATCCTGGAAAATATAAACACGAAGGTACATAAAGTACCATCCCCAAAAATGTATACTTACATATACATTCACATACACATATGCAGGGTAAAATTTCCACTCAACAAATTACTGCTCGTTTTGAGATGTAATAAATATTTAAAGGGCAAATAAAGCGCTCGAAATTGCAGAAACTGTTTGCCTGTGACAACATCCAGATTACCTTCATAGGTTCAAATGAAACAAAAAAACAAAAAAACATCCACGTGTTCGAATCAGTAATGAGGGATTTATATTTACATTTTGCTAGGGGGATATTAAATTGAATTTTCGATTGCTTTTATAAGCGCCACATAAGTATATGTATACAGATCCATTTATGCAAAATTTATTTTGGACAGACATTCTTTCGAATTCACAGAAACTTTGTAAACAAATTTTTATTATGTTTTCATTTTTCCTCTTGATTTTAAGTTTTCCCGAATGTTGTAATGAACATAGCTTTGGTGTTCGTAGAATAAAGGTCGATGCTATTTCAACTACTTATGTATGATGGTGTGTGTAGGAGGAAAAAAAACCGGATTTCAGAAGAATAAATAAAACGAACTTTGACCAAATTTAATTTCAACTTGCTTCTGTGTACTGTCCTCGTATCTATTTACACAAAAAAGAAAAATTATTACATTTTTTTGCCTGTGTAAAACATTTTTTGCGTTTGTTTTCTTTTATGTCATCGTACAGAAAATATTTGTTTTACGAATAGTTTTATCTCATGAACTTTTCAGCAGGTTTTTTTTGTGTAAAATAAAGTACTTTATGCACTTATGGAAATCTGTTGTGTATACAACAGAGAAATTTTCAGAATATCTACCAACAGCTGACGGGGAAAGATTACAACAAACAACAAGCAACAGTAGAAAGATGGAAGTTGTTGTAAATTTAAGATTTCCTAAACTTATACATTTAGGTCCCATGAATGAATTAATCTAGAATTATTATTATAGTGTTGATGTTGTCTACAAGTTGGCATGTGTAGAACATTCTATACTCTCTATTACTTACGCGGTGATCTCAATCCCAGTCGGACTTTTTAGGTTCAATAATGACACAGCACGAGCCGACACAGGCAGGCAAACAATTTTTTTATAAAGCCAATTCAGCTTATTCACATCAACCGGCACCGGCAGAGTGCCCGGCACGTAAAGGAAACTTCATTCCCCGTCCCTATCGGTGGCTAGAAACCAGACCGGTATTTGTCGGTTGCTGGTCTAGTTGCAAAGTTAGCATTTGTTCACTTTTCTATAGTTTCAGCTCGATACCTGCCTTACCTGCAAGTTTCCTTTTCATTTTATGTCGTTATATATGAACGAAAAATGCCGGTGCTGGTCGATGCCTGTCTGGCCCGGTTCGAGCTGTGCTGGTAATTATGGAACGACTTTTTTTTTTTTGTGTTTTGTATTTGAAGGCAGGGGACAGGCGATCCTAACCCAAAGCATGGAGGCCAAAGCGGCCCATTGTGCTGTTCTGCTAGAAGGCCATTCACCAAAACCTTTCTGTCCTCTTAATCAAGCGCATCAGGTCTTGGTGAGGCAGGTTTTTCAGTTCATCCACAAATAGAAGGGCAGACGCTAGAGTACCCAGCCTGCACCGGGCGAAGGCCGGACACGCACACAAAAAGTGTTCGGTTGTCTCGGGCTCTCCCTCCAGGCAGGACAGACGCTCAGGACTGTCAAGAGCTCCCATCCTTGTTAGATGAGCGTGAAGTGAGCTATGGCCGGTGATGGTGCCAACCACAGTTCTACAATGTTTTCTTCCGAGCCCCATGAGAAAAACGGTAATATTTCCATTGGGCCCATCAAGAAACAGTTTTGTACACCTGCAAGTATTCAGGTTCGCCCACCTCTGCTGATGCTTTCTACGAACATCCGGTTTAATGAGAAACCCGATACTCGAGATGACAACGCCTACGGTGGGTTCCGGTCCAAGGAACGGAGAAACAGAGCCAGCAGCGACCTTAAGGGAGCCAGTAGCGCGTCTTGCCTTAATTATAGTCCGCATTATATACACATTATGGCATGCTTCTACATCGCCTTATGTAAGGCGTGTTTTTATGTAGATCTCCTTAAACAACCACTCGTAGAAAAAGTAATTTTATAAATTTATATATATATATAAATTTCTTTTTTTAACAAATTTCGAGGAAAATATTGGGTATGGGAATAGTTTCCGCCCTTTCAGAAAGGTGTCGTTAGTGATAAAATTGTTGTGTTCTCTGAAGTACTATACTTGAAGGTATATATTTTGTCGAAAAGGTCAACGTTTGTCCTGAAAAAGTAGCATTTGGAGAGGGAAATCGAACGACATTTGGTGACGTATGAAAAGCGTCTTGAACGACAGAAAAGAAAAAGTTTTTTGCATCGCATTGTCACTAGCCATGAAAAATTGATATGCTACGATAACCTAAAGTGACGAAAAAGTTGGGTGATGCCAGGTGAACCAGTTCAATCGACACCGAAAAGTGAATATTTATGCTTCAAAGGTTATGTGTTGTGCATCTGGTAGGATCAGAAAGGTATTATTAATCATGAACTCCTCAAACCGTGCGAAACTAGCACTGGGGATCGTTACCGAATGCAGTACGTTTGAATCGAGCTTTTGAACAGCCAGAATGGGGTAGCAAAATAAACTCATTTTGCTGCATGACAACGCTAGGTCACATGCTGCTCAACCGGTCAAGAAATATTTGAAAAGGGGTGAATTGGGAAATCTTGCCCCACCCGCTGAATTCCCTCGACATTGCTCCTTCGGATTCGAACTACTACAAGAAATATGGGAAAAAATTCTTGCTTTCGATGGTGCATAATTCACATAGAAACTTCAAAACTGGGGGTAGGAGAAGAAAAACCAATTTCAAATATTGTAAATCACCAAAATTTATCTATGTATTAAATAAATTTATTTTGAATCATCATCATCATAGGATATATGCTATCCAGTAACTATGTTTTTAGATATATCCCTGAGGTATGGAGGAAAGTGGGGTTGCCTTCATTCCGAAGCCTAGTAAGGCTTCATATATGAACCCCAAGAGTTTTCTAACCATAAGCTTCTCCTCACTCCTTTTGAAATGCCTGGAGAGGCTCGTGGATGAATATATCTATGAGTAGCCATAAAGGCCTCTACCTTGACTCGAAGCTGACGTGGGGATTGCACAAAACTTTTTCTTGATGAGACTAATAGGAATATCTTTAATTTTCTCTTGGGACTCGGAAGGAAATAATGTAGATCTGTGATTGCCATCATCACCGGGCACAGCTCACCTCACACTCATCTAACAAGGATAGAAGTTGTCGACACCCCTGAGTGTCTATCCTGTCTGGAAGGAGACTCTGAGACAACCGAATATTTTTTGTGTGCTTGTCCAGCCTTCGCCCTATCCTCTTATCTGTAGAGGAGTTGAAAAACCTTCCTCACCAAGACCTGATGCGCTTCATTGAAAAGAAGGTTTTGGTGATAGTGCTCCTAGCAGGACAGTACAATGGGTCGCTCTGTCCTCCGTGTTTGCGATCTTTCATTCCACTACCTTAAAAAAGAAGAAAAAACTACAGGGTGATTCATAAAATATGAAAAATGTATGTTTTATTTACCAGATCCTCCCAAAAAATCAGCAAGTCCCTAACACCCTGTCCGGCAAAGACATTTTCAAAAACTGTTCCCAGCCTTGTACTCTCCAAAATAATTTCCACCCTACTGTGAAAATCATCGATGTTTTTATCTATTAGCACAGAAGATATGTAATGATTAACCATTTTCGATTTTTTCTTCAGCTATAGAATGCATGTGTTCAAATGGAACACTTATGGACATCTCATTCACTCTTCTCCGAATGCTTCCTTGCTTTCTTATCTTTCTAACAAAAGCTATGCATTGCTTCAGTCACGACTACTTTATAATCAAAAAATCAAAAAATTACGAAACTCACAGCTTGTGTCATTTTGATTGTAAAAATTTGGAAATAATTTATAATAATTCATAATTAAAGACAATAATTAGTTCCGGGAATTTTTTACTCGAAATTGTTTAAATTCCCAATGACTGGATTAAGTCGAATTAGCTCTGGAGGACGAAATATAATTCAATTCAGATTTTTGTTTTTTCAAATATCTTTAAAAATTGGAATAATACCCAATTTTAGCCCTTTTTTGGTTTTCATAAAAAATAGAAGAAATTTTAGAGAACATTTTATTTTTACAATTTTAAATTAAATTAATAAATACAAGACAAAGAACAACCGTCTCACCCGTGGTTTGAAACCGGGATCTCCCACTTGCTGGGCGACTGCTCTTACTACTGAGCTAATGAGGCAGATGCTGTTTTCTCTTACATATATTTCGTAATTTTAACTAGCCTATTAAGCCACAGTTGCTTTCAGCTGGCATTAACCAGTAACGATGAAAGTGCACAAATAAATTTTCAATTTGTACGATTTAATTTTTTTTTTCTTGTATTTATTAATTTAATTTAGAATGGTAAAAATAAACTTCTCTACAATTCTTCTATTCCCGTACAGGACAAGATAAAACTCTTAATATATAAAAATCACGTGTCACTGTGTTTGTACACGCTAATCTCCGAAAAACCCGATTTCAATGAAATTTTACGAATGTGTTTGGTTGGTTCCAGCTTGAAAGATAGAATAGTTTTGAATACAAAAGATGGCGCTGTTGTTGAGATCTAAAAAACTGCCTCAGAACGCGTCGACGTGGAAAGCTAAAATTTTGTACACAGCGTTTTCATGAAAATTGCAAAGACAAGTTCAAAATGGACCAAATCGGGCGACCTCTTTATGGTGTTGCCCTACAAAACTTTAGTTTCTCATTATATATTTGGGAACTGCCTGCGAGTGCGTCGACGTGGAGAAGTCAAACTTTGTACACGGCATTTTAATAAAAATGTAAATTTAAGTTCAAAAACGAGACAAATCGGGCAACTCCTTTGTAGGGTTGCCATACAAAAGTTTCGTTTTTAATTATATACTTGGACACTGTCTGAGATCGCGTCGGCGTGGAGAGCTAAAATTTGGTGCATGGTGTTTTCATAGTAGTAGTAAATAAAATTACAAAAATTATCTGAATCGGGCAACCCCCTTTTGATGTTGCCATACAAAACTTCTGTTTTTCACAATATATTTTGAAACTGTCTGGGAACGCGTCGACGTGGAGAGTTCAAATTTTGTGCGCGCCATTTTCATGAAAATTTCAAATACATGTTGAAAAATGGACGAAATCGGGTGACCTTCGTTGGGTTGCCATACAAAAATTTCATGTTTTACTATATATTTAGGCACTCCCTAAGAACGCGTCTACGTAGAGAGCTACACTCTCCCACACATATGAATATATGATGCACACTCATACACGCACACACACACCCATACAGACACGGAGTGAAACCCTAGAATACGGAATCGTGCGATCGTGTCAGATAATAGCTTAGATATTATGCACCTCTAACTACTCCAAACCCACCTCCAGCCATCTAGATATCAAATTTCATAAAAAATATTGTG
Organism: Dioctria linearis; assembly: GCA_963930735.1. Lineage (NCBI taxonomy): Eukaryota > Metazoa > Arthropoda > Insecta > Diptera > Asilidae > Dioctria > Dioctria linearis. Next base: position 35,181,056 of record OZ005740.1, on the reverse strand, counting down.
AATGAGTTGCGATATGCATAAATGATTCAGGATCAAACGTCATTGGAAAATTGTACGCTTTCGATGAATTCTTACAAAAAACAAAATTTTTCAACACGCGAGAGAAGAATTTTTTTAATTCCTGGAGGATGGGAGGGGAGTTTCCAAAAAAAAGCTACTTTTGCATCAAATTTGGACATATCTTTTGGTTAAACCCATTTTGAGGGCAAGGAGTATGCATCCAAAGTGGAGTGGGGTAAAAAAGGGGTCGATCTATATTTTAGCTCCTGAATTAAGAGGAGTTTTAATACTCAAATGGAGAAGGGTAACCAGATTTAGACAACGAATTGTATGTTTCGTTCCAAGGTTGAGGGGTTTTTTTTAGAGCTTTAAAAGTGAAATTTCCTCCCCTAATCCCAATTACCAATTGCTCCAGTCAAATTTAGAATACTACCAATGTAAGACCGACCACCCCAAACGGGACCTCCGGGAGAATTGATTACATTGTGATTACATATTTACATATATTTTACTCCCATCATATAGCTATCTCCTTCTGAACGTACTACGTGATAAATTTTCTTTAAAATATTTATTAGGGTTTTTTTTCTGTTAAATATTAATCAAAGAGAAATGACAAAATTGTATTTTTTAAAATCCCGCAGGGAATCTTGACAACCATTTTCCTTTATCAAATCAAAAAAAATTTCAATTATTTAAACAGTAGGAGAGTTGTCAACTGCTGATGACAGATTTATGGCTGGACGGACAGATTAATTATTATTGCATCCAGCGGTGCCCCTTTTAGTACCTACATGAAATGTTTACAACATCATATAATCTCCATCATATACTCAACAGAATATTGTCACCTACGGTTATTTCAAAAGTAATTTCAATTCATCTTGTGCTGAAGCAAAAACATAAATCATTTAGAATTCCTCATACTCGCAAATTATCCACATAATGCATATGTTGTTTCTCTGTGTTTCTAATTATTAATTGTTGTTTCTATGAACATGAATACATATATTGGGTCACAATTGGATTTAATAGGTTTTAAGAAAGTATACCATATTAACTCTGTGGTAGACTTCGTCAATTATGGATTCAATGGTAAGGAAATTAGCGGTTTGTAATAGAACTAAAAGATGATTCAACTCTATTTCCCTTTCTTTCTCTCTTTTTCTCTCATTTTCTCTATCTATTTCTCTTGTTCTCTTTTGGGATTCTGATACTTAGAACATATAACAAATACCGGAGACAGACTTGCAATTTCAATATTGATATTGCAATTATGTCAATTGCAATATAAAATATCAGAGACATAGTAATTAATTAGAGAACTTACATTTGATTTATCGCACACGTACAAAATTCGAGTATAAATATTGTGAAATTACTTATCTATATGGAAAATAAAAACGAAATAGACACTTCTACTTGACAAGTGTCAAATATTAAATGTCAGAAAAGTTGGAGCAGCCATCATTGCAGTATAAAACTCGATTCTATATGGTTCGTGTATTAAATGATTATGGTTTATAACTAGGATCATATTGCAATAAACTCGTATACCCCGTACATTTTTCGCAATTTCAATATTGAATTCCAATGTACTGCATACTGTGTATTGTATGCCGAGCTTATATCAAGCTGTTTCTCAGTATATAGAGACAGACTTGCGATTTAGCGCAAATTGAAATATTGATATTGTCTCTGGTATAAAGGAAGCGAAACATCGCTTCTCTACCCTGTCGATGTGAGGAAAACTTGGTTTTTGGGTGCAGGGGTAGAGAGGCAAGAATAATTAAACTTAGTTTAACTTGCTAATGTCAGTTGTGTCAATCCAAATTAAACGTCAGATTCGTGCTCTGGGTTTTGTATTTTGTGTGTTATTTAATTCGAAAACGCTTAATTGTTCCGATAATTGTGTTAATTTCAAATAAAAACGTTTGAAGTGACATTTTAGTGATCAGCCCTTGGGCTTAAGTTCATAAACGTGCAAATCTTTTAACAATGAATTATACTGTATGTTTCTGTATAACTAATTGCCGAAATAATCCCGGAAAGACGTTTTTCAGGCAAATTGACATGCTGAAATTAAACTAGAAAATTCATTTTCCGTAAATACGTGCAAAGGAAGTGAAAGAAAGTATGGCAAACAAAAATATCAAGATAAGTGTGTTCAAAATATATCTTTGCTTAAGTTTTTGTTTTCCCAACTTTTGGTTTTTGTTCTGCAATGTGTCAGTGGCAGCTCACAATTTTGTTTTATTTTAAATAATTTCGCCAAACCCCCTTTCAAAAATATTTTAGATTTACTACTTCAATTAGCATAACGAATACATAAACATAATTCTACCACATATTGGGAAATGCGGCAATTTTTCAGACTTAGCACACTTCCTTTAGTTATATATGTAGTCTGTAAGTTCTGACACTACAACCCCAAAAAAATTGGACTTTCGGCAAGTACATTATCAGTGAGACAAGTGAGATATTCTCAGTTGGCCCTCTGAGACTGCACTTTCGGTGAACTGTCTTAGTTCCATATTGAGCTACAAAACTCGAACGCAATCACTGAGCAACTGAGACAAGTGAAACTGAATTTTCTTGTCTCAGTTGACTCAGTTTCGCTAATTTGTAATTTTAATTGTTAATTAAAGTTTAGTGAGCTATTTGAATAAACTAACAACACTTTCCTCAATTTATTACTATCCATTTTCTGTGGTCAAAATTATTTAAATGTCAAAATTGACAAATCAGCTGAATCAGTTTGAACTGAGACTGTTGCTCAAAGTTTTGTCTCAGTTGTCTCACTGAGACAGTGCTTGCCGAAAGCCCCTCTTTCACGCTCTTTATTTTTTTGTGCCATCACATGCGCATTTGTTGCTCATAATTGAATGAAACTATAAACAGACACCCGAAATATTAAGTGCCTTTCTATGAAGTAAACAATAGCGGTAAAAAAACAAAAGTAAGGAGTTGAAAAGAAAAACCAACGTCTAGTCTGCAAATAATGGTCTTTTTCATTACAAAATCGCGACTTGCTTCGAGTTTGATGAGATCATCATTAGGAGAGTTAAAATCATTTGGAAATAGCTCACCTCGCCTGATGATAAGCTCATCGCGTTGCAAGCTTGTAATAAAGGAATCGACATATAGCATAAAACATATTACCTGCCTCCCTGATAAAGTTGGAAAGGTTTCTGCTATTGTCTCTCTAGGAGAAATTCCAGTTCGGTCGCACACGATAGACAATCGGTTGTCGGCCATCGGAATATCCATTATAGATTCTGACGGGGCATCATACATAAAAGACTAAAGGGAACGCGCCATAGTTATCCTGTATGCAGAAGTGGCTACCACATCCTCCACCTACTGGACAAAAGATACGAAACTCAGCAGGCTTTCAAGGTATACTGTTGATGCTGTGCACATGACACCAGTGATACTTAGGCAGTCTATTCACTACTCTATTTGGATTTAGCCCTATACTACCATGCATCCCCCCTATATCGGGGCATAAGGTGGAATAGAACCCCGCCCCTAGGGCAGCCTGTTGACAGTACCGATAAGCCCCCTCCAAATAGGGGCGCAACAAGTTTTTGTGACCCACTGACATATATATATATATATATATATATATATATATATATTATAAATGGACTGACTGATCTCCTATTTCATGTGGCACCAATTTTGATTTCAGAAAGTATGCTCACACTGTCAATGCTACCAACTGTTATAATCTGCGCCATATTTAAATTAATTGGGGATTTACTTATATACATACATGACAGTGGGACTTACCGAAAGTATTTGAGGCTATTTTTGTTTTTAAACTTTACTTACGAGGCGAAGGAAGTGTTTTTACAAGGCTGTTTTGGTAGAGAAGGTTTGCTTACCAAGTTGCCAGTTCTGCAAATATCGCTGAATCTTAAGCAATTTCTAATTACCAATCCTTATAATATATAAAAGTGCCATTTGCTTTCTAATTTGCATTCAACGAGCAGTCCATTTATGCACAAGTCAGTGAAGTCACCTCGTCAATATCGACTTCACAGAACAATAAATCTGTCTTTGTGTGAATTCTATGTTGAGGTCACCCAAAACCCTCGAGAAATACTTCCCAAGCCATGAAACAGAAATCTATATGTATGCGTAATAGTCCGATTCTCTTAAATGTTTTATATTGATTCTTACAGAAAAATGATTAGACATTGATTTTATATATGTCATAAAGCCACACAGGAAAATGGTCTTCCAGTAATTTTAAGCTTGACTCCTTACCTTCCCAAAGGCTACATTTACTAAATACCTTACTTAACAAAATAATAAAATAGTTTTGATTGCAAAGTAACCTTACCATTTTACGCTCAATAAATCTCACTCTCTCTCTCTCTAATCATGTTCATCGGACCACGGCACATTCGCATATGCAATTATTACTAAGTTGAGAGTTTTTGTTTGGAAAATCGTAGTCATTTGGTTAAGATAATTTTTTTAAATAATCTTGTTAGGAAAGATTTAAAAATTTGATTATGATTAGAAAGATAAGAAAATAAACATAAGATTATCAGAAGACAATTTCTCTGTATGAATAGTAGTTTAGGGCACAAGAGCTATTCAAATCAAACTTTCGTCAGTTTTACATAAGAGCACTGCAAATATTTTAGAATGTTTGGACTAAGTTAGGGCTCTCATGCTGTAGTGAGGAAGTCTGTTTCATGGCTTTGGAAGTATTTCTCGAGGGCTTTAACTGAACCCATTCTTGTTGTGCGCCTACTAATGCAAATCTGTCGTTGTGTGAAGTCTAATTCCCAGCGGGAAAAATGGGAATGCCTGACTTAGATAAGGTTTACTGTCAACATTACCTGCACTGTAAAAAAAGGACTATCCTTTAGCGGTCGTACCCATGGTGAGAAAAAGTACTCCGCTAATGCGATAAATTAATGATCTTGTAGTGTATTTCTTCTTGCGCCAATACGTGAAGCTGAAGAACTTTGTAAGCTAGTTCGCTGCTTGTATCTTGAAATAAACGTCCCAAAAGAGGATGAGATTAACTGCAGTGATCCAAATTGCTAATTAGTTAGCAGGAAGGCATCCAAGATAGTTACAGCTTGAATTAGTAACGACGCCTTCAGATGCTAATTAGTTAGTCTGCTAGTAAGCCTTGTCTATTATGTGCTCCGTAAAGGAAAGTTTATATACAAGGGCATAAATATTCATTCATCCTAACGACAATTAAAAGGCCGTGTAATCTAATTTCTTAAATTTACATACATTTTTTAATCTTCGCTTGTACTATCACTCTCAGCAAAAAGTGATATTCTATGGAAATTATCGCCTATCGAAAGTGTCGAATGTCGAATCTTTCGAAGTTATAACATCTTGCCCCTGATTTCAAATGAGAACTTCCAATAGCGTTCAATCTTTATTTATTTCCTATGCTTTTCTTTAAATAATTTTTTCAAAATTAAATTAATACATTTGATTAGTACAATCTTCTTTCTTAATAATCTGACAGTAGTAATAAAATTTTACAATTTTCATTTTCTTCCTCATTTCAGCGCCTACCTAGCTAACCCCTTTTCGTTTTTCTCAGCAAGGTATTTCATTGAGAGCGATTACAACGGCTTTGTGTGCTGCGCCAAATATGCAGTCCGGAACGAAAGTGTCGCCACAATTCTCTAAAATTTAGGAAATATTCCCTAAAATTTAGGAGAAAAAATCTACACTTTAGGGAATACTCCCTAAATTTTACCGAATATTCCCTAAATCTTATTGAAAAATACATAAGTTTTGCGGCACAAATTGTTGCAGATTTTTTACTGTGTGGAATTCATTTGTAATGAGTACATGAATATACCTTACGTTGAACTGATTTAGGAAGGCAGGCGTAATGTATTGATGCGTCTTATTTTTAAGCATGCTATGCACCTTTCAGGGAATACTTAGAAAAAACAGAGTTAATGATAGATATGTTCATGCATGTTGTTATCGAAATAAGATAGGGATTTGTGCGGCTATATTTGCAGAGGCTAGTCGAGCGAGTGCGTGCAGGTCGAAAATGAGTCATATAGTTTTATTGTTTTTTTAAGAACAATGAAATTATTTTAGAAGAAGAAGTAAATTATTTTCAGTTAAGTACAAGATACGAATAACTGCTGAAGACGCGTTTATATTCCAAACCTTTCTAAGAAAACAGGCGGAGTTCTTCCCTTTACCTCTCAGTAAAAATCGAAATGGTGCTTCTCTCCACCTTCCTGAGACAAAAAATGCATGGTTAATTGTTCCGTACACTTTCCTGAGATGGCAGAATGAATTCTTCCACAGAATTGAAAGGGAATGCTTCTTCTCACCTTCCAAAAAATTAATAAGAAATATTTCCTTTCATCTTACAGGTCATGCAGAGGTAAGGTGTACAAGTGAATATATAGACATCTTAGATTCCTTCCCGTCGTAGGACATTATCTGGGTATCTGAACGTATTACTTTCATACCTTTCATAGAATATTTACAGAGTGCATCCGAGATACTTTCGTTTCCCGCTGGGTTGAAGTCACCCAAAACTTGTGCGCGACTACATATAGTCGGTATATCTAGGATGTCCGCTTCTCTTATATCGAAAACAGCATCCACCAAGTTTTTGAACAAGGCTATGGAATACTTTGGTAAGCATACTTATGGGTACAAAGAGGAAGAGTGGGAATGTTGCTCATCCTGCTTATCAACCTTCTCAACCAACTTCAAAATAAACTATATTAAGTTGATTGTATGACTTATTTATAGCGTAATCAGATAACCCTTGCTTAGGTAGAAAGGCTACTATTACGGTCTTCTAAGCAAAGGATATATACCTCAATGTAAAGTAGGCCATAAACAAGTTGTACAATAATAGAATCAGTATGTCAGTGCCCTCTTGTAACAGAATATGGTAAGCTTCGTCGATTCCTGGAGATCCTTAATTACCTATGCATAAGGACAGAAGCAATCATACGAATTAAATAGCTTCCTCAATAGAGGATCAACCGGTCAAGTCAGAAGGTCCAAGTCCAGATTGTGTTACCTGTGATGTTTGCACCAAACTGCACATCTAATAGAAATTTGATAGAGCACAACAAACCACACCGATTGAGTCTCTACTCCCCAATTCTACTTCTATAAACAATACCGATACGATTATTATACCATAGATGAAATCTATAGGGTATTACTAAGTTTGTCATTCCGTTTGTAACGCACAGAAATAATGATGGTGGGGGAATATGGATTAGACACCTATGCATAAAATTAAAAATTATTTTGATTTTCCGTCCGTCTGTCCCTCCGTTCGTCAGTCAGACGGAACGATAATTCGAGAACGTGTGTACTTAGAGAGTTGAAATTTCGCACATGGGCTTTTAAAACAAAAAGCTAAATTAAGTTCGAAAATGGAAACAATCGGGTAACTTCTTTGTAGGGTTGCCATACAAAAATTTCATTTTTCACTATATATTTGGACACTGCCTGAGAGCGCCTCAACGTAGAGCGTTGAAATTTTGTACATAGCGTTTTCATAAAAATAGTAAATACAATTTTAAAAATGGACTAAATCGGACAACCGCTTCTTAGTGTTGCCATATAAAAATTTCGGATTTTTACATATCCTGTGAAAACTATCAGTCCTATACGGTTTTAATGTAGTGAAAAGTTCGTCAGAATATGAAATCCTATGAAATTGTTTATAATCATATTTGCTGTTCGACGAACCGTTCTAGAGATATATTGAAAAATCAAACTTGCATAGATGGATGCCCCTGACCATACGAAATTACAAACGAGCATTCGTCTACGGTATCATAAGAATTGGTCTTAGACCAATTCTAGCTTTTTTACTTGTTATACATACATATATGTATCAGATATCAGCAACCCTAGTAAAAAATGCTCATCAGTTTCGAAATCCTTCTTCCCCGCTCGGGGGGAAACGTATGTAATCTAGCTATGTGTTGCATCTGGAAATTGCGCATATATGTGTAAATTTCACTGCTTTTGGATGCGGGTGCAGTTTTCTTGATAGTTCCAATGAGCATTTCGATTACTCTTTCGATGAGCATATCATGAGCATTTTCATATTTAAAATTTATGTGCATTTCCATGAAATTATGATGAAGGTGTGTTGAATTTATTAAAAAAACACTTTTTACACAGTTGAAAATAGCATTCGTTTAAGAAAGTTGTTTAAAGTGAGTGCTATGAAGTACATGATGTAACGTGAAAGCATTTACTATATAACAATATCATCATTATTATGAATAATAAACATGAATTGACTGATGAATTTATCAGTGAGTATTTTCATTATACCAACAAGAAAATAATGTAACAACTCATGGAACAGCTCATTGAATGATCATGGAAAAGCTCATTAAAGTATATAATGAGTGCAGTCCCGGATCCAGAATAGATTTTACTGTTACTTTCATCAAAAAGCTCGTGATGATGAGTTCATCACATCATTTCTACTAGGGACGTATCTAATATCGTTACATTATAAATTTGTGCTGTTTCTATATGCCACGATTTGTCACAAGATGATGATTATTATGATGACAGCTAATGACATATTGTTATAAAGTTCAGTATTTTCCCTACGCTCTGCTGCCTATAAAACATGCGAGTATAAAGCATAAATCAAAAAGTTTCTTTTACATTTTACTTCGTAAAATTTAATAAATCTGACAAAATTTCATTAAATCACGTTCATAATAGATTGAAATTTATTTGGTAGGTAGATAGGTAGGTACTCCTACACGACAGAGAAAACTTATTGAATTTCTTCTTTATCACTTTTAGACTCTGACATTATGAAAATTTGCCAGGAAAAACTTTCGTTCGCCCTGTCAGTTCTTATACAGCCTAAATTTGTGTTAAGTACCTACATTCAAAAATAAATAATTCTATAGCTGTCTGTATTTTGCTCCATTTGCAGTTTACAACAGGAACACGAAATTCATGGATATACTCTGATATGATAAAATTGCTCTTTTGTGAAATTTCCAAGCAATCTGTATGCAGCAGTAAGGAGCTTATATGGATATTTCAAACAGTAGATATTATCTACCCCCATGATATCAGGACTTCCGAAACTTAAAACTTCTAAACATATTTTATATTATGATTATGTAATATATAGATAGTATAGGCATCATGCCAATGCAATTCTAGATATACATACACACATATAGATATGCTTTCATACACGTATATATATATATATGTATATCTACGTCGGCATTTTCTATTTTATACCGTATGGCTGGGCTTACCTTCTTGTAGTAAACCTAGAACTTTTCTAAATTTGTGGTACCTCTGAGGGAGTTGTGTATGGCTTTAGATATTTACCCCCCGCAGGTATAGTGATATACTTTTATAAACTTGTCTATGTTAATAAAATGGTTACATATGGCTTCTCATGTGTATTACCATAGGTAAAAGTTTTACCCAAATTTAAATTTATTTCCCTCGTGTAAAGAAATACATTCATTTTTGTTCGATTCGATAACATCAGTTTAAGTAAAAAATGCAATTCTAAATTACAGAAAACAACTCACTTGGGCTATCAATATCTCTTTGACATAAAACGTAGTAAGAGAAGACACTTCAGTAAATGAAAACTGAAAAATGTCAAACCGTTGCGGTGAGAGTGGCATCCACTTTCCGTAATTTATCATTACATTTATTGAAAATATATATACAAGATACGTATGTTAGTTTTTTTCCCTTTATGTGCACCCACAAATCGATCTGACATACACATAAGATAACATATATGTACATACAACATATATATTTTCCAATTTAAATTTGGCAAAATATTTCCCAAATTTTCATGAAAACAATAAGTTACGGTTCCACTTCATAAGTTTCTATAGACGATAAAGTTGGCAAAGGTCTAGTAGAATGACAAAAAATTCACTTACTCCCTAGTCGGTGTAGATCTAATTAAAGCATATCTCAACAAATAGAAAATATGGCGGTAGAAAGATTTTAAATGGGAGTTTTTTGATAGAGCAAAATTAATTGGACACCCACGAATAATATTAAAAGTTATTTTGAGTTTTCCATGTCCGTGTCTATCCTCATGATAATTCAAGAGCACGTTCACATAGAGTGTTAAAATTTTGAACTCGGAATTTTTAAAAAAAAAATGAAGATTTAAGTTTGACAATGGGACAAATCAGGTAATTCCTTCGTAGAATTTCCATACAAAAATTTCGTTTTTCACTATATATTTGAAAATTTCTGTTCTTAAACGTTAACGTAGAGAGCTGAAATGTTGCACACGAACACAAAAATACTAAATACAATTTCATAAATGGACCAAATTGAGTAACCCGTTTTTTGTGTTGCCATATAAAAATTTAGGTTTTTTACATATACATTCTGTTAAATAAGTTTCGGGACTGATCAAATAAAACAAAAAATATCAATTATTCATCCAAATTTATTGAGTCTTCTTCAAAATAGGCTTCATTTGAAGCGACACACTTCTTCCAACGAACAATCCTATCGTCCATATACTTTTTGAAGGCATTTTCCGGGATTGCCCTGAGTTCCTTCAGCGAATTCGTCTTTATGTCTTCAATCAAGTTAAAACGGGTTCCTCGAAGGGACAATTTAAGTCACACGAAGGCCCAGAACTGGGCAATACTTAAGTAAAAAAAGACTTAGGTACTACTTAAAGTACATTTTCGTTACTTAAGACTTATTACTCAATACTTTTGAAATGCCCCTACTTAGTACTTGAACTTGCTTCTATTTACTTGTACTTAAGACTCAGTTTTGTACTTCAATACCGAAAATTTTACATAAGTATTTCTGAGTATATTAAGTACCTACAAATATCTAACTCTTCGTAGAAAAGCAATCACAATCTCTAGCGCAACTCTTTTTTGTTGAGTTTTAAGGCACGCAAAGAACTGTCAAAGCATGTGTCTCACTCACGCTTAAGGCAGAACCTTAGACAGACTAATAACATACAAACAAGACTGGGCAAGTAGAACAAAAAGCAGTAACGTCTCCGTCGAATATAAAATCGACGATGCCTCGAGTTGATGACATAACTACTGACATGTATAATATGGACTGACTGCATTCATACAAATACACTGCAGAAAGAGGGCTCACTTCTATATTGCTGACTGTTTCGGTCTAAGTACCAAGTATCAACTGTGAGAGAACTGAAAACAGCAAATAAATTAGTAGATTCATCGAAATAAATGATTTTAAATTAATCATTTATGGTTATTACTGAAAAAAACTGTTTTACCAAAGACAAAATATTCATTGGATATACGCAGAAGAAATTCTAAATATTTTATTAAAATCACTTTCCGAGCTGTGTGCTCACTTTTTCAACTTCCTACGTGAAATAGAAAAGTAAGCAGTCCATATTATATATACGTCAGTGGACATAACCAAGGTTAAGCAAACAATGCCTCGCTCCAATATAAAATCAACGATGCCTCGATCTGATGTACGGAGGCCTCAATTTTTTTTTAGAAATTTAATGGAAATTTTTTTCTTAGAATTGTTATTCATTATTGGAGGCGATAATGGGTGTTTGGGCGGACCTCTAATAGTTCAGTCTAGCAATGAGAGATGAAAGTTTTACTCTACCTGCAGCGTCGAAAACTATAAAAAACTAAAAAGTAGTAGCCACAGGGTTACTATACATATTATAGTTTTCAAAAGGTATTTATTTATTAATATCTATTAACTGAACTCGATAAACTTCTTTATATTACTGCCAATATACAAAGATTCTAAAAAAATACTTTAAAGAATACTTCAAAAAGTATTCAGTACTTTTTATATACTTTTTGTGGGTGATTGGAGAAATAATTCAGTATCCGGTTTGAACTACAGGGTTTACAGTACCAGTCAGTTATTATTTTATTGCTGTTTGTTCTGATTAAGCGGATGTCCAAGATTGGGATTGTTTTATTATTCTCTTTTTCGATGGTAAATTTTAGCCTATTGTGGATGCTATTGAATGTATGTGCGAATTCCATTTCGGAACATTTTGGTATAGCGCAGATAATGTCATCCCACAACAAACAAAAATTAACACAGCTCAATCATTCATCAATAGAATATTTAAAATAAGTAATCGGCAATTCACACAGAAAAACATAAATATTGCAACAGACATTCTGACGAAAAACAACTATCCACACCGCACAATAGATACATTAATCAAGAAAGCAACAAGGAATACTCATTATTATAACACCCAACATAATAGAACGATTAACAACATAATAACATTAGACAACACTACCCCAATATACAGATCCATCCCATATATACCCCCATTATCTTTAAAAATCGCAAGGATAATTCAAAGTGGCAATAATAAAATAAAAATGGCATTCAAACCTATAACTCAACTCAATAGATGCTACTCAAAATTAAAGGACTCTATACCTACACAAGAAGCCAATAATGTTGTCTACAAAGTACCATGTGAAAAGTGCGCTACAGCACATATAGGACAAACATCAAAGAAACTCAAAACCAGCCAATCACAACATAAAACATTCATAACCAAGAAAACACCACGATTAGCATTAGCCTTCCCTACAATAAAAACCGGACACGCATTCGCATTTTATAATGCGACAATTATAAACATAGAGAAAAACAAAGCAAAACGCGAATTCAAAGAAGCATTCCACATCTACATGGAAAAAGGGAATCTAACTAATTTAAGACAAGACACAGATTTAATAAATAAAGATTACCAACACATACTTAGAAAACTGAAACATCAGACATCAGAACATCACAAAGAACTCCGCACACCATTCATCTGTGGTCCCTTAAATAAAACTAATAAAGATAGAGATTACTCTATCTTAGGATTTTTTACCGGGGTAAACTTATATTTGTTCAAGAAGGAAATTTTTTTGGATTCTCCGGTATATAGCAAAAGCTAAAAAATATTTTTAATTTGTTATTTCATCACACAACTCATTATATTTTGGGTGACAAGTTTCAAGTCTTGGTTTCACTCATCAACAGGTCCCAAATAGAGAGTGATTTGAAAAACAAATGAAACAAGTGAAAAAGCTAGAATTGGTTTAAGACCAATTCTTATGAAACCCTAGATGAAAGCTCGTATGAAATTTCGTATGGGCACCCATTTGAGCAATTTTGATTTCTTGCATTGGCTTCTAGCATATATTTCTAGAACGGCTCGTCGGACAGAAAAAATGATTATAACCAATTTTATAGGATTTCTTATTCTGAAGATGCTTTTAGTACAATAAAAATGTCTTGGACTGATCGTTTTCAAAGTATACGTAAAAAACCTAAACTTTTATATGGCAACACTAAGAAGGAGTTGCCCGATTTAGTCCATGTTTAAAATTTTATTTGCTAGTACAATGAAAACACCATGTACCAAATATCAGCTCTGTACGTCGACGCATTCTCAGGCAGTGTCGAAATATATAGTGAAAAAATGTGTATGGCAACCCCACGAAGGAGTTGCCCGATTTATTTCATTTTCGAACTTAATTTTCCTTTTTTTCTAAAGTCTGTGTACAAAATTTCAGCTCTCTAAGTATACGCGTTCTCGAGTTATCGTGCGTACAGATGGACAGACGGACGGACATGCAAAAATCAAAATAAAATCAATGTTGGCACCGATATAAGGACTCTTTTTGACACAAGCAATTGTGCCCTCGTGAAATATAAAAGTATGCAGTCTATATTATATACGTCAGTGGACATAACCCAGGGTAAGCAAACAATGCCTCGCTCCAATATAAAATCAACGATGTCTCGCTCTGATGTAGGGAAGGCCTCAGTTTTTTTAAATTTACTGGACATTTTTTCCATAGAATTGTCATGCATTATTGGAGGCGATAATGGGTCCTTGGGCGGACCTCTAATAGTTTTTATGAGTGTAACAATGAGAGGTGAAAGTTTTACTCTACCTACAGCGCCAAAAACTATAGAATATTATAAATAGTAGCCACTGGTTACTTACATATGATAGTTTTCAAATGGTATTTATTTATTAAAGTACTTTAAAAAGTAATTCAAGAAGTACTCAGTTTGCCAAGCGCCATTCTGATGATTACTGGCTGGTTTGCATATCATATTCATAAACCCAAGTCTCATCATTCGTAAATGACGCGTCTGATGAGATCCACATTTTCTCGTTCTGGAATGTCTTCACACACTCGATTACGATGCTCCATTTGAAGAAAATTGAGGTCTTTCGGAACGAGGCGGGCTGCGACACGTCTCATGGCCAAAACATCAACCACAATGGTTAGAACCGATTCATGAGAGATGTTGAGTTCACAAGCTCTGAGACTGGAACGGATTATCAAGCACTTTATCGACGTTTCTCCCAGTATTTGAGGTTGAAAGTCGTCCAGTACAAGGAAAATCATTAACGGCCTCACAACCCTCTTTAAACGCTTTGTACCATTCAAATGCTCTTGTTCTAGATATAACATACTCGCCAAAGGATTTCTGCAACATTTTCAATGCTTCGGAACAAGAAAAACTCATTTATCGATATTTTTTTCCTTAGTAAAAATCGCCAGACACTATTGAAACAACTTATCTTTTCGATTCTTGTCAACAAACTAAATGACAGATTGCGTTCAAATTCAACGTCATAATACACAAGAATGCTACCAACTTACGAAAAATAAAAAAATTGAAACAAAATTAACGCGGGCGATTTGAAAGATTCAGTCCCCAAACTTATTTGACAGAATGTATACTCTAAAAACAATCAGTCCCAAATGTTTTTGTAAGTTCTTCAAATTATAAAACCGATATGAAATTGGTTACAACCATTTTTACTGTCCGACGAACCGTTCTAGAAATATGTAGGTGCGAAAAACCACTTTAAGGATCAAACTCGCATATAAAGTTGACCATACGAAATTACATACAGGCACTCATCTAGGGTATGATAAGAATTGGTCTTAAGGCCGCTACCCAGCAGGAAAACAGTAATGCGTTCCCAAAATAACTAGCTATGTCACTAGCTCCAAATATCATATTTATTCGAAGCTCGTTACTTAAGTAGTTACCAGTAAATACTTTCACCAGGACCTCTTGCGGTTCATCAAGAGAACAGGAATGCTCTACTAGAAATAAAACAGTACATTGGGCTACTTTGAGTCTCCCATCCAATAAAAAAAAACAATAAAGTCTCGCTATGTACATTGCCATATACACTATTATATAGCGAGAACTATTGTCATTGTTTGCAAAAATGAAACACACGATTTGTTTCATTCATCTAAACACAAAAAGAGATTTAAGGAAGATGTTAACGATGATCATAAATCAGTAAAAAAAAATTGCAATTCAAGACCTCTTTAGAAACTCTGTAATTGGATACTGACCTCTGATTCAATATATGGACAAAAAGAGGTTCATTTGATGGACTTAATAGAACTAGGACACAATCAATGTTAGCTGAAATTGTGCACAGTAGCCATAGATAAGTCAAAGTAAATACATGCTAATGTACACGTACATACATATATAATGAGCATATATACCTATGTATATGCTTTTAATCAGTACAAACCCTCCTAATCTAGGGAACTATGTAATCAGTTCTCTACTTGAAAATTCCTTATTAAGCTCTAATTAAATCAGGAGTTTCCATTAGCCTATAGAAATTCCGAATATAATGACACAATACCACAGCCAGGGTTAGATTGTAATTATTTGAATAAGTCCTGGATGGAAATCAATTTAATTGTTATACGAAATGTATGCATATGTATAGGTTTATGGGAATACATTCGAATATAAGTGAATCGCAGTATTGTGAATTGAAGCACATCATTTGGATTTTCTCATTTAAATTGGTTTTATACCTTAGCAAACATTGCATTTTGCTTAATTTTAAAATTTGCAATTAACCTTAATTTGTTAACGATTTTCTGCCACTAAAATCGTTTAGTTTTTATGCTTCCAATAATTGCATGGTCAGAATCAAAATTTAATTTAGTTTTGGTTTCTATACCTCCCAGGTTCGACGGAAATGTAGGTATTGTGGTTTGTCAGAAATTGGACAAAGTGATAGATCGAATTAAAATCTGCAGTGGTTATGTATAAGTCAACTGACCAGACCAACTATGCTATGCTAGTTTTTATACACTAGATGATATCATAGGGTATAGTAAGTTTGTCATTCCATTTGTACCACCTAGAAATAATGATGGTAGAGAAAAAGGGATTAGACAACCATGTATAAAATTGAAAGTTATTTTGATTTTTGCATGTCCCTCCGTCCTCACGATAAGTCGAGAGCACGTGTACTTAAAGAGTTGAAATCTTGCACATGAGTTTTAAAAAATAAAAAATAAAATTAAGTTCCCATAAAAAAATTTAGATTTTCACTACATATTTGGACACTACCTGAAAACGCGTCAACGTAGAGAGCTGAAATTTTTCGAAACTTATTTGGATTACCACTCTCTTTCCTGTAAAAAATTACTCAGCGCCCCTTGGTAATCTACATTCTTTAAGCGAATAAACAGAAAGATATATGTACTTTTATTAATATGTTCCACCTAGATTTTTAAATATAGTAAAGAAAGATGTTGTAGCATTTAAGATAATCCTAATGAGAAGGATGAACCTTGTGCGCTGCTATCAATGCATTAATCCTCGGCCCTATTTTTTCAGCAGCATTCTTAAATCGCCGCGATTAGCTATTTGGAGTCAGTTTTTTTTTTTTGTTAATAAATTTGTGACCGCACTAAACTTACGTTCCACTAAATAAGGGTAAGCTGTAGGAATCTGCTTTTGAAACCAGAACTGTTCGTCTTTAAATTTAAAATTCAATTCGTCATTTGTTGTTACTTATTCTTATTCAACGCCCCCTGGATCGTTCCAGCCCTCCCCTGAATCGGTTCGGCGCACTCCCCCCCCCCCCCTCCTCGACAAGGGGAGTATCGCCCACTTTGGGATAGATGAATGCCCGTATGTTATTTCATTTGATTTTTGCAGTGGTTTGTCGAATATATTTCCAGAATGGTTCGTCAGACAGTAAAAATGATTATAACCAATTTCATAGGATTTCATATGCTGAAGAAGTTTCCAGTACAATAAAAACGTCTAGGACTAATCGTTTTTAGAGTATACAATGTGTATATTCGAAACTTGATCAAACGTAATGTGCGGATACTAGACACCTAGACAAACAAAAAATTGTATGACAGGGGGGGGGGGGGGGGGAGGTCTGCATCAACCGTTTGGGTCTTACAGGGTGATTAAGAAGAAAAGCTAAGTTTTCACATAACACCCTGTATCTTAAAAACTACAGTGCGTACGGTGTCACAGTTAAAAGCTCCAACGATTGCTCAACCAGCCCCATACCCCTCTCCCATCAAGAATTATGGTTGTCTAAACTAAAAATTTCGGATTTTCTTACCTTTTTTTTAATTTGACCTCTATTATCTTTGCAAAAAGGTTGAGCAGTCATTAGAAAGGCCATGAAGCTCTGCATACAATGAGCTTTTAACTGTGACCGTACGCTCTATAGTTTTTAAGATACAGGATGTTATGTGAAAATCTAGCTTTTTCTCTTAATCACCCTGTAACTCCCAAACGGTTGATGTGTTGATTTTTATATGTCAGCACCAAGAAGGCGTTGCCCGATTTAGTCAATTTTTGAAGCTTTATTTACTATTACTAGGGACACACCTTGCACAAAATTTCAGTTCTCTACGTCTATGCGTTCTCAGGCAGTATTCAAATATATAGTGAGCATCGCAATTTTTGTATAGCAGCCCTACGAAAGGGCCATATTCGCCCCATTTTCGAATTTAAATTTGCATTATTTTTAAAAAATCTGTGCGCGTTGTCAGGCGCTGCCCAAATATATAGTAAAGAATGAAATTTTTGTATGGCAACCCTAGAAAGGAGTTACCCTATTTATCCCATTTTGTAACTTAAATTTTTTTTTTTTAAAAGCCCGTGTGCAAAATTTCTGCTCTCTAAGTGAACGCGCTCTCGAGTTATCGTGAGGACGGACGGACAGACAATCAATGGGTGTCCAACCCATTTTTCTCTACTAGCATTATTTCTGTGTGTTACAAACGGAATGATAAAAAAGTGTTGATAACCATTTCACATTTATTTATGTTATTTTATCCTAAAATTTACAATACAATGTGAAAATACGATTCTTAAGTCACTTTTATCAGTTCATATTTTTAAGAAATATTGTGTGAAGGTTACTGTGAAAAACCTTCATTTTATATTTGAATCAGTATAGGTAATATAGCCCAATACAGTTTAGGTATATATGGACGAGTGGATCATATTTCAAATATTTTTTTTGCAATTAAATTTGGGACAAAAACGCAATGAAGGATGCTACATGTGCAATAAAATAGAAAAAGATGGTTTATCGAAAAGCATCCAAGCACTATAATGTACCAACAACTACACTGGATCAAGTGACATCTGCGAAAATAGTAAAAAATCGGTTTTGCCACCAGATTTAGAAGAGTCTCTTATTGATTATGGAGAGAAAATTCCTTGGATTGACAAGGACAGAAATCAGATCGTCAGTATTTTAATTAGCCATCAAAAATAACTTACTTAATCCAAAAAAGAACGAGATCGCGGGAAGGGTCTGAAACGCCATCCATCTCTTTCGTTTCGCCAGCCCACAGAGGACTTCATTTGCTCGCGTCAAAAGTTTTAACAAGGAAAACGTCTAGCATTTTTCGATTTTTTAGAGAAAGAAATGGATAAAGAACATTTTGAACCGAGCAATATATACAACGTTGATGAAATGGGAATATTAGTAGTCCCAGTGGGGCTTAGGGCTTAAGGGGAAAACAAAATTGGAACATTAAACTCAGCAGAAAGGGGCTGGTTAATTACTTGTGTAATGTGCATGACTGCAAGAGAATCGTTTGTACCACCAATTCTCATATTCCCGCGTAAGAGAAACAACTCCTGTCTACGCCTAACCGATCTAGCAACACTTCCATTTTGGACGAAGGTGGTCTGGCATCATCAAGTGACTCATCAAGAGTTTTAGTTTAAGAAAAGTTTGCAAACGAGCTGATGCAGTGACAAATGTGTAAAAATAAAAAGTCAAATAAATCTCTATTTTAATAACATAATTTTTATCGGTCTTATAATTTCGATCCGTAAGTCTTTCCTCTGATTGTGCTTCTGGTAAAAAAGCCAGCATTGTCTAATAATATACATTTCAATAAACCACCCACTTTTTATGAAAATTAACCGAGTTTGCTGCCAAATCCTCAGCTCGAGAATTGCGTTGAGTCGAGCTGCGGATTTGCCAGCAAACTCGGTCAAGTTTCATATTAAGTAAATATGGCATGAATTTATTTCATAGCAAAACTTTCTATGAAACGCTAGTCCGGCATAGGGTTAATCTTGCTAGGCATTCAAGTAAATACTTAGTATTTCGTCTCAAATATAATTCACACTTAAAAATTATTTTAAGTACATATAGGAACTCCACTTGGCTGTTACTTTGGTGTATACGGCAGGCAGAAACCAAGCCGTACTGATGAGTATACTGTTCCTGCTTATACGAAACGCCCGCTTTTGCAAAAGAAATTTCTTTTTAAAAGATTTTTCATTTATGAAGTCAATTTTCCACCGAAATTCTGGAATAACCTTTAAGTGCTACCCATTACCACCCTAAGTTTCGCAATGTATTAAAGCAGACTGATAGCATTTTTTCCGTTTGTGATGTTCCTTTCAAAACAAAACAAAAATCTAAAGTTTATTTTTATAACGAATATCATCAAAAGATAATTGCGAGATTTAAACAAATGAAATTGTAAAAAGCGAAAACATTCCTTTTCAAGAGAACTCATACTCATTATACTTATCTTACTATCACATAATGCAAAAGGAATTGCGTACTCACTACCCAAATAAGACTCTTGATATCCTCATTTAAGTGAATTTCGCGGAAAGTATTTTGTTTAATTGCATAACGTCGACAGAAGCATTCAGACACTGACGACGACGACGACAACAGCTTAAAAAACAAAAGCCATACAAATCTACAGAGGTGTACATAACATTTCCTAAATAAAGAAAGATTGCAAAGAAGAATGGAGCCCAGGGATAGGAGCATGGAAAATATTTACTTTTAAGAATGCTCCACAATGTCTAGAGTATTTTACTTAGGGGCGCTTTTGATATTCGTCCAATTGTTTAGTGCAAAGTTTAAATTTACTGTTTGACTACTTAAATATTCATGGACTACTTGTAAAGAAAATAATTTTGTTTTTTCTAAAAGTTCTTATTTAAATGATTTTTTCTCGTCCTATGTTGCCTGTATGAAAAGGTCTCAATTCTGAAAAGCTTATGAAGATGTTAAAAGTTAATTTAAATTAAATCAGTATTTGGCCTTATCATCATTACAGTCTGGTGGGTGTTTTTCTTTTGTTGCTTTATATGATTCTTTAAGAAAGTTTCCAAAGTGCTTTAAACTCAATTAGGCTCATGTTGAATAAAATGTAATGTAATGTAATGTAATTGCTTTTCTAGACTCTTTGCTCATGCTGAAGAAAGTGTAAGGATATTCTAGGGCTAATGATGATCTATAGAAGCAGCCTACTCCACTCCTATGTTCCATGCATCTGGAGACAAACCAAAGTAATCTTCATTCCTAAGGTAAGTCGTCGTGGGCACATATGACTGCTAAGAACTTTCGACCCATTAGCTTTACATCATTTCTTCTGAAGACTTTTGAAGGGTTTTTAGAGGAGTCCCTGGACGCATACTTTAAAGGTAATTGGGTTGTTGAAACTGCGCTACATGACATAATAGGAACCATTGAAAAATTAATCTAGAAAAAAGAATACGCTATACAGGTGCCTTTAATAATGTTAGATTAGAGGCTATCCAGGATCCCTTACTGGCCTAGGAGTTGAATCCTATATATGTAGATGGATTAATTCAATGCTCAGTAGTAGGTTATCAGGAGGGTGTCGAAGGGCACTCCACAAGGAGGAGTACTTTCACCCCGACTGTGGTTATTATGGTTAATGATATTCTTATCTCTTTACAAAAGGATGGTATAAAAGCGGTAGCATATGCTGATGACTTAATCATCCTAGTCTCAGGAAAATTCCTACCGACGATCAGTGAACTAATCAAAGAGAAGAGCATTGCAAAAGCTTCTTAAGTTGCAGTCTAGGGCTTAACCCTGCAAATACCGAATTAGTCCTCTTTACACGGAGGAGAGTTATTCCGACTTTTTACACCCCCAAACTGGGTAACATATATTACTCTTGATTTTCAAACTGAAGCTAAATACCTAGGAGTGATACTAGACTCCAAATTAAACTGGAGGATAAATGTGGATGAGCGCGTCAAGAAGGCGACCGTTACCGATTTTCTACTGACACGGGTAACTTATTAGTTGAACCTAGCCCAGTTATAATGTCCACTCTTGACAATTATCACCCCCCACTACTAATTACATATTGCTATGAAACTGAAAACTTTACAAATTGTGACGAAACAGAATACTTTTTCAATTTTAGAAAGGCTAACTTTTCGGAACTTTCCAGTACACTTACATCTATTGACTTTAACACATTACTGGCTAGCAATAATGTTGACGAAGACGTTTCTAAATTCTATATAATTCTTTTCGATTTGTTTTCCTCTCACGTTCCCCGCGAGCGTCAGCGGCTCTCTAAAACGTGCCCACCATGGTTCAATAAAGAACTGAAGCGTCTAAAAAATAAAAAGAATAAATTGTGGAAAAGTTATATGAGGGACAAGGACATTATAAGTCACAACAACTTCCTCACATCATATAATGAGTTCAAAGATCTTTCCTCTTCACTCTATGACGAGTATATTCAAAGTATGCGTGCGAAATTATTTAGTGACCCACGTAACTTCTTTAAGTTTATTAACATGAAGAAAAAAACGGACAAATACCCCAATACCATGAGGTACAAGGATTCTGCTAGTGATGATTCATCTGAGATTTGCGATATGTTTGCTTCTTTTTTTGACAATGCCTTTGTCTCGTCAAATTTTCAACCTCAAAGTAGCAACTTCAGTCATATGAACGACTCTCATAACGTTTCATTCACTATCCCTCCAATTTCAGAAGAGAATATACTTGATCATATTAATAGGCTTCCAAATGACTTTACAACGGGTCCTGATGGGATCCCTCCAGCCTTTTTTAAGTCATGTTGCCTCTCCCTGGCAACCCCACTGAGAATTATTTTCCAAAAATCGCTCGATAGTGGTTGTTTTCCTCAGCTATGGAAAAATTCTTTTATCATACCTGTCTACAAAAAAGGCAGTAAAAAAGAAATCTCTAACTATAGGCCTATTGCAAAATTATCTTGCATGCCCAAGTTATTTGAATCTATCATCTACTCTCCGTTATCAATAATCTGCAAGAATTTGCTCTCTTCAAACCAACATGGGTTTGTTTTGGGTCGGTCTACAACCACTAACTTATTGGAATTTGTCTCTGATACCATTCACGGGTTTGTAAAAGGCAACCAGACAGATTGTATTTACACAGACTTTAGTAAAGCTTTCGACAAACTATCTCACTCCGTGATACTGTTCAAAATGGAAAAGTATGGGTTTCCCACAACGTTCCTAAAATGGACGGAGTCATATCTAGATAACAGAACATACCAAATCTATTTCCGCCATTCCATTTCTAGAGTCTTGAAAGCTTCGTCTGGCGTACCTCAAGGGAGTCATTTGGGCCCGTTGCTATTTATTCTATCTATTGACGACATTGTCTCCGTAGTGAAGCACTGCAAAGTCTTAATATATGCTGATGACATTAAACTTTTCGCTCAGATTAAACCTTTTAATGATTGTCAACTGATACAGGATGACCTCCACAAATTTTATGATTGGTGCAAAAACAATAATTTGGTACTCAATATCGACAAATGTGAGGTGATGACTTTCCACAGGAATCTGAATCCTATCTCTTATGTCTATGGGTTCTCGGCTTCCTCGATTCGCCGCGTTAATTCTGTCTGTGACTTAGGTGGCAAATGTGACCATAGATTGAATTTTAACTCTCACATAAGCCACATGGTATCTAAGAGTAGTTCTATGCTGGGCTTTATAAAACGTTGGTCCCGAGAGTTCTCGAATCCCTCCATAACATTACGTTTATATACTTGTTTTGTGAGACCACTTCTTGAATACGCTAGCCAGGTCTGGTCGCCTTTTTACAGTACACACATCATCCGTATCGAGTCTGTTCAGCGAAACTTCCTGCGCTTTGCTCTTAGGGACCTACCCTGGAATAACTCATTGATTCTTCCACCCTATGAGGATCGCTTGCAGCTCTTGAATATGCACTCGCTTGAGAAACGTCGCATGGTTGCCGATGTAATTTTTGTTCACCAACTCTTAAACGCGAATGCTGATTCCCCGTTATTACTTGACAAAATCTCTTTCCGTGATAATAGGCACAATTTGAGAAGGCTACCTCTGTTGCATGTCAACTCCTCAAGGTCTAACTTTGGCATGTATGAACCTATTAATCGCATGTGCATTAATGTTAATAATTTGGCTGAGTATTTTGTTGTTGACGACTCTAAGCATGTCTTAAAAAAACGTCTATATAATATTTAATCTTTTGTTAAATTTATTTTAATTTTTTAACTTTTTGTTCTATGTCGCATTGCATGACATTTCATCTGGTGTTTGGTCTATGTTTAGGGTAACATACTAATACTAACACCGACTAAGTGATGAAACGTATGTATTGTTGAGACGTTTATTTATTAAACGTGTCCATGCAGCGAGCTTGTGTTAAGCTGGTTCTGATAGTCAATTTGTTACACTGTATGCCTGCAAGAAAACTTTTGGTAAAAGATGGGCATTATACCCTCGTATGGTGCAGTGAATGTACATCGCTATCGTAAGACCTATTTTCTCACAATATAATCTTGGCATGGTGAAATGCTCTTATGAAAGCGAGGTACCTGAAAAGTCTTACTAAAATACAGAGAGCTGCCTGTTTAGGCTTTATAGGTGCTCTTCTAACAACACCAACGGCAGCAATGAAGATAATGCTCCGTCTCTTGCCCCTCGACATCCATGGGTAAATGTATAACTGGAAAGAGTACATGCATGTGATAGCAGCAGAATATTTAAGATCTGCCGTGGAAACTGTATACGTGGAGCTACGAATTACATTGTTCCAAGACTAGACTTTGAGTAAGTGTTCTCGACTAGCATTCCTAGTAAAGAGGAGTGGGATGGTAATCGTGTGGCAAATGACTAATATATGTCTTTACGGTTCGATCGTTCGAAAATATATGTATTAGGCGGGGTATACAGCACTCCCTCAAATACAGTAATCATACCGCCTATCCGACTACTGTAGAGTGTTTCAGGTGGAGATCCTGGACATTTGCAAAGCAGCAATACTGCGACGTACAATTTATGACGTAAATAGCCATCGAATCATCAGGATTTGTATTGACAACCCAGCTGCCATTGAAGCTTTGAACTCGAGCACCATTAGATCACGCCTAATACAACGATGTCGCTGTGAGCTCGGTAAACTGGGTGCTGAATGCCTGGTCACAGTGAAATACCCGGAAATAAAGCAGCAGATGTTCTGGCAAGAAAGGGTTCCGCTACAAATATATATCTAGTGGAAAAACCAATAGGTCGGCCTCTAGAATTAATATCTAGGATTCTAGTATTTACAGGCATGTAAGCTGACTTATCGCAGATGGAGAGAACTCACCATATGCGTGATTTTAAGACAGCTTTGGCCCAAGATTTATCCTGTAAAGACCGAATGTCTGTTGAGGAGGAACCGGAATGATGTGCGTAATCTTACTGCAGTTATTACGGGACACTGCCTCTTTGGCAAACATGCAGAGCACATGCAAGCTCCATAAAATGACATCTGCAGAAGCTGTATGGAGGAGTAAGACGTGGAGAGCATTCAGAGCCTGTTGTGTAAGTGCCCTGATCTTATAGACGTGGGTGGAATACGCTTGGTAGCTACCTTTTCTGCGCACTGGGGGAATTAGCAGACAAAGAGTTTGGGGATCTGGTAAGATTCATCAAATCTTGTGACTGGTGTCATAGCATAAGGGTGAACTCACAATGAACCATAGATGATCTAAGTGTAGCTGATACATACATGCTTTTTACGATGGCCGCCACTCTAGCCTAACCTAACCTAGACTCTTTAAATGTCGTATAATTTTATTAATAATTTTCAAGGATAGTTAAGAATTTTAAAATAAAAACGGAAAACAAAAGAGTCTTACATAAGTTGTATAATTAAGTTAAACACCTCTCTTATTTAATTTTATTCGAAATTTCTCAGGAAGAATGACATTGCATTGTGGGGATGGTAAATAATAGCTTAAAATAATTCCATCTTACCACTTTGAGTAAAAACATAAATTTTAAATATCTATGTATATTTAAAATCAAATTAGCTAATGATTAAAAATCTTTCAAGTCATAATGTGTCGCCATCTCCAAAAATTCCATTTGAATTAAAATTCCTTCAGTAAATATATAAAATTGTGACAGTACGAAAGTGTCGCACGTTTGACGGCGCTGGTGGTGGTGCTGATGATGGTTTCATGCAGTCCATTAAAGAAATGGGAGCCAACACATCACCGAATAATTTTTTAGTCCCCTTGCTGAACCACCTGCATTCTTGATTATCAATCAGTCTCATCCTATATTTATGTAGATATGTCCCGTCAGGGAGAGAGAGGACTGCCTGGTGATAATGGATATCAGACTTCTTCTGCTCGCTCTTAGAGCCATCTAGCTAGCGTAAACTTTACTGGAAGTCACTTAAAGCAACTTCATTTGCGGAAGTATGACCTCCAATAAGGAATTTCTTTCACCAATAGATTTAGTATTACTATAAAAACGGGCCAAGAAATTTCTTCAGATAAGGAGTTTTTTCTACCGATAGATTTTGCCTCGCAAAATTTGAGTTTCAGTGTGAATTCATCCTTCTTTTTGTTTTCCGAGATGTCGCTTTAACCAAGCACTTAAAAAGTTTAGCATGAGATAACAACTTTTTTTGTAAATTTTTTTTTTGACATTCTATATACACAAGCCATATAATGAAAATGTATAGATGCATAGAAATGTACTCTCAATAATCTACTTCCTACAGAATAACTACACACAGTAAAAATGTCTCCTTCATTTCTCAATTTGCAAACATTGTCTTGCATTTACATACATGCATATGTATGCGTATATAGCTACTCTACTCTACTCTTTTTCTGCCAGTTCTGCTTGAATTTTAGAGGAAAGTTAACTCTTTCAAGTATGTATGTATAAGAGTTTGAAAGTTAGAATACAAAAGTTCATTTACATGATCCTTTATACGCGACATTCTGTCACATAAAGATTGTACTTCAACTTACATTTGATATTCAACTCTTCAAGTATTCCTGTTCAGAAGTTCATTTTGCAGTGGCAAGAATTTTTTGCACAGAAATTCCCAGATATTTCCAGAAATTAATATTAATAGTCCTATATTTATGTACAAACTAGGTATGTAAGTATGTACCTACACACATATATATATATATAGACAATTACCTCAGGCCCTTAGTAGAATGCATTATTCAAACTTCAAAGAAATAAACAAAATGAAAATTGCTTCAGGGACGATGTCTTTCCTTAAAGGAAGAGACAAGCAGAATGCTTTGATGTTGAAGAATAGATTTCATAACAATTTTATGATAATAGTACCTATTGCTTTTTATACTTAAAATAAATTGGATTAGAAATTTTCATATTTCCATCATACTTTATGCAAGTGCATACCTAACACATGTGTTTAGCTAGTGTTATACCTACTCTAAATATTAGTAACAGTTTTTTGCAATCATTAACTATATTAAAGAGCTGTAAATATTAAGCCTAACATATTTTTGCGTCTCTATATTCTTGGGTTTTTGGCTCAAAATATGATTTAGTGCATTTTAACCAGGGACCGAAAATAACTGGTATTTTGAAATTTTTAAACAAAAAAAGCTGGGACAAATTATGATCGTGGAATTTAGTGTAATATACTAAAAGATGTCTCGTCAAACCCGTTTCGATTCCTGTAAAGCTTTTGAAAACTCAACTTTTTATAATTTTTTAAAAAAAATTTAAAAAAATGTTAATAAAATTTTAAACATTTTTTGAAAAAAATCACGATAAGAGAAAATCATTTCTGTTTTAAAAAAAAAATTTAAATCTTTTTTTAAAAAAGCTGAAAAAACTAAGCTGGAAATGCTTTTTATTTTGTCTGGCAAAAATAAAAAGCCGGCTTGACTTTTCATTTTTTCGAGCTGGAAGTAACAGGTTCTGAAGCCGGAAGTATAAAAAGCCAAGCTGGCTGCTTATTTTTAGGGACCGAATCAGTTATGAATTTTTACGAAAGAAGCTTAATTTACTTGTTATTCCTGGCCGGTAATAGTTTTGAAAAGCTAGAAAAGCAAGCACAACGGCTTGATACTTTTTCTCGGTAAAAATATAATAAGTGAGCCCAGCTTTTTATTTTTTCTAGCCAGCTTTTTATTTTTGCCAGATAAAATAAAAAGCCTTTCCAGCTTAGTTTTTTTAGCTTCAAATAATTATCGGGGTCAGGAATAACAAGTAAAGTTGGCTTTTTTCGAAAAAAGTCATAGCTGATTCGGTCCCTGATTTTAACTTGTTCAAGTGTTCAAAGTTCAAATTAATTTGCTGTGTAGACAAAAAATGCCTCCTGGCAGACAACTAAG
This sequence comes from Dioctria linearis, assembly GCA_963930735.1. Lineage (NCBI taxonomy): Eukaryota > Metazoa > Arthropoda > Insecta > Diptera > Asilidae > Dioctria > Dioctria linearis. Next base: position 35,153,247 of record OZ005740.1, on the reverse strand, counting down.
TGATTTAGAACAAAACCATATTTTAAATGTAACAAGTAAAAAAGGTAGAATTCTAGAATTCTTATGATATCTTAGAGAGTAAATACCCGCATGTAATTTCATATTCTGAAGAACTTTTAAGTACCTACAATAAAAACGTCTAGGATCGATCGTTTACACAATATATGTAAAAACCCTAATTTTTAATATATGACAACACCAAGAATGGGTTGCACGATTTAGCCCATTTTTGAAATTATACTTACTATTTTTATAAAAACATATTGTACAGAATTTCAGCACTCTACGTTGACGCGTTCTGAGGCAGTGTCGAAATATATAGTGAAAGACGAAATTTTTGTATGCCAACCCTACGAAAGAGCTTCGATTTGTCCCGTAGTCGAACTTAATTTTACTTTTTGTTTTAAAAACCCATGTGCAAAATTTCAGCTATCTAAGTATACGCATTCTTGAGTTATCTTGTGGACGGGCAGACAGGCAGACGAACAGATGGACAGACGAACAGACGGACGGATGGACGGACTGACACGCAAAAATCAAAATAACTTTTAATATTATGCGTGGATGCCCAATCCATTTAGCTCTACCATCATTATTTCTGTGCGTTAAAAACGGAATGACAAACTTAATAATACCCTATAGATTTCATCTAAGATATAAAAAGAAGTGGAATGAGTAAAAGAGAAGTCGCAAATGAGTTTTGCCGATCAAAAAATGTCGTAAGTCAATTTGTACGAATTAGGTACACTGTCATTGAAAATTATTAAAACAGAAGACGGAAAAGGTCCGCATTTGGGACCTGAATTAAATAGTATAGTCCTGCAATTTTTTTTATAGATGGCCTGGATAAAAAGTAAGATCAAGATCAAAAATGAATGTGATTTACCTACTAAAAGGAATTCTTACCCCCACAGGTCATCAACATACAACATAAATCTAGAAAGCTTGGTTTAAAATAACCATAATGCAATCCTTTTTTCGTTTCTTGGCTATTTTCTTAGGCACAACCATTGAAAATAGCTTAAAAAGTTAAGGCACATAAGGAAATTTTTTACTCTTAGGCATTTATTAACGTTTTCCATCGGATGTTATACATACAATTCAGGGGCCCATACGCAAAACTTTTCAGGGCCCATATTAATACTCTTTTTAAATAGATTTAGAAATGGAAGTCACAATTTGTACTTCCTTAGGTATAGTCGATTTTGTACTTTATAGATTCTAGAAAATTCATAATTGAGAGCAAATAGTTGCGGAATATATACATATTTCTAGTTAAGCATGGACATATGCATGTATTAATGCGTACATACATATATACCAATAAATCCTCTCTGATGAAAAGTAAAGTAAAATTTGGTATTTATTATAATAATATCCAAAAAATTTATTACAAATTTTTCTTATACCTAATAGATAATGTTATAAAAAGAATATGTGGTTTGAATTTTATTAAAATCGATTGAATAGATCTTGAGATATCTTGTACACCACCTTGAAAAACGTAGTCCCCGTAAAAAAAACCCAAAAGATATAGAAACTAGGTACTCCCTGCAGCGCCCAATTCTAATTGCTATAACTTCGAAGATAATTTAAATTTTGAAATAGTTAAACGCTCAACATTTGTATTGGTAAAAGTATGAACAATTTATCTAGCACCAAAAAAATGATTTTTTTGTGACATGCAATATGTCAAGCGGTTAGACGAAAATCAAGTTAATTTGATTTTTAGAGGAGGGGCTACGTGTTTCACAACATATTGTACCATGTAGCTAGGGCGATGTTTGTCACGCATTCGTCATTCTTGAGTGAAGTCTATTGAAGAAAAGATAACAATTAACAATTCTAGCAGCTCTTGATATGTGTTCCTGTACTGATGTTGGACTTGGACAACATCTTTGACAAGTGTGTGGAGAAAAAGCTTTCCAACTAAGTTGGACAATATATTCGTCGTGTATAGGCTCAACTACAATTGAAGTAAAAAACTTACGAATTTGACGGAGACTGAGGTTTACTTACGAAAAATTGATATTTTAATAGATATCACATTCCGTAAGGGTTATTATCTTGATATTTAATGTTTCCAATTTTAAAAAGTGATAAAAAAAAATAGATTATATATATAATGATTTAATCGAAGATTCGTGCTTCCTATTAATTCGCAGTATCATTTTTATTCCATTTTAATTTTTACATTGCACTTTTAATCATTTAGTAAATAACGTCCACCTAATTTGAAAATGCAATAAATCAAGTATTTGGTGATATAGAACTACAAAACCAAGTTTTCCGTGAAGTTTATTTATTTGCACAACTAAAAAAATTGAAAAACTATAACAGAAGTGAGTATTTGAAAAAATAATTCAGTTTTATAAAACCTTTTCCAAGAGCCTTAATAAACTATGAAAGTAAAATAAAGCCCAAAGCAAAAATTAACTTTTTCAAAATCTTAATCAGCGGAATGATTCCTTTTAAACTTGCTAAAACTAAGAAAATCAACAAAATTCGGTTTTAATAATTTCGAATAAACATTGACCTTTTTATCCCCCGCCGGGGGGGGGGGAATAATAAGGCCCCAACAGCTTAGTTATAAATTTCTTAACGTACAACAGAGTAAATTCAAACATCTTCATCCTTTAGAACAAAAATAATGTCACAATCATTATCCTATATAGGAACATTAGTTTCATTGAGAATTTAGGTTAGGTAAGGTAGTAAGGCCCAGCCTTATTACACCTATGATAAGATTTTACAAAATTACTCATTAATGAAATAAACACAATGCTGGGCGAAAAAAAACACCGAAACTAAACAAGTTACTACATGTGGAAATAGTAATTAAACAACAGAACTTATGATTTTGTTTAGGCGAAAAGTATAATTCCAAGCAGCCATACTCCTCTCGCTGACATACCGTTTGCTACTGGGAAGATGGCGGCGCGAGTTGGCGAACGCCCCTTCGACGGCGTTCGTGTCGACTTAAAGCGATGTGCGCATAAAGTATGAATTTGCTGCGATTCATTTTAGTAGGAATTTTTAAATGTGGGCCTTATTATCTCCCGAGCTTTACTTGCCGCAGGTACCTTATTAATTTAATTGTTTGACACGTCGCTTTCTTACGGAATGAGCGATTCTTACCGCACCTTTATACTGACTGCAATTTGGCATTTTAACTTAACGAAAGTTCCGCTCCGACGAATTACAGTTAAGGCTGAACTAAAATAGAAGTAAATAACTGTACGAAATTAAACGAGACTGAGGTTTACTTACGAAAAATTGATATTTTTAGCCTAAATATATATCACATTCCGTAAGAGTTATTATCTTGTTACTTAATGTTTTCAATTTTAAAAAGTGGTAAAAAAAATAACAAATAGAACTTGATTTAATCGAAGATTCGTGCTTTCCATTAATTCGCAGTGCCCTAATTACATTTTATGTGTTAAATTTTAAAAAGTGGTATAAGTGAAAAAATTGACAATTGGAAGTTGATTTAATTGAAGATTTGTGTTTTCTATTAATTCACAGTACCATTTTTATTCCATTTTAATTTTTATATTGCACTTTTAATCATTTAGTAATAATTTAATTGTTTGGACACATCGCGTTCTTACGGAATGAGTGATTCTTAGCGCACTATACTTACGGAAAATTGGATATTTAAACTTAACGAAAGTTCCCCTCACACGAGTTAAAGTCAATTTGTGTACGCCTGTTAAATTAAATGGCACGTTCGCTTTACGTAAGTAAATGTGCTTACGTACACTTCTGTTGTAGTTCAGTCTTTAATTTGTGAACGTTTGTTAAATTGAAAGAGTGCGTTCGCTTTACGTAAATAACATTACTTACGTATACGTGAATTGTAGTTGATCCTTATGGGCATCATTAAGCGATAAGCATACATTTTTTTAGAAATTTACAGAAAATGTTTCGACAGAATTTTTATTCACTCTTATGTCGTTTTCGTTTGAACATCAGTTTCGCTCTGGAGGCAACCTAAGTGCTGTCAAAGCGTTCGTTTGAAGCAAAAATGACGTCACGGGTTGCCTCTGGTGGCAACCCAAAAAGCATCAGTTTCACTCTGAAAATTTACTCGGGTACACTATGAGTTCACTCACACAAACAAAGTCTAGTTGTGATTTGATATTATTTAATTAACTTTAAAGTCAACAACTTTTATTAAGACCACTACTATTATTATATTATCCTCAAAATTATTCGCAAACAAATTACCAGCCAGTTTTCGCAAAAATTTCATAGCTACTTTGACGTTAGTATACATACACAAGCGAACTTTTTCAGGTGCACTCTGAATATGTTCGATTGAACGGGGTTGCCTCCAGAGCGAACCTGGATGTTCAAACGAAAACGACATTAATAACCGACAGTAATTTCCCATTGGGACGAAAAACCAGCGCTTCTGAAAGGAACACAATATAAGCGCTTTTTTAGCAATCATTTGGCAGTGCTTTAAAAGCATATTCACTGATCTATCATGAAAAAAAAGCAAAGCGCAAGTTAAGTAACTCAAGTGCTTCTAGAGCCATCACTTGGAACCTCTATAGAAGATTATTTGATGAGCTCTAGCAGATTGAAGCTCTACAAGGGGTGATATCATCTTAATTTCTACGAATCTAAACTGTGAATTTTTCCACTATTGTACGAAGTAATTCAATGAACTTCAGAGTGGTTAGAATTAAAAGTAATCTGAAGTTTTGGTTAATATAAGTGAGAATAAAAGAGAGAATATTGGCTTATTTAATCAACTTTATAAAATTTAATACCACAAATAAGCATGAGGAAATGCAAGCGCCTTGCCTGATTTTTCCAAAAAGCTCATTAAAGATTTCGAAAAGACACAATCAAAAAACTTCTTCTGCCATCATTTAGAGAGCTTCTAGAACGCTTCTTAGCAGCAACATTGAAGCGCTTGCCTCTGCGGACATGTCTATGTTAAAAAGCAATGAACTCGGATAGGGAAAAGAAGCGCTACGAGCTTCCAAGAGAGCGCTTCAGGAGGGCTATTAGAGCGTTCTTTTCCCCAGTGTACCTTGTTCGAAGACGCGTCTTCTACTTGGATTGAGATGGAAATCTTATTGGATTATGATGACGACAGCCCGTTGCCCGTGTTTATGCCGTATTTTAAGTAGTAATTTTTGTTTTTTTTTTTTTGCGAAACGTTCATTTTTTAATAAAGTCCTTTTTTTCTTGCTAAAAGTCATATTTTAATAAAAATATCTCATTGCTCAGTTTTTTCGCAGCTTCTCAGTTTTTTCTGTTTTTCTGAAAGATTCGGTGAGCGTTGCCTCACAACCAGGGCTGTCAGATTCCCAATTTATCGTATTTTCCACGATTTTCAAGCATAATTCCGATTCCCCGATTTTGGCTCTGTTATTTCCGATATTTTACAGCCTCTTCCGGTTTTTAGGGATTTTCACTATTAACCCATATTTTATAATATTAACGCTTCTGACACTAAGCTAAGTAACATGAAAAGTTGGTAAAAGCAACGAACTAGTTCCGATATACATGAAAACTATAGATCAGATGCTCGAAACAATGGAGAAATGTGGGTAAAAAATGGACGCAAACATTGCAGATATTGTACAAATGTTGACAAACAAGTGAATATCTTAAATACCAACTTAAATTATTTATTAAATAGGCATGCTCCTTTGCAGTCACGTCGATTTTGACCTAAATATCGTTGTCCTTGGTTTTCGACGGAAATAAGGGTTTTAATAGCTGAAAGGGAGTTCTTGTATCGTAAATATAAAAGGCTCAAAACTGATACTGCAAAACAGATGTATGTACATGTGCGGAATCTAGTAACATCAAAAGTTCGCTGTGCAAAGCGCCGCTACTATCATGAAAAGCTTGATCCCAACCTGTCTCCTAAACATTTCTGGGCTAACTTGCGTAAGCTTCAGATAAAAGGAGACAAAGCAGTAAATGTCTGTATAACATCAATGCTGATGAGTTAAATGAATACTTCATCAAAGCTAGTAATACGTTATCGTCAACCAGCGGATCTTCTGTAGATAATGTTGTACCTCCAATGCTAAATGATGATGGCTTGGTCATCTTGAAACTTCATGTTTCCTGTCATGCTGGCAATCTGGCTTTCGTCGTCGACATAGCTGCGAGACAGCTCTGTTAAAGGTGACTACGGATCTTCGTTTTGCACTTGATAAAGGTGAAATTTGTTTGCTGTCGCTGTTGGACTTCTCGAAGGATTTTGACAGTGTGACTCATTCTAAATTACTAACAAAGCTTTTCTCTTTGTATAACTTCTCTTCGTCAGACATTGCAAGTATAAAGAGTTTTTTGTCTAATAGGTTCCAATAAGTAAAACTAAAGAATGATTGTTCAAAGCTTTTACCATTAGTCTGTGGAGTCCCAGAAGGCTCAATTCTGGGACCATTGCTATTTAGCTTATATATAAATGATCTCCCTAGTGTGGTTGACGATTCAAAAGTACATCTGTATGCTGACGACGTCCAAATATACCTTAATAGACCGATTGGTTTGATCAAGGATGGGGTACAACGTATGAATGACGATCTTCAACGAATTTACTCATGGTCAATCGAAAATGATCTGGCACTCAATGCCAGTAAATCTTGCTGTATGTTGCAATATAGAAATGACATTGATGTAAATGATGTACCTCCCATAACTCTAAATGATTCTCCTTTACCGTACATGAGAACAGTTAGTAACCTCGGTATCATGCTGAATGATCATATGACCTGTTGCGACTTTATCAAGGCTCTTATCAGCAAAGTCTATGGCTGTCTTCGACAGTTATGATTGACTGCAGCGTTGGTATCCATAAAAACCAGATTTAAGCTTATAAAAACCTTAGTTATGCCACATTTTAGTTATGGTAGTCTAATGTTTCCGTCACTCTGTATGCAGTCGCAAACTGGACGTAGCCTATAATGATTGCGTACGTTTCATCTATGGATTGCGACGTTTTGAACACATCAGTCTGTATCAGCACAAAATATTTGGATGTTCCATTCAAACTTATCGCACATACAAGAGTTTAATATTCATGCATAAAATTATATATACGAAAGAACCTAGGTATCTTTATGAATATTTAAACTTCCTCCGTTTTGAAAGGCACCGACAGCTTCTAATTTGCTCGCTTTCTCTCTGTACTTGGGCAGCGGTCTTACTTTGTGCATGCAACAAATATCTGGAATTCTCAACGGACGACCTCAGCCAGCCGATTTAGAAATAGTTTAAAAATATTTTTAAATATATCCCAATGATTATAGTTTACATGTGTGTTGCTGCTCTTATTCTTCACGGTTTCTTTACTTCCTTCCACCTCCGGCACATCCACCTCTGAATTGTTATATTTTTGTTAATTAGTTAATTATATTTTTGTTACATTGAAACTCAATTAAAATTATTATTTTGTAGTTATTAAAATCAATTGTGCAAACAAAAAAGATTGTAAGTCTTGTTGTACAGTCAACCAGTATAAATAAATTGAAATTGAAAATTGAAATTGCAGATTAGAACTCAGCTGTGAAATCTGACGAAATTGGGTAAACCTCACATTTTTTCCATTGGCACTTTTTGTTTTTGTTCAGTTGGTTTCACAATTTTCACCTGGTATTTTTCTAATAGGATCTCCGCTCAATTACTTCTTTTCTTATGTGATGGATAAATTTATAGTAAGAAAAAGTAGGATTAAATGGACGTATAAAACTATTTACATATCTTGAAAAACTGTTGATTTTTCTTGAAAAAGAGGACTTTTACTTAGTACCTGTACCACGGCCAATGCCAGATAATTCAGATTTAGATGATGAAATATTTCCGAAAATAGCGGTAAACTTACAGGGTTTGAATTATGTAGCTTGGTAATTGTGAACAAAAATGTATGTGCAAAAATTTTTCAAATTGTGCCAAAATGATCCAAAATTAAGAAACTGGTTGGTTGAAAATAAATACTATGACGCGAACCGTAATATTCCATTTTCCAAAGTCTGCTCTGTTTACAAATAAATATCAGCAAAACAAAGCTGAGAAATTGAATGGATGCGGAAATCTTAAAAGGCATTTTATTGACCAAAAATAGAGAGAAATGTTTTAATATACTTACATATAAATGAAAATATTCTTAAGCGCTTTAATTTTAATATGTATTCAGAATAGTATAAATCTTACTGATAAGATTGAAATAGGGCAAATGGCAATAAGAATGTTAATTTAATCTATTTTATAGTTCTGGATACAACCTTAAGTTTTTTTAATTGTAATTTGTAATGTCACAAAAAGTTCACTGTCACTGCGAGATGTTTTACCACGCTCGCACATTGGTGGTCAAAATTAAAAAACAAATGGCAGTTGGCTGACCTAGACGATAGGCCAACCTTGACGACATTCCCCTACATCTTAGCTTTTGTGAGGTTTTCCATTTTTCAATAAAAAAAATGTATGTAAATATTCTAAAGAATAATATAAGCTGCGTTCATTTGAATTGAACAGTTTCTAAAATATTGCCGCAACTTTAAGGTTAATATCTTAAATTAATTATGAGAAATATAAGCGGCTAAGGAAAATGCTATAATTCACATTAAGCTAATTACACTTCTGTCTGTATGATGTCATTTAATTTAAACTGTAGGTATAAATTAAATACAAACGTTTTATTTTGAAAAAATTGCCACATTCAAATTATTTTATGTATTTTGGTCTAATGTCCTGTCGTAGGCTCGCCTAATTTTATTATACTAATTCACAAAATAAAAACATTCCCAAACATGGAAATTGGGTCAAAAATAAAAACTACATTATTATCTTTGCGTAAATAACATTATTTATGTTCACAGATTATCATTATTCTGAACTGAAAGTCGCAACAATAAAATGAGAAAGCATATAGCTTAGTAGACACAATCCAGACACGGTTCAGTCTTTAATAGCGCACTTCTTAGTTTTCTTTTTGGTGAATTCTAAGCATATTCTGACGATGGAAATTAAATTGCCTTAAATGAATCATGTCTGGAAATGTTAACCCAATGTTCGCTTTTATATAGATGGCTTCTTCTTTGTTTAGTCTAAGAAGTTTAGAAGAATCTGCTTATATAAAAATTACTAGGTCAGAGGCTAATAAATTATTCATAAATTTAACCCAATATTATACTTTTGTCACAGAAAATAATTCATGTAAGTTGAAGAAGAAAAGAAAAAGACTTTCCTCGTTACAGGATTTGTCGATTTCCCATGAGAAAAAGGAAAGGTATGTATAGGTACCCAAAGACGAAATTACAAACAGAAAACTTTCTATGATACTTACTTCAATAGTGACAAAGGTCCTACCCATGACGTTAGCAATTCAAAATCGTTTAGAAATCGATTCGACGACAACTCTACGGAAATTTCTATACATAGTACAGTCTGAAAATTCCCATAGCAACACAATTAATTATTGATAAAATTAGTTCTACCTTTTCGTAGTCACTTACGAATCTCGAACGTAGAGCGAGAACACAAACAAACATTGTAAATTAAACACCCAGACACTTTACTATGTGCAAATATAGTATATGATAATTTCCCAGTAGTATTTATGTATGTATATGTATATTTTAATAATTTATATAGATTTTGTGCTGTCGTCAGTTTGAAAACGATTGTCGAATAAAAAATATTTCTGAACTATGTATGTAGTTAAATGGCCTACGTGAGAATAACATAAAAGTTCTATGTTTCAACTCTGTCAATTTAAGCAATTTTATAGCATTGGATTATATTCTCGTAACACCAGGGCCTAGAGCGTTAAGCTCTGATTTTCTGTTTTTGTATAGTGGATTCAAATCCTCCGAAATTTATTGCTTACAACCTTAAACTAGATTGCACTATGTGTGGATGGAGATGGATGACCCACCAGTAATTTATCCGTCAAATGTGATTTATTCTTATAGAAAAGTTTGTTACACTGATAAATTGCTAGCGGATTTATAATAATAAAATTAATGACTTCATTATTGATCATTGTATAGTAGGTACATTAGGTAAGAAACTTTTTGATTTTGAAATAAATCACTATCGATATCGTATTGTAGACTGTGTGCTTTAGAGTGGTAGGAAAAATATCTCTTTTTTCAGATTGAAGTTTCCTTAATTCATGGAAGGAATCAATAGTATCGCCAACTAAAAAACTAATTATAAGGAATATCAGTCATTTAACTTGTTCCTAGTGTATGAAAAAGTTTTGAAAAACACAAAGTACTGCAAAGAATGAATAAATCGATAAAAAGTCAAGAATTTATCTAGTTTAAAGAATTTCTAACTGAAAAAACGAAGGCAACAAGATAATCAATAGATCGATATCGGTGTGCCCCAAGGTTCAGTAATAGGTACATTAATGTTTTCGTTCTATATTATTGATGATCAGAGTAGTAAAATATATACAAAGGTAGTATATCACTTTTTGTGTACGATACGATAAAATTATAAATCCAGGACGAGATGTTATCTGGAAAGAGAGATTGTTAAAAGGGAATTTTATCGAACTTGTGAATAGTGAATAGTTTAAAGCAAATAAATTGAAATTAAATGCAACCAAATTTAAATCTTTATTAATTTACGTTGAGTGTAATTTTAGCCTAATGATGAAGGCAACAGTCTAAGACAATAAATTCGATACGTATGTACAATTTTGCGGAGCACATTGAATATATATAAATATTTCGAAAAGGATATCGAAGAAAATTTACTTCTTAAAGAAAAGTAGAGGACATCTATCCATTTATATACCAAGGTAGCTGCTTAAGTTTTGCGTTTAGACTATTTCCTGCAAGGTGTCGCTTTCGGAAAATATTATATTCTCATTCTTTGAATTTTTCTTATATTTTGACAGCATTGAGAAACCAGAAAAAACTTATTGTCTTTGTTTTTATTCATAAGGTTAAAAAAAATCAAATTATTAAAACCTGGAATTAATATGTAAAAAATTTTCGTTCAATATTTTTTTATGATTTTAAAAACAAATTGATTCTAAAACAGTGTCTACAAAAAATAAAACGGTTGTTTAAAGATGAAGCATGATTCTTGACCACTGTAGCTCTATGATTCAATGAATTCCAAAGCAGTATTGGGAAATCATGGGAATTCTCCCATATTGTGGAAATTTCTGGCCTGAAAAATTTTAAAAAGGGAATAATTTCGTCTCCTTGTACAAAATTATAGGGAAAATCATACACCCAAAATTCAGAAAATACTTCTTTAAAATTGACATACAAAATTGAATTTTCCTGCGCATTTATGTTAAATTCATGGCGCATGACCGTGAAACTCAAATATTGAGCATTTTTCAAATAGAAAATTTTGAGAAATGACTAAACCAGTGATTAGGGAATTTGCGAATGTACTTTTATAGAGGTCTCGCCTATTAATTAAAACTAAATAGTTTTCAAAAGTAACGTGGCTTTTTTCGCATACATTTTGGTAGGTACCTAGGAAAAAATTGTAGAAATTTGAATAATAATCAGTGGGGAAATTTCTCAGTAAAGGTTGACGCACCCTTACCGGCACAGCACGTACCGCCACAGACAGGCATCGACCGGCACCAGTATTTTTCGTGCACATATAACGACAAAATACGCCAATGAAGACAGGCATCGCGAGAAAACTATAGAAAAGTGATCCCATATTAACTTCGCAACTAGACCATCCAACCGACAAATGCCGGTCTGATTTCTATCCAACGACAGCGACCGGGAATGAAGATTTTGTTACGTACCGGTATCTGCCGGTGCCGGTTGATGTGAATTAGGTAACTTGGTTTTATATAAAAATATTTTACCAGTCTGTGCTGGTTCGTGCTGTGCCGGTAAGTGTGCATCGACGTTAATTCCCATTTTCGAGGCAATTTTGGCCGCAACAACTTCCCAACACTGTTCCAAAGACGAATACCGAGAGGGTCGTCTGTCATCGTCCCAGAAACCATCAAAGCTGTATGGAACATACTGCTTGAGGACAACTGACACACCTACAGGGATATAGAGTTTTCTCTGGGCCTATCCATGAACCGAATAATAAAAACTCTACATGAACATCTGACAGTCAGATAGATTCATTGAGGCCCAAAAGAGGATACAAATTGGCTGGAGCAGGAGAAAAATTTCAAGAGATTTAACCAAAACAATGTTCAATATTGTAACAATTGATGAATCTTGAATGTACTGCTATAAGCCAGAAACCAAAGGACTTTCACCAGTAGTGAATCTTCCCAGACGATGATAAACCAACCAAAGTGAAACGTGCATTGAATATTGCCAAGAAAATGGTTTTCATCATTCTTCAACATACAAATCATGTTGCAGAGTTCCATTGCCAATTTCAAATGATACACCACTAATTGTTTGACGGATGTTTATAATTTTCTTCTTCATCATGAGTATCACATGTGGCATCTTGGATTATCAAGTTCCTTCCACTAAAAAGTGGAAGTACCGACTCATTCATCCTTCAGCGTTACATAAAGGATAAAATGACCGAATTTACATTTAAAAGGTCTCAAGCGGCAGTGACGAAAGTATACAAAACTCTTCTTTCTGAAGTGACTACAGAACAGTGGGCTCAACGATTTCAGAATTGTAGAGCATAAGGGCGAATATTTCGAAAAACAATAATAGTTAAAAGAATACATATTATTTCTGAAATGGCAAAGATGCCATCTGCAAAACTTAAGTAGGAAGTTCCTTACATATGTCTTCGCCAGGAGGTAATCAATATCAAAATACATGCGCATCATGTTAATAGATTTCAAAAATTATATATGGTCATCAGTACCAATTCTGCTCAGTATTATTCGCCTTCCAGGAGTTTTCAAAATCAAAGCAAGCTAAAAGCAGTGGTACTAGATAACTATCCTTTTTTAACGCTGAAATGTATGTATATTTAATTTATTACCGATGAGATGAAAACTTGAGATCAATACCACACAGACGATCATTCATAATTAAATTTTCAATATGTAATTTCATTACTCAAGATGAAAATAAAATTCTTGTCAATTTTCATAGTATAGAACATTTCTTTCTGATTAATAAAATTCAAACGTAAAGTGATTTTTGAACATTCTAATTACGAACGAATGCTGTGAAACTCGAAGGCTAACATAGGTCATACTTAGACGAGCAAAAAATTGTACGGCCGGCTGTGGGAAGAATCCTAACTGTTTCCGAGATAACGGGACTTAAAGATATTTGGGTATGTTTTCACAGATCACAATGTAACTTCTCCACGTTACACTCTATGATACACTCTTTCCAATGGTCTATAAAGTTTTCCCCTCCTCTCCTCCGTTTTGAAGTTGTCTCAACAAAGTTAAAATTTCAGAATTTTAACTCGTTTTTTTTTATTTAACCACTATTTTTATTAAAAATTACGACATCAAGACCAATATTTTATATTTTAACTACTATTTTTATTAAAAATTACGACATCAAGACCAATATTTTATATTGGATGTAAGAAAGCAAAAAGGCTAGCTTTAAAATGGCTTTGTACACTCTGTACCCAAAAACTGTCTCTTTTCGCAGTTTATGTAGCTTCTCTTAAACATATCCAGTGAAAATAATTTAATAAACTTTTCCCCAAGAGATACTTAGTTGCCTACGTTCTGGCACTTCTTCAATTTTTTCGCTGGATTTGCTTAAGAAAAAGTGCAAAAAACGTGGAAAGGGTCACATTTTGGGGTCAGAATGTAATAGTTCATTTTAAAGCTACATTTTTGGGCTTCTTAAGTCCAATAGAAAAAATTGGTCTGGATGACGTATTTTTTGATAAAAATAGTAGTTAAATAAAAAAAAAAACTAGTAAAAATTTCGAAATTTTAACTTTTGTTGAGCCATAACTTGAAAACGGAGAGCAGGAAGGAAATTTATAGACCATTGGAAAGGTTCAACGATTATCTATCCACCAAAGTTAAAATTATTATCGTAGCGTGTAACGCTCAAAAATTACAAGGTAATCTATAAAAACATTCCCAAATATCTTTAAGTCCATTATATCAGACCGTCTAAGCATGACCTATCCGTAACCTTCGGATATTACACCACTTACAGAACACCCTGTATATTTGGAGACTGCCTGAGTACGCGTCGACGTAGAAAGCTGAAATTTTGTACCCGGTCCTTAATAAAAAAAAATTTTAAGTTCGAAAATGGGACCAACCGGGCAACTCCTTCGTAGGATTGCCATATAAAAATTTCGTTTTATACTATATGTTTGGGCACTGCCTCAGAACACGTGGCTCCTACGCATATGAACGTATGCACGCACACACATAGGTACAGATTGAAACAGTACAGAATCGCGCGATCGAGTCTGATGATAGCTTACATAAAATACATCTCTAACCACCCCACCCCTCCTACCCCCTTCCCAACCAACTAGGCATCTCCCTAGTAATTTTAATTAATAAATTAATTATTATATTAAATTATAATTAATTAAATTTTTCTAATTACCTATTTTTATACCCTAGATGAAATCTATAGGGTTATACTAAGTTTGTCATTCCGTTTGTAACACCTCGAAATAATGATGGTAGAGCAAAATGAATTGGACACCCACGCATAATATTAAAAATTATTTTGATTTTTGCATGTCCGTCCGTCCGTCTGTCTGTCTGTGCGCACGATAACTCGAGAACGCGTTCACCTAGAAAGCCGAAATTTTGTACACAGACATTAAAAAAAAAGGTAAAATTAAGTTCGAAAATGAGACAAATCGGGCAACTCCTGTATTTTCATACTAATAGCAAATAAAATTTCAAAAATGGGCTAAATCGGGCAACCCCTTCTTGGTGTTGCCATATAATAATTTTGGTTTTTTACATATACTTTGAAAACGATCAGTCCTAGACATTTTTATTGTACTAAAAACTTCTTCAGAATAAGAAATCCTATAAAATTGGTTATAATCATTTTTTCTGTCCGACGAGCCGTTCTAGAAATATATGCGAGAAACCAATGCAAAAAATTAAAATTGCTCAAATGGGTGACCATACGAAATTTCATACGTGCATTCATCTAGGGTATCATAAGAATTGGTCTTAGACCAATTCTAGCTTTTTCACTTGTTTTAACTAAAATGAGGATTTTTGAAAACTCTAAATACACTGATTAATACCACTTTAGTACCTATTAAGGCCAGATGAAATATATAAAAAGTTAGATTTAAATAAATGTGGCATATTAAGGTAAGATTTCAATTTTCATCTATTAGTTTCTAATATTTTTAAATAAATTTTATAATTAGGCAACATTACATTATAATTAAATATCGAATAGTATTAAATTTTAATCCAAAAGAACCTAATTCAAAATTGCGATTCATAATAAATTAAAATTTAATCAAAATATATTAAACAGCAATTGACAAGTATTGCAATCTAATGCGATAGACAGTATCAAAAAGTGACGCGAAAAGAAGAGTTCCATTATCGATGGAAATACAAATTTGTGCTGCGATTTTTGTGAAAGCGCGGTATTTACCGGAAAATGCAACAAAATGGATGAGAACTTTCACGTAAATATTTACATTCCCACAATTTTCTTATTTGGATGGATCTCAATATACATAGTATACATAAATAAATTTTACTCAATTTTTAAAATGTTATTTGCTATTACTATAAAAACACCAAATCTCAGCTCTCTATGTCGACGAGCTCTCAGGTAGTGTCCAGATATATAGTGGAAAACAACATTTTTGTATGGCAACCCCACGAAGAAGTTACCAGATGTGACTAATTTTCGAACTTAAATTTACTTTTTTTTTAAGTCCGTGTACAAAATTTCAGCTCGCTATGTACACGCGTTCTCGAGTTACCGTGCGCACAGACAGACAGACGGACGGACGGACGGACGGACATGCAAAAATCAAAATAACTTTTAATATTATGCGTGGGTGTCCAATCCATTTTGCTCTACCATCGTTATTTTTGTGCATTACAAACGGAATGACAAACTTAGTATACCTTATAGATTTCATCTAGGATTGAACACCCACGGTTTTAAAAAAAAAAAGTGAATTTAAGTTCGAAAATCGGACCAATCGGGCAACTTCTTCGTAGGGTTGCCATAAAAATATTTCTCTTTTCTCTATACAGGGTGTTCCGTAAATGTCTTTAATCCTTTAAGTGGATGAAAGTAGACGTCATTTGGGTCAAAAAAGTCTAGATACCTTTATATCGAACTCCGCCTGGTTTTCGAGTAAATCGATAATATCGATTTTCGAGATTTTGCATACCTTTTCAGAGTAATTTCGTTATAAGTTCTATTGTAATTAATAGATTGTGACGTTCAAACCACTATTTAAAAGAACACATATTGCCCTTTCTAAGAATGCATAATTAATTATTATTGTGCCTTTAAATATTAAAAAAAAAATTGTTTTCTCTAGAATTTTTTATTTCACCAAAATTTTTGTCGCGATTCAGTGTACATTTATTCGAAATATCACCATTGCACGAACTTGGCAAAACTATGAAAAAATTTGCGCATTAAGTCCCCTTTCCAAAATGACCTCCCTAAGTGCTATCAACAATAACAATCAAACGTTATAAGCAAACATTTGGAAGATTCGCCCATCGAGATAATCTTCAGTTTTTTCGTAAGATTCTATCTCCTCCTACAGTTTTTAACCTACGACAACCATTTATATGTCATTGTACGGGAATCTGAACTGGCTATTAGATAGAGTACTTTTCGATTTCGAATTTCAAAAATGGAGGGGGTAATTTCGAAAAAAACACTTTTTTATCAAACTTGATATTAACGTAGATTTCGTTATTTCGCATTTTCATTTTTGCGCGAGGGGCAAGCTCTGGGAGGGGCGGGAGTTCAAAGTTTCAACTGTAAGCAGCTATATTTTCTCAACCAAGCATTGTTCTAGCAAGTAAGTCCTAAACTCATAAATGGAAAAGACATTTTTGGTGGTTTTATTCAAATATAGCCGCTTAAAGTTGAAACTTTGAACTCCCGCCCCTCCCAGAGCTTGCCCCTCCCGCAAAAATGAAAATGCGAAATAACGAAATCTACGTAAATATCAAGTTTGATAAAAAAGTGTTTTTTCGAAATTACCCCCTCCATTTTCGAAATTCGAAATCGAAAAGTACCCTATCTAATAGCCAGTTCAGATTCCCGTACAATGACATATAAATGGTTGTCATAGGTTAAAAACTGTAGCAGGAGATAGAATCTTACGAAAAAACTGAAGATTACCTCGATGGGCACATCTTCCAAATGTTTGCCTATAACTTTTGATTGTTATTGTTGATAGCACTTAGGAAGGTCATTTTGGAAAGCGGACACAATGCGCAAATTTTTTCATAGTTTTGCCAACTTTATGCAATGGTGATATTTCGAATAAATGTACACTGAAGCGCGACAAAAATTTTGGTGAAATAAAAAATTCTAGAGAAAACTGTTTTTTTTTTAAATAATTGAAGGCACAATTATAACTAATTATGCATTCTTAGAAAGACCAATATGTGTTCTTTTAAATAGTGGTTTGAACGTCACAGTCTATTAATTACAATAGAACTTATAACGAAGTTACTCTGAAAAGGTATGCAAAATCTCGAAAATCGATATTATCGATTTACTCGAAAACCAAGAGGAGTTCGATATAAAAGTATCTAGACTTTTTTGACCGAAATGACCTCTACTTTCATCCCCTTAAAGGATTAAAGACATTTACGGAACACCCTGTACTATATTTGAACACTGCATGAGAACGCGTCGACGTAGAGAGCTGCAAATTTCAGCTCTCTACGTCGTACATGGTGTTTTCATAGCAATAGTAAGTAAAATTTCAAAAAATAGACTCTTGGTGGTGCCATACAAAACTTTTCACGATATATTTTGAAACTGCCTGAGAACTCGTCGAAGTGGAGAGTTCACATTTTGTACGCAGTGTTTTCATACAAATTGTAAATACAAGTTCAAAATTGGACCAAATCGAGCAATCCCTTCTTGGTGTTGCCATGCAAAACTTTGGTTTTTCACTACATACACTGCCTGAGAACGGCTCGACGTAGAGCTGAAATTTCATACACGGGGTTTTCATCGAAATTGCAAATACAAGTTCAAAAATTGACCAAATCAACAACCCCTTCCTAGTGTTGCCATACATAATTCAGATTTTCACTTTATTTAACTTTTATGTTCATCTAGGGTATAATATTATTTGTCTTAGACCGATTGTAACTTTTTCTCTTGTATTTTCATGTTTTTTTATTATGGTTAGATGAACTGAAATTATTGTTAAGCATTTTAAAACTAATTGATTCCACGCATTCATTATTGTAGCAACTTTATAGAATATATTTCTGTATACTTCGCGTTTATGCATTTATGAATATATTAAAAAATGGAAGTGGGCATTTTAATATTGTTGTCATAGCAATATATTATATAATATATTAAAGAGGTTATTAAGATTATTAATATATTCAGAATATTACAATTTCATAAATTTGTCATATACAATACTAAAAATATTAAATTTGACTCCAAAATTTCCAAACGTATAATGATTGGTATTGTCCGTCTGCCAAAAATTTCGGAAATTTTAGATATGTAAATTCTTAGAGCAGTGGAACTACCATAAACAGATTAAAAGTTTTCAAATGTATTTCATTTATCATTTTCTTTAAAATAAAAATAATTTGTGTAAAATTTATAAATTACATTCAACAGATAATCAATTTAATTGAGAATTAGTTGTGAACAAATAAAAATAATTTGCCAATTCACTTTAGCTACATAAGCACCTATTCTTGCAAATTAAAAAAAAAACGATTAATTTTACCAGCCACTGTTAACAAGAACCCATTGATATGACAAGCACACCTATGTTTTTACAGGTTTTTATTTTACCATAAACATTAAATGGACTCAAATTGCTGCATTAAGTGTACTTCGTCAATGTCCAGTCCAGTTAAGCTGCTATCAAAATGCATAAAGTAGTGATAAGTGCTAATGTGCAGACGACGACGACGACAACGATAAGATTCAAATGAATTCACTCATGAATTTTTGGGTGGTGGTGCAAACAAAAAATTCGCACCGCGCCCTTCCTTAATATCTGTTTACTTTAAGGACATCAACCTAATTTCTCTATTCGTTTTTTGACGGTAGTCATGCTCGAAAGGACTTTTCTCAGGGAATATATATAGGGATTAAATTGTATATGGAGATCACATAAAATCTAAAATAAATATTCTCGTAGAATTGATATACATAGTGCGATAGAAAAGCAAAATTTTCCCACCTTGAATGGTTTGTTGTTGTCAGTATCAGTGACCTCAGTGGCACTTGTGTCACCTTCCATTGTTGTTGAATTTACCGTTTTTAGTTTCACTTACACTTCACTCTAAATGAAAGAAAAATTTATTTTTTTCTTTGTTTTTAGATAGAACTAATATGAATTCGATAAATTATAGTTCACCACAAGTCACAATTCTTTTCTTTTTATTCACTTTTCAGTAGCGCGCCACTCACAATCAGCAAAAATGCAAACAAACAGCACAAAAACAGTACACGAGACGAAGAAGCAACGAAAGCTCCCAACCGCGTCTATATCAACCGGCTGCCTGAATTACAATAAACAAAAATTGTGCTACCCGGCGCATTCCATCTATGGGTAAACTTGTGTGATGTGATTTCTTGTACCACCGTTGAAAATTTGGATTGGAAGATTTGGTTCATATACATCTATAGTATATTTACTCCACCCATACAACGACTATATTGGAGCATGACATAATATTGGAATTGGAGGCATTTTGGGGCCTTATATATAAAGAAAAGTCTCTTGATGTGGTTAGATTTCAGCAAAAAGCTTTCAAGGGGAAAAATTCGATCGAAACAAGCTTTACACAGTATTCTACAAAATAATCTCGTGAGACTACCCATTCCGTTCTAGAATTAATTAGGCACGGCTTTTGATGTTTACCTACAAAGAATTTTTTAACTATGGCAAAACTCTGTTTCCATTTTTAAAGAGAAAAGAATTTAAATTTCTGATTTGCTTCAGAGATGCTGCAATGATGAAGAAAGAAAAAGTTTTACAAATACTTTGAGCATGGCATTCACTTTTGTATAATTCTTTCCAAATTTACCTTTAACTTTTAGGGCCTTATTTACGAGCAAAATTAAAAAATTTTAAATTAAAGCTATTCACCAACCACACTTACCGAGTCGATTTAATGAAAATTTAATTTTAATATAAAATTAAATTTATTTAAGAGAGGGTAACTTAAATATATTTAATTTCGATATCAACTGATTGAAGTGTCATACAGTCAAATGTCATATTTTTAATAGCGCTATTAAAAGTTTGAAGAAGCAAGAATTTAACTGTCTCAAATGAAGGGATACCCAGACCGATTTTTTTGTACGTAATTCAGTTAAATCAGTTAGATAGTCCGAAATGTCCGAAATTTTTTATTTTATTAAGGTTGGGAATAGCTACAAAAATTGAATTGCGGTACCTCAATAATAATTAAATTAAAATTAAATTTATATTAAATGGCTTGGTGAGTACGGCGCTTAATGTTTAATAAGTTTTCGAGAAATCTTCGATTGTGGTGTGGTAGGTAGGTATATACCCGACGAAAACTGGTCTTGTTCACATGAAGCGGAGTAGACTGGACTGGAATAGTCCTAATTCGCAAAGTACCAAGTGTTCACATGCGATGGACTGGCTTAAATCGACGAGAGAGACATCTTCTTTTCTGACAATTCTCAATTTTAAGTCAACTGTCATTTGAAGTTATTTATTGAAAGACGGACCATGAAAAGAATGATAATTTTACAATTTCTAAAAAATTGTATGAAAGCACAGAGGAGTTCGAAGCGAAGGATAAAAGTATACCGAAAAATGTTGTCGCAAATTATGAGAAGGTACTATAATTCAGTTCTACAATCAACATTTCGTGCGATGACGAAAAGTTTGGAGAGATGTAAACCAAATTATGGCCGAATGTGGAAAAAACCGAGACCTAATAAAGATTTTTGGGTAAATGTACTAAATACTTAGGATGAACAAAAGTGGTTAGAGAATTTTAGGATGACAAAAAGTACATTTGAGTTTGTTTGTTCACTCGTAGTAGATGAACTGAAGCCAAGTGAAAACTCTTTACATTGTCAGAAGCCTTTTCGGTTGAAGTGAAAGTGGCAATTTCTTTATATAAATTGGCTAGCTATGCGGAATCCCCATCATCTCCACCAACCTCCCTCAATAGTAAACCAACAAATTTCAGATGAAGGAAGACATTATAGGGATGTTTTAAAAACGTACTTGGCAAAAAACTTCCAGTTAAGGAAACCAATTATTTTTAGTTATGTAATGTTAATTCCAGTCTTTTTATCTTACTTACTCCCACGTGCAGAAATTATTACAGAAAAAATAAGTATGTAAAAAATCATCCTTTAAATAAAAATAATATATAATTCATTTTTAAATAATAAAAGTTCATTGACTATAAAATAAACTTAAAGAAGAAAGTTAAACACCACCATCTATTTTATTCTTCTGATTGTTCATCCACTATGTAACTATCAAAATAATCGTCGTCCTGCATTTTCACTTTTCTGAAAGATTTATGCCCATATGAATTGGAAGGCCCAGAGGTTGACTGATATCCCGAAAATGAAGCTGATGTACTACGAGTGCTCTGACATCCACAAGTATTATTGGGTTGAAAAATCGATCTTAAGCCAGACAGAAACTCGCTTGACGTTTGATCTTCCCTGTCTTGTAGATCCATTTCAAACAACTCCTTCTGCTCCTTCATGAAGTCAACTTGCAATTCCTTCTGAATTTTCTTCACTTCATTTGAAAATGTCTTGAGGCTCTTTTCATACTTATATTTTTTTTCTGAAATAGGTTTATAATTTAAATCATAGTTTCCTTCAAAAAATCTCTCTTGTAAATTACACATTTTTTCAAAACTAAATTGAAGCGCGGACTTAAACCAAACACATGTGATATCACTACCTTCACCGCCGACGAAGTGTCAAAATCTAATCCGTTCCACTCCACTCCGTGTTCACATGAAACCAAATCCACTCTACTACCGAATTAAAACCGGTCTAGGCTATTCCACTCCAGTTGGTGTTCACATGGCGCATTAACTCACTCCGGAGTTCGATAATCCAGTCTACTCCGCTTCATGTGAACATAGTAAATGAAATCCAGACTTGCGTGATATTCAAGTAAATCCTTACTGATTTTTCAACCAGTACCAGTACTTTAGTGGTGAAAATTATTCAGTACAAATTCAAATCTCTTTACTGGTACTTAAAAATGGACTAGTACCATTCAATTTATTGGTACTGACGAAAGCCAGTAAATCACCAGTAATTACTAGTAACAACCAGTACGGCAGTAATAACCAGTAAACCCCAGTAATCACCAGTAGCCTACCAATAACAAGAATTAAATACCAATTTATCCACCAATCTGATAAATGCATGAATTATTAAAACAGAGAATTAATTTTTATATCCATCATATATTATTTAATAAAAATATTTTCAACTTAGGTGTGTTTTACATGAAATTATTTCAATAGTTCATTTGGGAAAATTGCCAGTTACACATAAATTATTCGCTAATACCCGTATCTTTCATATTATGTTTGTTTGCTTTCATGAGTACCAATTTTTCGAAATTGATATCAGAAAGCATGCGTCTGCGGGAAGAATTTACTAAACCGGCAAAAGAAAACAATCTTCCGACTGGAGCTGAGGATGTTAAGCATGTGTTTAGATGAAAAAATAATTTTTTTATTGATGGATATTTATCCAGCATCTTAATATTCGTATTGGAGTCCGATAAATACATATAAAATTCTTGTACGAAGGCTTCCGTTGATTTTGATGAATCTGTACAATCGGCTGACTCTGTAGGGCAAAAATAAAAAATTATTGTTTCTCACATGAAGTAACTGAATTTACTCTATACTGTTTTTCCTTCTAAATCACCATAATCAAAGAAAGTGATATTATTTTGCTATACTCCGGAAGGGGCATTTTAAGCCTTGTGATTTTTATAAAATATAATTGCATAATTTAACACTATGCTGTGAATGTCCTGTCTTTTTAGGTTTGCCATTTTTTCTCAGTGGTTTAAAACATATCATTTTTACGTCCGGACAAAAAACGGCAGCTGCAATGGCTTGATCTACCTCTGATGAAAAGGAAAAATATTGCTGAAAGCGATAGAAGAACGCGTATTTTTCTAAATTAACGCAGTTTCTTCTAATATTTTTATATTATCTGAAGAGTGAACTTTTCTTAATTTTGTCTGTAATGTGACCAATGCTGGTATCAAATAACTATAGTACATTGACTTTTTAATAGTCATATTGTTAAGCCTGCGATAGAATTTTAACACGTTACATTAAAATCGGTTAGGACTTTAGGATTAACGTAATTTTATTCGGAATAAAGAATGAAGAATTGCTTTTCGTGAAGTAATACCTACTTAACGTGTAATAACAATTTTTTTAATAATTCATGCATTTATCAGATTGGTGGATAAATTGGTATTTAATTCTTGTTATTGGTAGGTTACTGGTGATTACTGGGGGTTACTGGTTATTACTGGTAGTTACTGGTGATCTACTGGCTGGAGATTTGAATTTTTACTGAATATTTTTCACCACTGGTACTGGTACTCAAAATCATACAAAACTGCCGACAGCAATGCCTCACCTCACTCCAATATAAAATCAACGATGTCTCGCTCTCGACATGATGTAGAGAAGGCCTCAATTTTAGGCGGCTAATAATTTTTATGAGCATAGACGCTAGTTAAGCAATAAGCATTCATTTCTTCTTAGAAATTCACAGAAAATGTTTCGGCAGAATTGTAATGAAAAAATATGCAGTAAATTTCTAAGGAAAAATTTAGGGCTTCCCTAAGAAGATTTGTTGGGTGTGAAACACTGTGGAGTTTCAGATATTCAATTCTATTTTAGAAAATTGAGTTCTGTAGACAGGCTATACCAATGCGTGCAAGATCTTTATATTATAGAATCTTTGTTATACCCTTGCGTATAGAAGTATCTATAGTGATTACGAAAATGCTTCCTTGTTATAATGTTAGATGGTTCACTTGTACCATTTTGAACAACAGTGTTGCTCACGCTTCGGTAAAAGCAAAGCTGTGAAATATGGATAAGGAGTTCAAGGGATAAGCCATAAGAGCATAGCCAAAAGGCCTAAGCACAATTGCGACGGCGATGCAAACGGCAGACTATAGTATTAAGGCTTAAACACAATTGCCACGACAGAGCGACAAAGCGACCGACGACAGCGGGAAATTCGCTGACAAAACAGGCGATCGAGAAATTGGGAGCACAATGGCAACGACAGGCAGTGAGCGGTGATTGTGAAAGAAGAAGATAAGATTTCTTTTGTTTTTTGTCTTGAACGTTTTTAAAGGGGATTTTTATTGAGAGTATTTGGATATTTTGCAAGTGATCTTGCCGGCGATCTTTTTTGTAACTATCGCGAAGATCCTTCCACTTTTTTCTGCAGTTGTCAACTGAAAATACAGAAATTAACTAAATTTAAATCAAACTAAATTCAAAATATCACAACTTCACTATTTGTATTTAAGCTCCTAGCGATATCCATCCAAACCACGTCTTTTTTGTCCACCTGTCTATTCTGCCTGTCTTGTAATATCATAAATTATTTTATGATTTCGCACTTCCTCGATCAATTTTTCCTCAAAAATCATTCTTTTAAAATTACCGCGGCCATGCTACCCCCTCAAAAAGACAAAACTAAATGCCAAAACAATTTCATTCGTTGGATTTTGTTGGTAGTACTACAGCGACGACGGCCAAATTAGTATTTGATCAATCCCGAGGACAACTTCGTCGCCCGATTACCGTCGTTCGTGGTAATTTGGTGCCTCATAAAGTGGGTGTCACACCGGGAGCGGCGCGGCATTTTTCAGTTGCCGCTGCACGATTGTTCTTGCAAAATTAAATGTATAAGTCACACCGCGAGCGGCGCGGCGCGGCGCGGCACAGAAAATAGTTGCCGCGCGGCAATTTTGGAGATTACTCAAAAACACAATTTTGCCGCTGGCGGCAAAATTCTTTTTCATTCGAAATAAGTCCGCACAATTCGTTAAATGAGGCTTTTTGCATTCTTAAGTATTTTGTAATCGAACCTCATCACTTTTCTCTGCTTTTCTTCAAGCAGAGCTACTAATAATAGAATTTCTTCCTCGGAACTAGAGTACATTTGGATAAAATCTGCCGCTCTCAGTGTGAACACTCTATTTGGCCGCGTGCCACCGGGCAGTGCCACGCCGTGCCGTGACTCGCCGCTCCCGGGGTGACCAGGGCTTAAGACGCTGTGATTTTAGAAATTTGACAGCGGAATTTCGTCGTCGTTTGTAATCACCCGTCGCCATTGCCATTTGCCATCGCAATTGTGCCTAGGCCTAAACTAAAAACATACAAAGGCTGGGAAGTAGCCATCGCTTCGATAGAATATAAAATCAACGATGTTCTGGACCTGATGTAGGTAAAGGTAAGCCGTCATTTTTTCTTAGAAATTTAATGAAAATTTTTTCCTTAGAATTGTTATGCATTGTTGGAGGCCGACAACGGTTGCTTGGGCCACTAACAATTTTTATTGGCAGCTCGTAGATGAGCATTTCTTAGAAATTTGCAGCAAATGTTTCGGGAGAATTTTTATTCTGTCTGGGCGCCGACTGGCGTTATTTTCAGATGCAATCATACAAGGTGTGCCGTGTCGGCCTCCAATGCTTAACAATTCTATGGAAAAAATTTCCAGTAAATTTCTAAGAAGAAACGGCGGCTTACCTACATCAGGTCCAGACATCGTTGATTTTATATTGGAGCGAGGCATTGCTGGCTTACCCTTTGGTGGCGTCTGCTCTGCAGTAGTAGCGCCTCTACAATACAACGGTACTAAGTAAGTCAAATTGCGTTTCGCAATCACTATATATACAGAAGGATAATATGGACCGTAGATTCCGACTCCTTATTTTTTCTAGATACACCTTCGTCCGAATACCAGACGAGTGATCCGAAGCACCCATAAATGTTTTGGAGTGTTGTCCGCCACCAATTACTGTATTAAATTTTTAAATTTTCTAAAGACAAATTGTTGAGAAATAATCGTATTTTTTTTTAACAGAGCCGCACATCTTTTCTATGAAGTGGGTGTTAGGAGGATTCACTCTTTAGGGAATTGAAAACACGGTCAAGATTTATTTGCTACTTTTTTACCTTTACTTATTTTATGGCATCAATTATTCATCATAATCTCTGGAATATAAAAATAACCTTTGTTTGTTAATACAATCACTGGACATGGCCCCTTCTGGTATTCTGGTATTTTTTGACGAAGGCACATAAATCCAACAGCAACTGAATCGATTGTGCACAGAGCAAGATGTAACTTCCAGGCATATTATATGATGTGTCCCAATCTTTCAACTTTAAGATTAAAAATCACTGGAGATGAATTTATCTCTCCAAATAAGGTTTGGAAGCTAGCCCCAGAGACAGTAGCCGAGCTCGTAAAAAGGCTAGATTTAGCCTAACCAGTCTAGGAGAGGACACAATAAATCAACTCTGGTTTCGGTGCCCGAAGGGTCTTAGCGGCCCAGCCGTCCCCACTCTTAATTTAACTTCCGAATAACCCTAACATATATTCAATAAAATATTCTTCGGCACTTTAATTCCAGAGGCAATTTATACTGATTATGGAATTTCATATGAAAAGGTTACCCACCCCGTCACATTTGATATTTTGATTGCGACCTTAAGATATCAAATGTCTAGACAAAAATAATTCAAACAAGAAAAAGTTCGTACAACATAGATACCCATCTTACCTAAGTCTATTTACCATTTACCTTCATTCCTCCAACATGGATCAATTATTGGAAGCTGTGCCCTATTCGGCCCTGGCATGTGACACAGGTATATAGTGATATGTACATAATGTACTCGCATAAACAAATACATAGATACATAATTTATCAAAATTTTATGAATATCAATTTAAATTTGTCTGGCATGTCAGTCCCAAAACCTTCTTAAATCTGCCATTATGGAAAAATTTTAAGATGATTTTCACTTCGCAGACGTCTGCCTGAATCTATTTAAATCTACTACAACCACCCATGCAGACGACACGATGTGAAGGTAAAGCAATTTTCATTAAATTGTCAACGGAATCATCATAATTTTCTTTGAATGTTTTTGAAAAGCAAAGCTTTTCTAATTTTTTCCAAAGTTTGTAACTACTTTGCAGAGTAATCACAGTTAGATATATGCATAAAGATGTGCCTTGAATGGGTGAGAAGTTTATCCAAGCATAAAATTATATAGCAGGTAAGTGGTCTATAATTCTCAACAGTGTTTATAAGATTCTTGAGATAGAGCAGACATCGAGTTGGAAATGTTTGATTAATCAACGGATTTTATGTATGTAGATGTAGACTTAGTCAATGAACTTATAATGATAATGTAGGAGCCCGTTTTATCCTTGTATACATAGTTACACATAAACTCCTTGCATAGCTCACCAACGTAAACGAAGAAATTATGAATGAATGGATGTACTAAAAATAACGGCTGATAAGCTTCACCAGCCAAATGTTCTAGTGAATTTATTGATGGGTTGGTACTTCTTGGCTTTTTAGTTCATTTAATTCACTGAGGAAGTAGGAACTAAGAAATTTATCTTTTGATAATGATACAAAACGTATGTCAGTCTTCTCCGAATCTTTTAAATTCAGAATTTCCTTTCAGTCATCTCTCAAATACATATGACGTAAATATATACCCTGAAAAATGAATGACCCGTGATGATAGACTGACTAAACATCACAGTTTGAAAAGAAATCTTGTTTATCCATCCATATACTGGACAGATTCAACAAAAAATAACTTAAAATCATAATTCACAAAAGAAATTTAACTTAGAATTTTTTGTTGATATGTGCTTGAGAAAAAAATGCAGAAAGGATCGATCACATTTTGGCTAAACAGATTGTAAGATGAGGTCATTTTCAATTGAAGGCTTTGAGCTTCTTAAACGCGATATGAAGAACTGGTGTTGATCACGTGTTTTTTGATAAAAATTGTAGTGAAATTAATGAAAGTGAGTTAAAATTCAAAATTATAACTTTTGTTTGAAACATATCCTGAAGTGGGTGTTACACCGCGAGCGACGCATCGCGGCATTTTTCAGTTGTTGCTGCGCGATTGCTAGAGTACATTTGGATGGATAAAATCCGCCGCTTCCGGTGTGAACATTCTATTTTGTAGCGTGCCACCACGCCGCGCCGCTCTCGGTGTAACCAGCGTTAGAAATTTTGAGAAAGATGGTCAAAAGCAATGGACCATTGACAAATACTACTTTAGTCCAGTCAAACAAGCCGAAAAAATGTTAAAGATCGTATTTAATTTGTTCAGTCTGCAATTTTGAGGGTGGTCCTGGGAGTAGTATTATCACAAAAATGCGGCGTCCCAGCACCAACACAAAGAGGTGAAAGATAATAAAAACATCCCGAACGCGTGATAATCTATTTGCCATCCGTGGGGATCGGAAGAGGTTAAGTTTTTAAAAAATTAAAAATTCTATTTTATTCAGACAGGAAAAGCAAAAGAAATTAAGAGTGGACCCATCGCTGTAACCACTAACACATGTCCGATTATTTCAATCAATTCTGCAACATTTTGGTCCAAGAGCTTTAGTAACCTAAAAAAGCGTGAATTTCTCTAGCAAGGAAAAGAAATCTAGCGGACTATATGTTGCCCAATATTTGCGCTCATGTTTTGCTGTTGTGACGTATCTTGGAACATTTTTGATTTTTTGTTAGAAATGTTGGCTGATTGTGCAAATAGTCCAGTAAATAGGGACTAAATAAGGCCTTGGCCCTACAAAAGGAAGAGTAGTTCTGATTTTTATATATGTTATTAAGCTCCGGACCCCGATAAAAAATGCAAATTTCCACCCTTGGCGGGGGTGGGGTCTGCGCGGTCCGCCATCCTGGATTAAAGGTACAAACATTTTTGTTTTTTACAAAATAATTCCTCAGCGGTTGGTCCTACGACAAAAATGGCTGATGCAAAGGTTATGACTACCAAAACTCCCGTGAGGAGAGGAGTACGGAGCTGGTCGAGCAGTCGTTGGAAAGGCGATGAAGTTGTGCATATAATGAGCTCTGTAAGTGACCGTACACCTTGTACTTATTAAAATACGGGGTGTTTTGTGAAAGACTAACATTTTTTATTTACTTAATCCACCCTGTAACTCCGAAACAGTTGGGATGCCCCCCCCCCTTTGCAATACAATTTTTTGTTTGACTAGGTGACTCTTCCTGTCCTAAGGCCCCCATGGACGAAACACCCTGTATAAGGGGTACTATACGTATCCATTTTTTCGGAAGAATGTTCACGTTTCCGCCGATATAACTCGTTACATATCAAACTTACAAAAAAAAAGTGTTTACACAAAAAATGTAGGGAATTTAGTGTTCTGCAAATTTGTATCAGTCATTTTGGTCGTAGAACCAACCGTTGAAGATGGCGGACTGTGCAGTTATCTGCGACTTTATACGAAAACAACAAGAAATCAACGTTTACTGACCAACAAATTTGCCAGTATGGAAATGTTTGATTGAAAACTTTATTTTGTGCTAAAAAACACAGAAAAATCATAATGTGCAAGTTTTTCCATCAAAAGCTAACTAGCCCTTTCACACAATATAATATTGCAGCAAAGTCCTGTAAAGAAAGTATCCTGTGAACGCAGGTTCTCACCTCAAATACGTGTACGGGCCTATTTTTGTAATATTTTGGATCTTGCTAACCAATTATTTCCCATGTATGTAAAATTATCCACAGAGTTGCCTCATACGAGATCATTACGTAATAAATCAAGTTCTAATTCCCATTCATAGATATGTATATACATTTTAAGTCTTAATTGATTCAATATATGTATACAAAATCAATCCTCAGCTAATCCAATAAGCCTACTGAGATATACTTGATTGTAATCAAAATGTAATTGGGTAGACGCATTCTTTACAACAATCGGGTAAACAAAAGTGGGCCAAGTATCGAACCCTGTGGAACTCCACATTGAAGAAAAGTTTAACTGGAAAAGAAATTTTTCTCTTTTACAACCTGGCTATGATTCCAAAATAAGATATCGATTAAGCTTATGGCCGATGATGAATAATATAATTTGTTGCTCTGAGTTTTACTAGTAAACTTGTAGTAGTACCACTGGATTGTAACTATATTTTGGTCGGAAGCCTTATTACTAATTTGATATGTTTACTTGTATATATGTATTATGACTTTCTCTAATATTTTAACCAAAAAAATGAGTGCTGAAAAGATAATCGGTAGAGTAAGAAGGTAATGACTTTTTGAATATAGGAACAACATGGCTTGTTTCCATTGTGTTGGAAGCCAAGGACAATAATTGTAGATATAAACTAAATTAAATGGAGGTAACCTATCCAAATCCAGTTGCTTTTGAATTGATGAAAAACATTGTCTTAAGGACTTCCTTGCAATCAATACAAGCAAATCTTGCCTATACTGGCTTTTGTTTTACACAATATACAACACCATAACATTTTAAAGTATAGACTACATTCATAGGAATTTTTATCACTTTCTTGTAGAACGCATCAATTCCAAGGTGAACGAAATTGAAAAGCGAAACTACATTTTGAACTAGATTTTAAATTTCTTCATAACTGAGGTTTCAATTACAAAACAATTATTATTCCACCAGATATAATACAAGAATTCTCTTTTGTAAAAGTAATCTGGGACGAGGAACATATATCTTACCGACGCTCAGATGAAAGTTGTATAGAATAACTATTCCAGGTACGCGCGTATATCTATTCATAATTCATTTCGTTTCTATATTTAGCATGGCAGTCTGCAAAAACTCAACTGGAATTAATCTCTGTCAGGAAGATGAATGGTGCCCCAACTTCTGGTAACACATGCAAAAATACATACAGTGCAAAGGTGATGTACGTTTATCGGATTTTATGTCGGCTTTTGCTGGATACTATTTTGGAGCGCATTTTCAAGTGCTTTAGATTAATTGAGTGGGGACTTACCTGTGCCTCTATGCTCCAGAGTAATTTCAAAATGAATAGGTTTTGGGTATAAGGTTAAGGCAGTGATCACATATATTGGATAAAGAATTTAGTAACCGTTGTGATTCTGTTGCATCAGATTACATGGAGAAATCAATTCGATTCGTGACATCTCATCTAATTATAGACCTAAGATTTTATTTTTTCTCCAAAGTACTGAATGGAATATCATGATTATTGATATCATTTTATTAATTTTCAGTATTATACAGGACACCCATATACATATATTGTCTTATGTTATAGATTAGCCCTGTCAAATAAATTATATGCAAAGAAAACCAATCATTGAATTAACCCAAAATTACATCACTAAACCAAATAACTCCCATTGAAATTATTGTAAGTATGACGAATGAATTTGTTAACCTGTGATACTGGCAACACTGCAATAAGTTCAGTGAAATGAGGGATAGAATTCTGGCACACTGCCATTCGCGCTGGGCTTGAGTTCGTCATCTTGTATGTACACAGAACTTTCTGACTGTGTGCATTATATGAATGGGTCCAATTAGTTAAAAAAAAATACTAAAATCTAGTGCGAATGTAATATGGCAACACTTTACAAGCTAAAATAACGAATTCACGTGCCAGCTTCCCCAATTGCGTAACACAACTTGTGTTGACTCAAAACAAATTAATCCCTTTTAAACGGAGAAGATTCCTTCTAACTTTTGAACTCACTAAGCTGGATAATGTCACTCTCCAACTAAATAGCGAATACAAATTTTTAGGAGTTATTGGACTCTAAACTGAATTAGAGGATAAACATACATAGATGAATATGTTAAAAAAGAATAAATAATATTTTATGCCTACAAGAAAATAATTGCAAAGAAATGGAGCATGAGACCCATGAGTATCGTATATAAAATGTACAAATCTTATGGTAATACAAATCCTCACATAAGGGATTTTCGTGTATTGGATCACTTTAAAAAAAAGCGACACATCTAAAGAGTCTTACCAAACTATAAAAAAGCTGCTTACTTGGATAGATATCACAAGAAGTTTGTACAACAATAGAAGCTATGCTCCATCTCCTATCTCTAGAAATTCATAGTGAATGTATAGCTATAGAAAAACTGTTAAGACTAAACCATTCTGGCTGTTGTGTATGTGCAGTGCGGTAGCCATATTCCCAGCAGAATATTATTGCTTATCTATCCCGAGCATTGATTGTATACGTGAGGTTGCGGATTATACTGTTCTACAGTAAAATTTCAGAAAAAACGTTTTCCTATTTTTAAAATGAATGGAGAGGTAAACCGTGTACCTACAGAATCTGATATATACCTCCGTTTTCACAGGTGAGAAAGATAGATATATTAGAATCCTACCGCTATTACAAGACGTCCAAATCCCAAATATACATAACGCAACGGCTTCGCTAATATAAATTCCAAATAAATGACGAAAAGAATATCAAAATGTGGTCATAGTAACCTAACAGGAAACGAATCTACAGATGGATTTATGTTTTGTGGAAGAATATATAAGCACATCTCTTGAATCAGTTAAGAACATTCTAGATTTACAGGATTGTAGACTGATTACTATTTTACTGGACGATACTTTAACCTAAACAAACAAAGTCTCTTAGTCATTATGACCATATATCTTGCTCGTTGTGCAGTTTATAAATCTATTGTATTTCTTTTCAATCTACTGCCGTTTAAGAATCCTAGATATTATATTTTCACAATTTTTTTTTTTTATTTATCCATAGTAGTAGAAACAAGAGTATCAAGATTTGAATCTCGATCATTGGTGGGTGACTAAATATTTTTAATTTTATTGCTTTCCCCATAATATTCCGATAATCTGATGAATATTTCTTGTAACACTGAACAGTATAACACCTTATAGTGGTGAAAACATAAGTGCTCAGCAAAAATATAACTAAAGACTATATTTATTAAATGCAAAGGTACGAGGTTACTCATTAAATAAATCAAGTTAATCATCAAAGAAAATCTAGAATGTCATTCTATTAAATTCAAATGGAAATACTTGACCAGTTATGTACTTGAAAACAACAAATATATCTAAGAAGGAAAATATCTAACCCTCACTGATTTTAAGTAATAAAATTCCACTTGACTTGCCTTAAAGTCTTCCGAATTTCAGTTATATGGCGATTGAACTTTTCTAAGCTTTCTCATTGGTAAAAGTTTAGAAGTAGCGACCCTTCGTGAACAAAGATGAAGATATTTCCCCAAATCAGGTTGGTATTTCTTGACTAGGGGACTAGGGAATGAGCTCAATGTTTTCTTTCGACCGAATATTATCTGGGTCAACTTGTAGAGAGAATCTTGCACACTTGCAAATGTATTGTGAAATCCATACCAGAAGTGTCCTAGTGACGTACTTTCTCAATATTCTACATAGATAGAGATATTCTCAAAATGTATGAGGGATGGTAGATCGTTTTATATGCATTCCCGGTCATTCAACTTGTGCACCCTTAATTGGCATACTACCAGCTTTTAACACAGAGACAATTTTGAACACAATGAAAAAGGCAACATTTTACAGAAATTGCTAATGCAAAACGCAATAGGTAATTGTATATACATACATATGTACGTATATATCTCATCCCAAAAATCTCGAGAAATTGCTTTGTTCTATATGCACTTTTGTATTTTACAACACACTCTCGTTTTGCTAAAATTAAGCTTTGGTCCTGCGCCTTATATAGTAAATATTGGAAGATACAGGGTAGCTAATAATTTGGAAAGCGTTATCAATGAGATTTACATAATTTTTCACTATCTGAAAGAGTTATTTATGTTGAATAGTAAAGGTGCCTTACTCAGCATTTCAGAGGCTTTTAATAAAGTTAAGTCCTATTGCATATTAGAGATGATCGAAAAATAAATGCATCGAAAACTCTAAAAATAGGAAGCCGTATTTGAGTTAATCAAACACACAAAGAAAAGAGTAATAATAATATTTTAAGTCTACCCAGATTGGGCAACAATACATTTGATGTAAAATCACATGTGAAATATATAGACATTACACTAGGCTACTACTAATAAATTAGTGTATTTACCATGTCACAGAGGAATGCATAAGAGATTTATGGCTGCAAGGAAGCATTTTTAGACCCGTCTGTGCTGAGATTAATAACGGAAGAAATGTACTTTTCAACCTCGCGATTAGAAAGGTCTCATCAGTATGGTTATCTCTGAGTACCTATCATAGAAGTTCAATGATGGAGGTTAGACAATTGATTGAACTTCTACCGTATGCGAGCAGAGATAACTATACTGATAAAATCTGTCTGATCGCCAGGTCAAAAAGTTATTTTCTACATTTTTAATGCCATTTGCAAATTCATTGAATTATTTTCAATGATGTTCAGTCTTCAGACCATAAATTATCCACCTGTAATTAGTAACACTTTGGCTGATAATTTTATGTGCCTTGATTCGAGCATTATAACCACAACCACCAATGATCAAGAGTTTCTCATTTAAAAACCATTAGGATACTGTAATATGCTCGATGTTGCGGAGCCTACCTAAAATTTCAGGTTTAATTACAGCATTTATGAAAAATCAGATAAACTTCCCCAATTGCCACATTCTTCTCGAAGGATTTGAATACGTTGAGGGAAGCATAACAGAATCATACATTTGGAAAAATCGGAGCTGCCACCTTCTGATATGAACACATTAAAAAAAAATGTATCCTCACTAATGGTATTATAGACATGGATTTCGTGCTTCTAGGAGCATTTCACATTTTAAGTAGCTAACATGAGCGCTGTATCATGTTATCACCTAACTAGCCTACGCACTATTATTTCGAGCGTGTAGTCATCGACCTTAATCTCATCTCCCGAAATGAAGTTAGTGTTGATGGGGGATCTGAATTAACTGTACAAACCTGTGCTTCCGTAGATGAGTGAAGAAAGAATTGCAGAGAACGTATACAAACTAAACTGGAAGCATTCCTTGATCTTAGCGTTAATTAAGCGTCCAGGCTCGCTGTAAATTTCAAGAAGTTGCAGCAAAGGAAGTGAGTTCCTAGTTATTTGTAGAATTACAAAACTGTTACAGCAAGGATAAAAACTTCGATTAAACATTAGAATAGAAAATTCATTTATTTACCACCCCGGCCACAAAGTCTTCCTAGAACGTTGTTATTAGCATGGGTCACGAAGGGCAAAATTTTACAAGAACTCATGAAGAATAAATAGATCAGGAAAAGAAATTACATTTCATAAATTTTATTAAACTGCTTAAATAAATATATAGGCAAAAAACAGACTAATATTGATGTTTACGCAAAATTATTAAAAAATTTTTAATGCTTACTAATGATCACGCCCACCCCATTATCTGGAATTGTTATAAAAATTTCCCGATTATGATTGTTGATAGAATTGCTTGAAATCGTCTACAGTATATTGCAGGAACTTTTCTCACGAAATGGATTTACTTTTTGACTAGAAAATCCAACCAGTAAATAATCCTCCTGTTCATGCTCCGCAATATATTTCATCATTTTTGCTGAGGATTCTGATACTGTTTGGCGTTCCATAGATGCTTCTCGCCGAAGTTGATCTACAATGGCACGCTGCTGTTGTAAATTAGATGACATTACATCCATTATTCTTCCTGCTGCTCTTTATATTTAATAACTGTAGACTTCACTATATTTGAAAAAGTAAAAAGATTACGTATGACTCAATTGAATACTTATAATACCCTTTTATAAAAGAAACTTTGATACACACCCAAAAACAGTTTTTCACTTTTTGACAGCTGACAATCTTCTTCTTACACAAACAATTAAAATTCTCACCTAATTTTTGTTCGGGCTTCGTTCGTTCTAGTGGAACGTGTAAAATAAGAACGAACTCCATTCGAAATACAAAAAGAAAAAATTAAGTTAAAATATTGAAACCTTACAAATGCAACTATTTTTTAATTAAAATAAAAATAAAAACTGTAATATAAAAAAAAGCACTTAGAAATATAATTACTCGAATTTTCACGAATAATCAATTGAAAATGCAGAAACGAAACAACAAAATCAAACAAAAACGAGCAACTCGTTCCAAGGCAAACAATTGCTCTAGGTTGCCAAAAGCCAAAAACAAACGCGAAGAAGATTTATGAGTACACACCAAACTACTCATTAAACATTAATCGAATGTGGAAAAATTTACAATAAATATTCATTAAATAGGTTTGTTTCTTATAAAAATTATCTGTGCTATAAATATAGTTTAATTTTCATACATTTACAGAAGCAGAATTGTTTTTTATAGACAAAGTGATCAACAATATATCGACACGATAGGGCTCTCAGAGACAGCTGTTATGGACATAATGGCAGCGAATTTGCAGCAGCAGCGAGCTATAGTGGATCAACTCCGCCGTGAGGCTACTCTGCATCGCATGCCAGTGTCTGAAGCCTGCGATATTATGCTTAAATACATTTCCGAGCATGAAAATGATGATTGCCTACTGAACGGGTTCTCCAATCAAAAAGTCAATCCTTATCGTGAAAAAAG
This sequence comes from Dioctria linearis, assembly GCA_963930735.1. Taxonomy (NCBI): domain Eukaryota; kingdom Metazoa; phylum Arthropoda; class Insecta; order Diptera; family Asilidae; genus Dioctria; species Dioctria linearis. The sequence continues at coordinate 35,116,460 of OZ005740.1, read as the reverse complement.
TTCTTGTAATATTTTGTAATTATGTATGTACAAAATATTATAAATATCCTGTGACTGATCTATCCTAGATGCTTTCTACCTCAAAGCAAACGTGACTAGATGAAAATTGAATGTTGTGCTCTATAAATACTTTATAAAAAAAAAAAAACAATGTTTCCGGTAAGTTCCTCGTACAATTCCGATATAAAATATCTCCTGCAAACTATGCGGTAGCGGTAGTCATCTGCTAAGAGGCCTAGGAGCGCGGAATGTAAATCTAAATTTCTTCCATATTTATATTATACGTGTATGTATGAATGTCGTGTTATTAAAAATATATACGAATCAGTATTAAAAAACAGCTTTTCTCTATTCGTTATAAGTAAATTGAATCAAATATGTAAATCGCGAAGTTGACACTCATTATTCTAAAAAGTTTGCCAACTCAAGTGCGATGAGCGGTGACAATAAGGTTCTAAGCTAAAAAAAAAACATGCATAAAATTATCGTCTAGGCGAATTGGTTGGTTAAAGAGGGAGATGAAAAGTTATAAAGCGCTGCGACCACTGATATAGCCTATTGTGCTCATCCTCCATCTTAAAGCAAGCCAGTGGTCAGTCCCCTTCAACATCAAGAAACTTATTGAAGGCAATAAAGGAACTTGTCATTCGACTAAAAAATCCAGGGAACAATGATTTAATTGTAGTACAGTTTGGAAACCAGCATCCGAGTGAGATTGCACATAGCTTCAATACGTACTGTGTCGAAAGTATTAAACACATAAGCTGTGTTTTTTTGTGTACCTTGTTCTATAGCCCCTATATATATACTGGAGAAAACAAATTGTTCTGTCGACTGAAGCGAACAATTTGTACTGTTCGCTTCATTTATAAATCTCCTATGAAAATGTATGAGGCGATCTTTTGTTCTGCCCTGTTCTGCGCACACAAAAGCACAGCTATAATCATCTCCATTCCAGTAGTGAAAGGGAAATGCCCATTTTAGGCCCTACATGAACAGACATGAGATATGTCTTAAACGATGTATTATCGTATTATGGTACTCTGAACATATTTTAATTAAGAATGGAATCCTTGGGTCATGAGAAGAAGTTTGAGTACCGATACTCCTATACTGGGAGGCTTAGATGGCAATCCCCATACTCACTTTTTGTCTATTTGAACAGGTACTAGATTTTTCGTATCTTAGATCGGCTCTAACTCGTTAGGCTTATGTTCGATCAGAAAACGGGTTTTACTGTTCACCTCAGCTCATTGCCAGCTACAATTCGTAGAAGAAAATGTTTCTTTGGATACTTTAAGGGTAAGGGGGTGGCGGGCTTCCAATGCTGCATGTAGTATATCAAATTAAAGGCCTCGCCGAGTACTGCAATATTTTCGCAGTTTTTCTTTCAAGGCCATTAGTGCTCTGTTGTGGACATTTTTCTCAAAGGAATTCAATTTCCACGACACACCATTTCCGCATAATCACGAGAAGTATAAAAGTTCACTTTTTCACCCAAGAAAGTCGCTCAAGCTACATTCAATCACCAAAGCTTCCCCTCACCCTTAATTGAAATAAACATTGTCAATAAATTATGTTCAGAGTATGATAATTGTTGGAAAGAAACTCGTAATTCCTATCCAAAGGTTCTCCATAAAATGAAATGTGAAGAATTCCATCCAATTAATATGTTGCCTAGCAGTGTTGGGCAAAATGCAATCTGATTGATGATTAATGATTACGATTACAATCTGTAATCATGATTACAGATGGATAATATTAATCAGAAAAGTAATAATTTTTGGCGATTAATGATTGATCAATCGTAACCGTAATCATGATTACATGGTTACATTTTTTTATTACAAATTTGCAAGAGTTTTAAAATTGTAGTTAAAAGAAAACAAACATTGTTGTATTTCTATTCCGAAATCGGTTGGCATATAAACTAATGTTTGTAAGCACATATCTGTAGTTGGATGGTAATGAAATATCTGATATCTGTGGATTGCGTTTACCAATTATTAGTAATTAAGAAAGGAAGGTAGAGTTAGAATCTTCTGATATCAAAAACAATACTGTATCGTTTTGTTAGGTAGTAGTTAGTAAATGTAATCTTTCATCCTCACTCTTGCTGTCATGTCAGTAATATTTACCCATTGCAGCGCTTCGAGCATGCTTCTAACTGGTCTATATATGCTGCATTTCAGAATAACTCACTTTGTCTTATTCTACAATAGTTGCAATCTGCCCTTGGATTCATTCGAACTAGCATATAATGATTTGGAGCAATATGAAAAGTGTGGCAAAATCAAAGCGTTAAAAGGCATTATTGCATTTTCTGTGCTCAAAGACTCTCTAATACGACCCAGAAATCTAATCTTTTTCGCTACCTTTTTTCCCACATAATCAAGATCCTTGAATTTAAGTTGATGATCAGATATTTTCGTATCTCTATCAATCGAACCACTTGCATTCTTTATACTGACTCCAATTAATACATAATTCAACAGTACCTTGGAGTTTTCTACAATAAAAATTCTTACTTACGATCACAGATTGTTTGTTTTCTTAGAAATCTCTTGATAAGTTTCATTTGTAATCAAAATAAATGTAATCATGTAATCATGATTACGGTTACATTTTCCTAAGATTACTCGATGTAATCATGATTAATGAATGATTGATGTAATCATGATTGATTTAATCATGATTATTAATCTGATTACAAATGTAGTTGATTACGCCCAACACTGTTGCCTAGTTCTGAAGAGATTCTAGAAAGAATAGTAACAGATCAACTGGGAGAATATGTAGAAAAGAACAATTTATTATTAGAAGGCAGTCTGGCTTTAGAAACAAACATTTATGCAAAACAGTATTAAATTGGGTCATATTTGAATGGAAAAGGGAGTTGTATGCTGGTAAGAAAATAATGGCTGTTTTCCTAGACTTCAAACGAGCATTTGAGACTATAGATAGGAATATATTTTACTAAAGAAACTTAAGACATTCGGAATTAGAGGAACTGAACATATGTAAATGGTTTAATTCATATCTCTCTAACAGAACGAAAAAAACGAGGGTGAATGGTATAATGTCTAATAAATGTGGAATTGGGAGTTCCTAAAGATTCAGTACTAGGCATAACATTGTTAGTTTTATACATAAATGATATCAAGTCAGTAATAAAACACAGTCATTCGCAGATGATACCTTAATACACATATATCTGTTGTGCCCAAGCAGCCGAATGTATTCGAAGCATAAAGGAAGACCTTGAAAGGATTGACAACTGGCATAAAATGAATAAGCTTGTGGCGACGTGTCTGTACCTGGTCATACACTTTCTGAAAGCGCTGAGCGTAGAAAGCTGTAGCCAGATAGACGTTTTTTCGCAATGAAGATCGTCGATCGCATCTGTCACGTATTACTGGATCAGCCGTAAATACACAAATCAGTGAAAGCAACAGGAATCAGTTTAACATAGGGTCAATTGGTATTATTTCTTTTTAACGCTCCCTAAGGGAGTTTGAGGTTCTCCAGTAACGTTGAGAAGTACGCACAAACCTACCTTTCTTTCTTTAGTCTAAATTTATTTCAGAATGCTCAGAGGTTATCACGCGCACGGAAAGTACTGACCACACGTACGGGTGGCACACTAAGAACTTCTTAGTGCTTCTGATCAAGAACGTCCTAATAGCTTTTCGTGCTAGTCTGTTAAGAGCCTCAAGCGTATAGAAACTCTTGTCACAGGACATTGAACGTGCCTTGCGCCAGCAAATAAGCACAGCCTAATTACTATCTCTGTTATTATGCCAGGAACCTCAAGCACATAGTTTCATGACTCAAGACATCTAGACTAAAGGATATGATACACCGAGATCTCAAGTCTCCCGTTCACGTTCAATACAACTGTACTGTCAATCGCAACGCAAAATATCTGAAGTGCTCTGGGTATCAACACAGAAGGTTTGCATTAAAAGCTGAAATTGAATGTTAAAAAAGCTAAGGCAATGTGCTTTAATATCATTAAACCAGAAAATATATGCCCCGCTAATGAAAAAAATTGATTATGTAGCAAAATTTAAGTAACTTGTGTAATAGCGGACAACAAATTTAAATTACAAGAGTATGCAGGCTATTTCAACCTTTATTCTTATAAATTATTTATGCTAGAAAAATAATAAATAAAATTAATAATTTTATAACTCATACTATAAAACTAAATTAATAAATTTAACTGAAAAGAAAATAACTAAAACAGGAAGAGATATAAGGAAAGATATACTTAAAAATAAATGTAATTTAGAACATGAGAAATGGAAATTTAGCTTAATAAAACAAAGAAATATCTAAATATACTATACTAAAAATAAAAAAGCAATAAAATAATACAAGAATAAAGATTACGTAACCGGAGTAACCTTCTATAAGCTAGCATATATTCCACTCCCTGGATACGTACAGATAAATCATTCCAAAGACATCAACTAAACAAGGAAAGAACCCTCCATAACTCGTTTAGAGTATCTCGGAATCATAATTTTACAGTGTCTTGCTGACGCAGAAATTGTAGGTGATTATAAAAGTAGATAGGTTTGTGTGAGGTGATAAGGCCGAAGAGGAAGATCAACGCTCTTCAATGCAAGTTTGCTTGCAATGTACAGCGTAACAAGGATGTTCTGTTGGGTGTGAGCTGATACGTACACTTATAGTGACCAGTTTAGGATAGATTAAGTTTCCAAAGCAGAAATCAGGAATCTTGACAAATCTTTCCCAAATACTGGGTGGTAGTATATTAGCAGACAACCACAACATCCGCAGACCACAATAAATATTCCTCAATTGTGCGCTGTTATAATCTGTGCAATTTAAATTGGAATTGACCATAAAATAGAATTTTCATCTCTCTACCAAGGGACAATATCATATGCTAATGATTTACTCATCCTTGTCTCGGTAATGTTCTTATTATCGATCAGTGGACTAACCGAAGATGTATTATAAAAGCTTTTTAATTGAGCTATAAGTTGTGGTCTGGGAGTTAACCCCAGACATAAACTGAATTAGTTGTCTTTACACGAAGAAGTATTACCTCGACTTCTGTTTCACCAAAATTGGTTAACATTATTTATTTTTATTTATTTTATTTATTATGATAAGCAACTAGGCCTTTAGGCCCATTGTATAAAAATATGTTACTACAGCAAACAAAATGAGTGGCAGAATTGAAAACTAAACCCAAATACCTAAGAGTGATACTAGACCCCAAATTAAATTTGACGTTAAATGTGAATGAGTGCGTTAAAAATACGGCCTTTGGAGTCACAGATTGCCCCACTTTGTCTTCACAGATGGCTTGAAAGTGAGAACCGGGATATATTAAACATCCCTTCAAATACAAGAATCGTACCGCCTACCGCACTACTGAATTGTGTTACAACCGGAGGTTCCAGTTATAAGTAATGCAATAAGGCTGCTAGAAACAACTTATAACGTACCTAGTGATTGAGATATCAGAATATTGACAGCCAAGATGTAACCAAAGCTCTGAATTCGCTCTAACCGCAGAGTTATTCTTTGTTAGATGCTTCGCCACAGTTATATACTAGAAACTGTGGCAGGTGATGCTGTGGAAATGAATATATGCTTAATAGAAAAAATCCGTAGATAGGCTCCTAGAATCAGTAAAGATAATTCTAGATTTACAGACCTGTAAGCTACCTAAGCTGATCGTATTTCGACATATTTAAGCTAATTTAAGCTGCCAAGATTTTCAATTTGTTGAGAGAAAACGGAGAAAATGAAAAGCTAGCGACAGTTAGAAAGTTGCAACGCACATTTATCTAAAAAAAAGTTCGAGTTTTATCATAGGATTTTTATTAAGTTATTGGGCGTGAAGACAAAGCCACATCGAAGAGCGAACAAACAAAATTATTATCATTAATATTAGAAAACAAAATGCTTTTAAAAATATCAGAAGGAAAAATAGATAATACCAAGAAAGATTTGTATATAGAGATCATGACAACGAAATCGAAGTGAAAATTATATTAAAAAATCCAAATTTCTCAAAAACTCACCTTAAAATTGCCTTTTTTTTTTAAGTTAAGCCACTTTGAAGAAACGTAACTGAAATTGATCGTACCGCTGTGCTGTTTGCTCATACAAATTATAAATCTACATTCCACAATCCACATAGGAATACAAGTACCCAAATTATTTGACGTTAACGACATAACTCGGAATTGGAACATTTCTTCGTTGCCAGAATGTTCTCTCTGCCATGTTTTATTTAAGTTCTGCATTCTGCTTCTGCCAGCTACTGCCAATATTCCGTGCGTGATTCATTTGAAGTTAGGTTAGCGACTCCCGTTTTCTTGTGACCGATTAGAAAAATCTGTGAATAAAAATGGCCCTACATGTCCCAAAAGCGCCTGGTATGGCTCAGATGATGAAAGAAGGAGCTCGTGTAAGTGAAATATATTTAATATTGGTATAAAATTAAGAGAAGAAAGTTGTTAGGCGGGGTGCATAATGCATGGTACATATCAGATGAATCCCTCATGAGGAGTAATTAATTTCGCATGAATATTGGCTCTAAATGTATATATTTAATTAAATAGTAATTTTGAAATAGATTCTTTAGAATTTAAAAACAAGTTTCGACAATCCACCAGCCGCAAAAATTAAGGTTATGAAATTTTCTCTAATTTCAGATGTACAGTGGTTTAGAAGAAGCTGTCTACAGAAATATTAGTGCATGTAAAGAATTCGCTCAAACTGTTAGATCCGCATACGGTCCAAATGGCATGAACAAAATGGTAATCAATCACTTGGAGAAACAATTTGTTACTTCAGATGCCGGCACTATTATGAGGGAGCTTGATGTAGAACATCCAGCTGCCAAATTAATTGTAATGGGTAGCCAAATGCAAGAAGCTGAAGTAGGTGATGGTACCAATTGGGTGGTAATATTCGCAGGAGCTCTTCTAGAAGGAGCAGAAGATTTGCTTCATTTAGGCGTTACAACATCTGAAATCTCTGACGGTTATGAGAAAGCTATGGAAAAATCTCTAGAAATCCTTCCAAAATTGGTTTGTCATGAAATCAAAGATTTCCGTAATATTGAAAAAGTTAAGGAATGCCTTCACGCAACTGTCATGTCAAAACAATTAGGACAAGAAGAATTTCTGTCTGAATTAATTGCAAAAGCATGCGTTTCCATTATACCCGAGAATACAACTTTCAATGTTGATAATGTCCGAGTTTGTAAGATCCTTGGAAGTGGTTTAACAAAATCTGAAGTGCTTCGAGGTATGATTTTTAAAAGGCAAGTCGAAGGGGATGTAACAAATGCTGAAAAGGCAAAAATCGCATTGTATTCATGTCCTGTTGATATCATTCAAACGGAAACTAAGGGAACAGTCCTCATAAAAACTGCTGAAGAGCTCATGAACTTCAGTAGAGGTGAAGAAAGCCTTTTGGAACTACAAATAAAGGCTATTGCAGATTCAGGTGCTAAAGTAATCGTAGGCGGTGGTAAATTTGGTGATATGGCACTGCATTTCATTAATAAATACGGACTTATGGCTGTACGACTAAATTCCAAGTTCGATTTGAGAAGATTAAGTAAGGCCGTAAATGGTACTGTATTGCCCCGACTTACTGCACCAACAAAAGAGGAATTGGGCTACTGTGATCATGTTTGCACTCAAGAATTAGGAGATACAAATATTGTATCTTTCCGTAATGAGGGAGCTGATTCCAAGATTGCAACAATTGTTATAAGAGGAGCAACAGATAATTTCATGGATGATATTGAACGCGCTATTGACGATGGAGTTAACACGTTTAAGGGTTTAACACGCGATGGACGGTAAGTTAAATCATAAGACGTCTTACTATACTAGTGAATCATCTAAAAAATTTTGTTGTAGATTCCTTCCTGGTGCTGGAGCTGTTGAAATTGAATTGGCAAAGCAACTCTCTGAATATGCTGATACTCTTCCTGGTCTTGATCAATATGCGGTACGAAAATTTGCGGCTGCCTTAGAAGTATTCCCTAAGGCTCTTGCAGAAAACAGCGGTGTTAATGGTACTGAAGTTCTTCATAAGTTGCACTTGGGGCATAAAGCAGGTCAAACAAGTCTTGGATTTAATATTGATTCTGAAGTGCCAGATGTAATTGATGCTGCAGCAAATAAAATTTATGATTTGTATTCCGCAAAAATGTGGTCACTCAAATATTCTACAGGCGCAACTTGTACGATTTTGAAAGTTGATCAAATTATTATGGCAAAGCGAGCAGGTGGTCCTAGGGCTCGGCAGCAGGCTGGAAGCGATGATGAATCTTAAATTTATCATTAAAAAATTTTGTACACGTTAGTTTTTTTTTTATCACAGATTATTATTAATAATTATTACATGGAGCTTAACTATTATTTCACCTCATATTTAACTACCTGTCTTCATTAAATAAAATTTGATTTACTTAACACCTAAATTGTTTCTGGTTTTCTTTTGCGGATGTTCTGCGAATTTCAGTCATTTATCTTATTTACATTGAACTATTTTCTGGTTAAATTCTGCTTCCTTTCCGTCATACTAATATGACTAGCCTATGGCACAGTAGAATTGATATACGAAGTAAAATAGTTATCCGTGTGCCCACCACGCCGATTAAGAGTTTCATAAAACAGCAACAGATGGTACACATCTTCGCTCCATCACCCAAAGTATAATATAAGACGTGTGAAATAGAGTAACAAATCTTTGCTTCGGTTAGGTTTCTTAAAAGATTTTGCATGCTTTCGTGAAACTCAAAGAACAGTTATGGAACAATTTAAGACCTATTGTGACATTATGTCTCTGAGATCTGGAAGAGCTTTCATAGACGTTTCCGTAATTGGGAGCTCTCGATGAGAATGAATCTCCATTTTGAACATAATATACAGAAATTATTTTTCCATTGCAAATATTTCACATTATACATTTAGTAAAATCGGGTCGATTACGTTACCCCAAATCCAAAATTCTTGATATCGACAAATCAAGATCCAGTCGACAGCCCAAATATAGGTTTACGAGTAGCAAGCCCTACACTTTATATGTAGATGGTAAAAGCACAGACAAGTAATAATACAGATATCCAACGCGTATGGGGGAAAGTAATGCTCTTCAGAGTTCAAGAAGAAGATTACAGAGTGCTCTAGGGTCGTTTGTCATTAGAAGTTGAAAGATTTAACAAAAATTTATTGCTAAAAAACAAAATCAACAATGTTTCGGCCTGATGTAGGAAAGACCTGAAATTTTTTCTTAGAAATTTACTGAATATTTGTTCTTTACAAGTTTCATGCATTATTGGATTAGGCCTTCCTTACATCGTGCGTCGCTCCAATACGAAATCAACGATGCTTCGATTGCTTTGGGACGACCTCAATTTTTTTCTAGAAATTTACTGAAAATTTGTTCCTTAAAATGTTTAATTAGCTGTGTTCTTTTGTGTACTTTGTTCTAGAACTCCCATTTACTGAAGAGAACAAATTGTTCTGTTGATTGAAGCGAACTGTTCGTACTGTTCGCTTCATTTAAATCTTCTATGAAACATTTTTAGCCGTTCTTTTGCGTATCTTTTGTTCTGATCTGTTCTGCGAACACAAAAGAACCAGCTGTTATTGGAGGCCGACAATGGAACACAGAATGTATTGTATGTATCTGAAAATAGCTCCAGTCGGCCACCAGACTTAACAAAAGCTCTGCCGAAACATTTTCTGTAAATTTCTAATGAGAAATGAATGCTTATTGCTCATCTACGCGTCTATGCTCATAAAAATTGTTAGTAGCCCAAGCACCCGTTATCGGTATTTAATAATGCATACAAATTGGCTTACCCTTTGGTTACGTCAGCAAGTCGAGGCATCGTCGATTTTATATTCGGGCGAGACGTTTCTGCAAAGAACAAAACAGTTCTTGTATGGTTTATCCATTCAATCTATACACCCGAACCCTTCCTTTCATTTCAACAATAGCAACAATTTACTCAACTGAAACAAAAACAAAAGTCGCTTCGGCTAGGGATGATGTAGGTGGGATTTCGGGGCTTAGACGCATTGGACACGTTTTAAAAACGAGCAGTTGCATGATAAGCAAAGGGGTCCTGAAGGAATATCTCAAATGTTGCAGGAAATGCACAAAGCCACCCGTGGGGTGCTAGATAATGTGGAAAGGAGTCTTTAGATGTTGCAGGTTAAGGATAAGTGATAATATCATACAAACATATAACAATGCAGTGGCCACTGTAAGAACCCTTTGCAAGTGATTATAGCTAGTAATGCTAATATCCAATCTAGGGATTTTAACAACCATGTACTTGGCGTCTTGATTCAATATCATTATTGAATTTTTTTTTCAATTAAATTAAATAAACATGAGAAATTACCTACAGTTGGAGCAATGCGATATAAGCGGTGCTTGAACATTTGAACGTTTCCTAGTTGAATCAATTATGTTGCCAAAATTATCATTATCCTGCTTAAGAGGTTGATGTCAGTCAAGTCGCATGTTTGTTAAATCTATTGTTGCATCCACAGCAGGCTGGCTAAGGTTTAGACAGTTGGCGACATCATAAATATACAGATCGCGAAAGATATATCAACTACACCCTTAACAAAGCCACTTTTACAACAATATTTACATTTTTTCTTTTACATAAGAGATAATATTCTTCCTAAAACTTCTAAAATTTATGTCATACTTTAGTCTATGCGGCAGCTCATTAAATATACGCATTCCTCTAAGCGGAGTTCCTGAACTCCGAAAAAATGGCAGTCTGAAGTCGTTTGCAGATCTCAGTTCATACGGCTGGATATCACGCACGTAATTTACTTGTCCAGTTAAATACTCCAGTAGCATATTGTTTCATATTTTGAATATGAATATAAAACGTTCGTTAACATTCTTTGCCATACACTTAGCTATTTGAGTACCTCCAACATTATGAAACTGCTGTATGCCGGTTACATCTGAGGAAAATTTTCGACCCAGCGATCACAGAGGTCTCATCAGTATGGTTATCTCTGATCGCCTACCATAGAAGTTCGATAATAGGGTCTACCTATTGCCCATACCAATACTTTTTATCAAAAGCAAATGTGAATCAAGATTTCACATTGCAATTTTCAAATTGGGTGATTATTCCCCTTGTCACCATAATGCACTGAATAAACCAAGTAAAACTCTGAGCGCTGTGTCGATAAGATCGATTTTTTCTGCATTTCCATTTCCATTATCCAAATAATCATTAATCTTATTTAATGTCTCCGCTGTGGCCAATTCCGTGTTACTCCGAGGCAGGAACTCAAACTGGTGTCCATCAAAACCCCCGTTCGCTTGAACAAATTTTCTAATCCTGGTTTCTATAATTTTCTCGTATATTTTACCAATATTACTCAACAGTGCTATAGGCCTGTAATTAGACAATTATCTGGGGTCACCACCTTTAAATACTGGCTTGATAACAGTTTGTTTAAGGCAGATGGGAAAAATACCACTTGTCATTGATTCATTTATATATTATTTGTATATTTTGTATATTAGTGTGTCGTCTGCAAATGTGCTATCTTTGAATATTTTACTACTTTATTAATATTATTAATGTACAACAACAAAATGAGTGTCCTCAGTACTGAACCCTGCGGCACCCTGATATCGGCCGATACCTCTGACGATTTTGATTGTCCCACTTTCGTTTCCTGCGTTCTTCTAGTCAGAAATTCTGTAAACCAACTTAATTCTTTACCACTTATTCCATATTTATATATATTTTACAGTAAAAGTTGATGGTCAACAGTTTCGAATGCTCTCTTGAAATTCAGGAGCCCGTAGGCGATTTTATCTTTCCAATCCACCAACACCATATTAAGTGCCGTTTCGCAGGAATGCCCCTGTCTGAAGCCCGACTGATTAGAGATTATAAATTCATTTTCTTCTAAATATTTTATAAGTTGCTTATACACTATCCTTTCCAATACCAATACTTTTTCATATGTCGGCAACGCATTCACTGGTCGATAATTCTCACATTTAGCTGACTGTTTTATTTTACCTATTGGTGTTACTTCCTTTCATGGATTAGGGAAACTTCCTTTCAACACAATATCTACAAATATTTTTCCTACCACTCCAAAGGAATCAGTCAACAAGCTTGGACTTAAAAAATTTGAGTCTTTATTTTTTGCTTAAGTTCTCTTATGTCTTATTATATTAAAAGTAAAACAAGTACTTACGCAAGATATTAGCTGTGTTCTTTTGTGCCCGTAGAACAGAGCAGAACAAAAGATACACAAAAGAACGCCTCATACATTTTCATAAAAATATTTAAATGAAGCGAACAGTACAAATAGTTCACTTCAATCGATAGAACAATTTTGTTCTCTCCAGTATATTGGAGATCTAGAACAAGGTACAGAAAACAACACAGCTATTGTTTCAACATACCTCGCTATAGGTATAGATTTGTGTCTTTTACTCTTTGCACGAAGAATTCGTTGAATGCATCTGCAACCTCATCATTCCTATCCAAAGTTCTACCATTTATTTTAGTTCCTTTAATATCCGATCTTCTCTGCTTCAACACTAACTCTTTTAATGCTCTTTACATTTATTTTTGGTTGACTGATTCATTAATCTTATTTTTGATGTATTCACTCTTATATTTATTTCTAATGAGTTTATTTGATTTCCAATCATTATTAAATTTGTTAATATTGCACGTTGTCTTGTCCGATTTTTTTTGTCTTTCAAAACACGAATATCAGTGCTAAACCACGGGAAATCACTAGTTCGCCGATTCAATTTTTTTACAGATTCACTTATTACTCAAGTAGATTGTTCACTTTTAAATAACATCGACATATCATTTAATCTAACTCCATCACTAAGATTTACTAATTCACTTTTGTTAATTTTACTTATAAAACTTTCTCTATTATATTTTATTACTCTATAACTATTCTGTTCTTTTTTACTTTCACCACAAATCAATATACCAATCAAAATACTTTCGGGGTCACTCACGTTTAAGCTTTTTTCCACCCTTTCTTGTATCTCATTATCGTTCGAAATAACGGTTTTAATACCAAACCTTTTACCAGTTATTGAAACAAGATTCTTCCATTCTATGAAAAAAATAATTTTTATTTGCAATATATCATGCTTTATGATAATAATAATATTAATAATGTACATTTCTTTCTTATTTTTAATACTCTTATTATACTATTGAACCGGATAACGTTTGCGTAGTAATTCTACAATTTTCTTTTTAAAATATGTACCTAAAATTCTTTTCATTTTTGCAATCACTGGATATACTATTATATAATTGAAGTCCTTTATATATTACTGTATTTTGAGCCCCACCCGCTCCAACCTGAAGTCTTCCAAGTTGCGCAATCGATAAAGTTGCATATCCGCTACATACTGGAGTTTCCGGCATAAATACTCTGACAGAAGATTATTTTTTATTTTGAACACCATTTTTAATACATTAAAAATCGTTCGCTGATTAACTGACACATAAATTTGAGAGTATTTAACACTGCACTAATTGGTGTTCTTTTATGGCAACAAAATATACTCCTCATTGTTCTGTTTTGTAAGTTTTGTAATCTTGCCATCTTGTCCCGGTACTGGTACTTAAAAAAATTTCAAGTACAAGTCCCGGTACTTTAAAATTTTTCAAGTACAAGTTCAGGTACTGGTACTGTTACTAGTATTTAAGTACCAATGTACTTAAGTACTTTACAGGTCTGGTACACATAAAGAAAATTGATTGGCAATACTCGAAATGCGGCATAATTATGCTATTATGAATATTTATTGCTCTTTCCATAGATAATTTCTTTCTTATTCTTTTCATAAATCCATTCATTAATAATAATACCAAAGTATTTCATGTCATTCACTTGTTCAATCAACACATTATCCATAAACACATACATTTAGTTTTTGTTACATTCAGCTTAAGTTTATTCATTGTTAACCACACATTCAGTCTTCCTAAGTCTGCATTCAAGTTTACAACACATTCATTCAAGCTCTATCCCGATATAAAAATTAATGTATCGCTTGCAAAAAGTCTTATTTCGGAATTCCTTAGCACGCACACAATATCATTTATATATTGATTGATTGATTGATTCGATTTATTTAGTTATCTTACTATTTTATACAATGTCATGACATTATTATTCTAAAAACTTTTTTAACAAATTCTATAATGTGTTTTTTTTACAATTTTAATATTTGTTTCTGTTTTAGCATTTGATTGTAACATGTTCAATAACTGAAAACCTCTATACACACTTAACTATTTTATGCTAATCTATTCCTCAATAATGGCAATCGAAAGTCATTTGCATTTCTTAACAAGTATGGCTGTATATCTCTAACATAATTAATTAGGCATGTTAAATATTTATTACATTGTTATTTGATATTTCACTATCCACCTTGGTCCTAGTTGTTGTAACTAACCCTTGTCTGTGTGGCGCATATGCCAGGGTTTGTAAAAAATAAACTTTGAATTTGTGAACGACCATCCAAAAAACTCTGAAAGCACTATAACTCTTTTCCGCGAATCGCAATTGTTTTAAGTTTATTCTTTAAAATATGTTTATCGATGGTTTCGAAGGCTCTTTTTAAGTGAAAAAACACAGCTACAACCATGTATTTCTTATCAATTTCTTCTATCCACTTCACGATCAACCCAGTTAAAGTAGATTCGCATGAATTACCAAATCTAAATCCTGACTGATATTCTGATAAAATCTTATTTGTTTCTAGGTATCGTGCAAATTATATTTGTGTGGCTTTCTCTAAAACTTTCTCCTCAGTAGGTAGCATATTCACAGGCCTAAATTCCTCGCAATTTTTTGTTTTCCCCACCTTGGTATTGGTACGATTATAGATTCCATCCACGCTTCTGGAATAACGCCATTTTTAAATGATGTATTTATAATATCCCAGTAGTGCATTTATAGTAGTTTCTTCTCCATCTTTAATCACTTTAGCACTAATACGATTAAAATCTCGTTTCTGATTTATTTTCCCCAGTATGTTGTACAAATATTGATAACTCACTAAGTCAAACACAAATTCGCTTTCAATGTTACAACTTGCATTTTCATATTTCATTTATTTCAATACTGCTGATAAAAAAGTCATTGAACTCATCAATTATTTTCCTTTTATTTTGAAATATCTCATTCCTGAATCTAACTTCCTTTATTTATGTTCCACCTTGCTTCAATACTAGTGATTTGCTTTCCACATTGATTTTGGGTCATATGTGTCCACGATTTTCTGTTTGATGCTATTTGCTTTAGCTGTTTTCAATTTAAGATTGTATATATTACGAATTTCCTTATACCGCTCCCAATGACTCGCTTCTTGCAACAGAGCTTTTTTTTTTTATTTCACTTATATACATATTTGTAAATTTTTTTTATAATCAATAATGACAATTTAAAAGTATGTAATACTAATTGTAATTATTCTTATTCTTTATACATTACTCCTTTACCTAATGCGTGTTTCTAAACTTACTCTAGACAATTACATTACATTTCCTAATTTATTGCCTTCTATACTTAAACTACCCTTAGAATACTGTTAGTAGGTATAAGAGGTGTTGTTTATTATTGTTTTCCTTTGTTAACTAATTTGACCGATTATTAACTTGCGTCACCATTTCTGGTTGAAAAGACGATCGCCGCTATCCTTCTCGTAAATTTAGCTAACGTATTGATGTTTTTGATGTCATCAGAAAGTTGAAAAATAGCTTTTTACTTTTTTATTATAATAAAGACAGTGCAATCTAAACTATTTTCTTAGAATAAAGAAACAGATATCCTGCTTTTAGACTTACTAAAATCCTTAATTATTGTACCGTAATTAAGCTTAGATGCTATGTCTGCTTCAATAAATAAAACTGCCAAAGCTGAAAGTCTTTCCTGACCCATTGTACATCTCAAATATTTTTTTATAAGCTTTAATTTTGAAAAGCTACTCTCAGCGGAGGCTGTACTTACCGGTATCGTTAGCAAAATGCGATACACAATGTGAATATTTGAGTTAATTTCTTTCAAGTTATTTTCTATATGGCGAAATAGTTGGCATGGAAAGCAGGAAACTTTATTTTTACTTTTGGAGTATATCAGCCTGCGAAGATGTTGAGTCTCGCCATTATTTATTTTCTTGCAAAATGAAAATTGCCTTTGATCGGCATCTTTCGGATAATCTTCATCACTGTTATTGAGCTGCAGTGACGGGCCGATTTGCACTATGTCATGCCGCTGAGAGCCCGTTATGGGAAACACCTACATTACCGGATCCGAAACTACCAATGCTTGCTTAACTTCATCACTGACGTCGTTGCTAACTGAGCGAGAACCTAACTCAAATTTGTTCTTCATGATCAGGAATATCAGCGTTTGATTCCGATTGTAGAGTTTGATCCCTGCTCTTTGGGCAACTGTCGTTCTTTATCGACATCAGCATTCAGTGAAGTACTTCCCAGCATCTTAGAAGTCGAAGCAACCGATTGAGATGATTTTATACGACCGGATTCAGTTTGGTTCAGAAACTTCATCAAATCTGAACTTAAAGCCTGGTTTGATACGGCTCTTTCAGCTTTTCTTTTTACATTGCATCCGAGTGATGCATACTGGAGGCGCGAGGCCCCTTGGCCCGCGAGGCCGTAGCCCACATCGCCCATGCTTAACGCCGCCTCTGTATGAGACCACGCTAAGATTCCATATCTGATTTTCGACAATATATGTGCTTCGTAGATAAGATTCACTGTATGTCTTGCCAGTTTACTACATTTTCTCAACGCTCCTACTAAAGGTGTATTTTTGTCTTGGGTTAGCTGTATATGTTTGTCCCAATTAAGTTTGCTGTCAATAGTGAGCCTTTGATATTTGATGCTATCTGTTCTTTGCAGAGATAAGCCTCCCACTTCTACATTATACAGCTAAATGTAGGTTTGTTTATTTGCTAAAATATTATATATTTAGTTTTACTGGTATTAACCGTAAGTTTATTACTAGCTATCCAATCTTTAAATTTACTCAAGTCGAAGTTCATTATTTCCTGTAGATCGACAGCATTAGTGGCTTTATATAACAGATTGGTGTCGTCCGCAAATATTCTGTACTTCAGTTTCACCTTATTTATGTTACTTATATATATTAGATATAGCAGTAGCCCTAGTATAGATCCTATATGTTTTTATTTTGTAATGCTTCATTTTCCTTCTTTCTTTCACATACCTTGGTTTTTACCACGAAAGTTTCCGTTACTCTTTTTATTTCCTTAGAAAAAATTTCAACTTTGTTGTTTACGCATTCACCCTTACTTATAACTTATACTTGTGATCCGACACACGTTTAATTCCCGCATATAACTTTCCTTGTTATATTTCAAGTACTCAATTTGTTTAATACCCGTTCTTTCAGGGTAATAAGTTCTATTTGGTAGCACTATCTCAATAGTTGCAAGGTAACTAATTTTCCATTCATTTTTTACATTAGCCATTTTTAAAGGGAGGGGACAGCAGACCCTATCCCAAGCACGGAGGCCATAGCGGCCAATTTTTCTGTCCTGCTAGAAGGCCATTCACAAAAACCTTCCTGTCCTCTTAATGAAGCGCATCAAGTCTTGGTGAGGCAGGGTTTTCAGCTCATCCACAGATAGAAGGGCAGACCCTAGAGTATCCAGCCGGACACGCACACAAAAAGTGTTCGGTTGTCTCTGACTCTCCCTCCAGGCAGGACAGACACTCAGGGCTGTCAACAACTCCCATCCTTGTTAGATGAGCGTGAAGTGAGCTGTGGCCGGTGATGATTCCAACCACAGTTCTACATTATTTCCTTCCGAGCCCCATGAGAAAATCGGAGATATTCCCATTAGGCCCTTCAAGAAACAGTTTTGTACACCTGCAAGTACTCAGGTTCGCGCATCTCTGCTGATGCTTTCTTTGAACATCCGCTGTGATGAGAGACCCGATACTCGAGGTGGCAACGCCTACGGCGGGTTCCGGTCCAAGGAACGAAAAATCAGAGCCAGCCATAGCTAAAATGTCAGCCCTTTCATTCCCTATGATCCCCATGTGACCAGGAACCCACAGAAGGGACACCTTGTTGAGGATACACAACTTATCCACAGACGACCTGCAATCCCCCAGTAATTTAGATGTTATCCGAGGGTCAGTCAGAGCCATCAAGGCTGCCTGATTATCCGAAAGGATAGCAATGTCATTCCCTTTGATGTGCATATCAAGGGCTAACTTCAGTGGTGTGTCTACCAAGTGAGTACTCCATCTCAATATCAGGCTCAGGAAAGTAGACACCCACCCTCGCTCCGTCATTAGTGAGATACCCGTGCGTCGGTGAAAATTTTTAGAGCGGGCCGGGGAAGGTTCGATAAAGCACTTCCCTCAGTCCATGATTCCCTTACAGGAAAGCTCACAGAGATACGATGCCCGAAGCGAAGCTCAGGTACCATAGCGTCACGTGGCATACTGGCCAGAGGGTTTTCCGTAGAGATTTAGCTTTAATAACTTTGCAGTTCGAAACTACATAATCAATTAATGTTAGCGTATTCTGAGTAATTCTAGTTTATTGATTTATCACTGCTTGCATGCATAGTCTCCAAGTGTGTTTCAGTTTTCTCTATATGCTTCCTTATGGAGGCATCCTGATCCTCAAGCTAGATTATTATTCCCTTGAGAAAAACAAGCAGAAGGAAAAATATGTTTACCTGAAACAGAATCTTCCAGGAATAACAACACATTTTCATTTTAGCTTGCAAAAGCATTCTGTCCATCATCTTGGTCCTATACACTCACTCCAATATCCATCTTTATGAAATTCCATTCGAAAGCAATTTGCGTCTAGTTATGTAGACTTAATAGCGATAATCAAATATCATGTAGATCATATCATGATTGAAATAAACTTTATTTAACCCTCACATAACCACAGTAACGGTTCTTATTACATTTACATAAAATATTGTACAATAGTTTCCACAATAATAAATAACAAGAATTATATAACAGCACATTTCGAGGTTATCGGGAACAATTTTTACCGTAAATCTTTGAAGAACTTTAATATACAAACATCATTCACTTGACTATTTAAATAGATTTAGGGGGAGGGATATAAAAGAACTTCATATGAAGTCACAACACAAACTAGAACACAAAATAAACTGTTTGAAGAGTAAAAGAAAGAAATCAAAAGGAAATCGCGTTCAATCTAAAGTCAATGCTATTGAGGTAAATGGAAGTATAGGACACGATGGTTCTAAGTGCAATGCAGTCGCCATACAATCGGCTGAGGCAGTGTAGTCACCAAGAGTTTCCATAACTTTGCCTAAACTGAACCTGTTTGCAGAGAAAAATTTCATTTCATTGACACTAGTCACTTTAAAAATTTTTTTTTTTTTTTTTACCATATTTTGGGACAGTTAGGATCGAGTTTTGCTGCATCCTTTAACATTTTCTCAGCTAATCGAGGTTCTCCTAAAATATGATGAGTTTCCCCTAACGCCTGAAGTGCTTCAGTGTGGTAAGGATTTGCTGAGACAGCATTTAAAAAACATTGTTTTGCATCTGCCCATTGTTGTAAGTATGTATATACTTGCCCTCGCTAAAAACACATGGGAAAGAAAGCGAAATTAAGAAGAATACTGTGTCACTTGAGATTTATATGTCTCCTTACCATGTACATAATCTGGTGGGATAATGGATATATTTGAGAGGCCTCCAAAATGCAATGCAACGCTTCATTTGGTTGATTTATAGCTAAGTAAACATCAGCTAGCAACAGCCAAATCTAAAATTTGTATATATATATATATATATATATGTCAAAGTAATACATGAGCCTTTTGAGGACTTTTATTAAGGAAGATGACACAAGTTCATTGATTTTCGTATGTAAATGCATAACAGACTAAATAAAGAAATACAAATAAAAAAAATAATAAAGAAAATTTTACTGTTTCTAATTCATTTATGTAGGTACTCGATTCAATGAACTTTGTCTAGTCTTCAACAAGGTTCCCACCTCGACTTCCACAAGAATAAAATCATAGATATCTTTCACAAAATTAATTGAAATTCTCCAAGCTCACCTTCAGTTGAATCATCCATGCTCTCTGTGGACCTGGCCGAGGACTAAAGGAACTTAATGAACTGGCCGCGTCACTTAACGCCTGTTCAACCCTTGATGCTGCAGCCAAAGATGCAGCATATACCGAATCTTTAAAAGAAAAGAAAAACCAAAATTATTCTAAAATTCAGTTAGGCCAGATGAATTTAAAGCTCTAACTTGAATCCTTGTCTGATAATTGCGATGAATGCAATTGCACAACACTTTTTGTATCAGAGTGTCGCTCCGTATCATTTTCCACAGTTGCTGTCTGAGACTCGTATAATTCTCGCCAGAGTAACAACATTCTTTGTACTGTAGTTAATGCAGTCTCTGCATCATGTAAATGCAATTGTAGATGTGCCTTGACATGCAGTAAATTTAGATTATCTGGAAATTCTTCTAAGGCATCTTCAATAACCGATAACGCTTCTCTTGGTCGCCGATTTGCAGTTAGAAGTAATCCGAAGAGATGTAAACTAGCCGCATGTTCAGTTCGTAACGTAAGAGCGTAACGGGTATGAGTCTATAAAGTAGGAAAACCATAATATAAGTAACTTTTGGTTTATTTTATAACCATAATCTCACCAGAGCTTCTGGAATGTTGAAATTAAGTGCATGCTGAAGAGCTAAATAATACTCAGCCAAGTGATCATTTGAATCATTTTGTACGGCCTTTTCTAAAGCATCTAGAGCTAATTTATTATATTTTTCACGCTCAAATTTTAATGTGGCTTCAATGGCTAATTGTTGAAAACCAATTCCAACATAAAGTTGTGCTCTAGAAGGTCGTAATATTTTCACATCCTTACTTAAGGCTTGTTGTGAGTGCTGAAGTCCCTCTTTGATTAAATTTAAATTTTCATAACACAGCCGAGCGGATATCAAACATGGAATAGGATCATGTGGTGCTAATTTAGATGACTCTTGAAGTGCCCGCAATGCGTGGGCGTGATGATTCATTGAAACCAAACTTAAGGCATATTGACGCCACACGTGTTGCTCGCCGAAAGCAAATTTCAATGCTTTTTCAAAAGATTCGTGTAATAGATTAACAAGTCCCCATCTAACTGTTGATAGTGTTAATAAATCATAGACAGCTGTAGCATTTCCTAGCGCATGAGACCTAGCTACACGAAACTCTGGACTCTGGGAGAGAACAGCATCACGAACAGCCAGAGCTTCTGAGATCAGAAGTAACAATATTGTTTCTTCATGTTGATTTCGAGGTATAAATTGATTTCTTCCGGAATATTTTCGTGGTTTCCATAGTTTTTTTGTTTGCGTTCCACTTTTCGCTACAGTCATACTTACAGGTGGTGTATAAATAGTACCTGATACTCCCCGCAAAAGTACCTCAGCTAATTGACGAGCCAGTGTCAGTCTTAGTGATTGAGTGGTCCTTGTCTCAACTGCATTTAACATATTTCGATATCTTTCTATGGCATCTTGAAGTTTATCTGATTTTATAAGTACTATAGGCGCACGCTGAAGAGCTGTTTCTAAAATAGCACCCATTCGTCGAGCTTCGACATTCGATGGAGTTACAATGTCTTGTTCTTGTAAATAAAGTAAGCCCAAATCTGTTGCCCGTTCAAAACAAGAAACCTGCGGTACGTTGTAATTTTCATGAAAAAACTCTTTTTATCTCTCGGAGCACCTATTATTGAAAACGATACGATGTAAATCTCTGTGGTATACATACGGTTTATTTTCGAATCGTATTCATTAATAGGGTGGCTCATTAAAAATATTTTATTACCATATCAGATTCTTTTTCAGCCTTTTTGAATTTTGAAGTCGCCTTTAAGCCCTGATTTTCTAAGCAAAGGCCCTTAATAGCGTATGATTCTGCTAATATTTTGAGGCTTCTTCTACAAGAAAGGACTTGAATTTTTATTTTATACAAATTTTAATAAAGCAATAAACTTTACAGCGTGAGCTCCTTTTCAGATAGTGTATTAAGCTCAGCCTTGACAAAATTCTCCAAACTTTCTTCATATTGACCACATGCATAGCATAACTTTGCAAGTAAAAGATAAGCATCAAGTGCAATTCCTGCTCTACGCCCATCATCCCCAGTGACTAGACTTAGATATCTCCTCGCATCTTGAAGCCCAGACTTTGCTTTGGAGAAATTTGCTTCCACAGGTGCATTTTCTTCAAGGTAACTTTCAAGCCGACCTTCACCGATTAGAAAATTTGCCAGGCATTCTAGAAGAAAAAGTACAAAAAATAAGCCCTTTTCGAGGTTCTAATATATTTAGTCGTGGGTCTTATGTATAAATGTTCAAGGAAAAATTTTATGACATAATAGAGCGACTCCCTAATCTTGCTAATTCAGAAAGATTAAATCCTAAACCTGTGATATTACTTATAATATTGCCTAAATTATCTATCGATAAATCTTACCATAGTTAGGTGAGCCTGTTTTCAATTCTTCTGCAAGTTCTATGACTCGTTGCCATTTCCCTTCACTCCTACAATTTTCGATAAGTGCTTCAACTTTGCTGCTGTTCCTTATTCTTCCCGTCATTATAATCCGAGGCTTGGTTGACTCCTAGCTGTACATTCAATTTTAAGTTTTTACAAAGGAATCTAAACCTTTGCCCCTAAATTTAAGGTATTCTTACCAATCCCAAACGTATTGTAGTTTTTTTTCTACTCTTTTCTTTTTACTACTTCAGACAATCTTCAATGTCATCTTGACATTCCATACTATGCTAATGAAGGGATTCTGTAAAAACATCGACATTATATTGAAATCTGTGTATAACAATCAACTGAAATAAAAATTTGCATTTGTAACAACGTCTAAAATCGTAAGCACAAAACAATTTGCTATTTCATTCTTAAAGGCCTTTCACATTAAAACCGAAAGCTTTTTTCGGTTAAATAGAAGTAACATGTAGTTATCATAAAAGTTGTATGATGAGAGCTCATACATAAAACTTATTTTAATTTTACTTCGAAATCCCTATCCATATTATAATAATATAATAAATAATAAAATAAAATAATATAATTTTCAATGTAAACACAAAAGTGAGGTTTAGTACGACCGAAAAAATTTTTCGGCCCGAAACGTTCCACATGTGGAAACCGAAAAGAAATTGACAGAAGCAACCGAAATTTCCTTTTACGGCCGAAAAAAGATAAAAGTTGTGTTTTTCTTAAAAATCTGAGATAAATAATCTATTTTATTAGTAAAATTATTAGTTTATCCTATTTCCCATGATTTTATTAATAATTAGAGCAAAAAACTTGTGTTAAAGTGGAATAAATTGAGTTTTTCGGTTTTCGGTTTTGATGTGAAAGTGCCTCTAAGCGCGCGACGCAAAAATCGGGCGAACTGCTACTTTTCGTCGCGTACGCGTTCAATTTAACCTAACACTTGGGAGATTGTACTGCTGAATGATTTCTTTTAGATTTTTTTTTATTTCTGAAGGCAAAAAAGGAATTTGAGAAATGTTTGTTATGTAATTTGTATACTTATATGTCAACGCGTTCAATCTGATAGCATATTTTTTCCAACTCGTCGCACGCGACGCTAGCCTCGCGTCCAAAACTCCAATCTAACTCCACCTTTATAAAAAAGGTTTGCCGATTTGAGAGGAGATGTGTTTTAAAACGTTATTTGGCGATCAATTTTTACAAGCGAATTCGTTTTGATTTTTTCGTATATAAGGGACTTGGACCACTGACATGTATAACACATTGAATTAGTTATTTATTCAAAGGTTAACATGGACCGCTGACACCACTGAAATCGGTTACATTATCATGAGACCATAACTTGGACATAACAAAAAAGAACCGACAAACTCAATTTATTCCCCTTTAAAACAAGGTATTTAGATTTTCAAGATGTTTAGATTGATTTGAACTTTGAAACAGCTGAGTAAAGTCCTGAGGGATTTGGTGTATGGCCAGAGACTATGGAGCAAGCGCAATATTTTCAATCGTATATCTTGTTCCACCCCTCTCTAGGTTGATTCATGGTGCAGGACTGTACTTAGTATGAGCTTTGACTACAGCGGCACATATTCTAATCCAACCTGAATTTTCTGCCTTCGAACTCCTTCGTGCTTTCATAGAGTATTTTAGAAATTGTAAAATTTCAACAAAAATAACTTCAAATGACAGCTGACATCAAATTGAAAACTGTCAATAGCCAAGGCCCACACGGGGCAGATTATAGGCAGTTTTTATGGGTGAGAAGTATTCGGGGGTAAGAAAAACTCCGAAATGTCAAGTTTCGATCGGGCGGAAGGGCAGCATACCAATCCTACTGAAAAGGACATTGATTCGGCCATTTTAAAATTGCGTAATTTTTAATCGGTCGGCTGTACAGTTGTTTACCTGCGGTTTGAGGTGATACTATAATAATTTAATAATCATTACATGTTGTGAATTTGTGATACAGTTATTGCTTATATCAAAACTGTGACTTATTGAACATGTACACAATTAATTTCGGTAATCATATAAGGAACTACGCGGCACGTCTCAGCAGAAGGCGAGGAAGTTCCTTCCTTCCGTAAATACTAGCTCTTGTGGGAAGGCACATTCAATGCTTCAATCCGTTCTAAAGTAAGCGAACTGACCAAATGAAATGACAGTTAATGTCAGATGTCATCTAATTTGTAAACAAAAGTTGTTATTTCTCTCGCTTTGAAATAATAGGAGTTATATTAATTAGAATTATTTACATTATTTATAAACGAAAGGTAAGCTAATCAAAAATATCAAATGGGTTCATGTGCGTGATATGGTATATGAAAGAATATCAAGGGCTGTATTTCGATCAATATAGCATACTCGTCCTATTTTTGGTATTTTCACTTGTTAGTTTTCAAATCAAAGTCCATTTATTTTAAAAGCCCTGCTTAAAGCAACGTATAACGCTGGGCTCCATGATGATACATAGTTTAATAATTAGTTTACATAAATAAATAAATCAATAGCAAAACAAACAATATCAAATTAAAGAATTAAATCGAATTAGCTTACATTAATATGTTAGCAAGTTAAACAGTCACATACAGTCTTTAAGATTAAGACTAAACCTGAGTAGTGGTTAGATTAATCCCAAAATCGATATCAACAATTATCCATATCGATATCAGTATGAACCCCAATATAGACATCAGTCCCCATAAATCAATCTTCACATAAATCAATCCTCACATATCAACACATCAGCACAACACTCAATATCAATACAGCTCGATCTAGTTCGGGACATAAGATTTTAAAAGAGTACAAAAGAATATAAAAGATTGTTGAGTAAACGTGTCCAATATACTCAACATCATAGTTGACCCAATTCAGACTATGATCAGTAGGACCCAAAGCTGTACAGAAGTTCAAGTTTAGTTCTAGTTCCGCGTAACGAAATAAAGAAATATCGAAACTAAAATAAAATAAAATAAGATAAAATAGAATAGCTAAACCAAAATAACATGAAATGAGATACCTACAATGAAACAAAGTGAATGCAGTGAAATGCAGTGCAATGGGATAATGAGACGAAGCAAACAGGAATGAAATAAAATAAAATAAGGTAAGGTACGGTAAGGACAAAGACAAGGAGACATGTCCGTACAGGCATGGCCTCAAGCATGATAGGTATGTCATGTAGTATGTCATGTCCATCATGCCGCATGTGTTTGCCGACCATAAAAGCTTTCAATAGAAATGAAAATGAATATAGACATAGACATGCGCGAATATGCTTTTGCTACCAAACTGTGTATTTAAACGTGGATGAATAAGCCATTTGTTGTCCCTTCCCTCCTGCTCCAAGAGAAGCGGTTCTTTACGTAGCCGGGCAGAAGACCAAATGTATAAACGCAAGCGCTTTTAATTCGTACATGCATTGCAATGAACAAGGTATTATGATGTCCAACAATGGACCGACATGTGCTCTTCGTCGGAGATCATAAACGTATCTGGCACATGCTCTAAGTGTTCTTAGTAATTTGTTTAGCCCTGGCTTGCGAGATAGGGTATAGGACGACGTCCGCATAAAAGAAGTGTGGCAAAATTAAGGCATTGAACAGCCTCAGGCTCGTGGTTTCATCAAAGTGAGTAGAGGCTGCATAGAGAGATCGCAACCCATGATACACTCGTGCGCACATCATGTTTTTCTGTGCTTTCCATGTAAGATTGGAATCCATGAGGAGACCAAGATTTCTGACAGCCATTGTTGAGAGAGGAATATTATGACCCATTAGTGTTATTGAGGTTATATGTGATGTCAGATGAGAGCTCCCCTCTGGCCTGATAGCATAACCATTTGCTTGGGTTTTGAAGGGATTTAATGCCAACTCGTTTAGGTCCGCCCAGCTAACTACCCTGTCCCGGGCACCGTTGATGTTAGATACCAGTTCCAAACTAAAATGTACGCTCCGCTACAAAAGAGCGTAAGTCATTAATGCCTTTGCCTTGCCAGTTGTGTTTGGAAAGTTATTAACTTTACCGATTTCATTATGACATTAAGTATAAAACAAAAATCAAAAATTCTTACACTATATAGAATATAATAGAATAGTAAAATCAGTTATTAAAGAACCTCAGCTTACGCTACGTTACAACGTTAGGTACATCGAGTAATTAAAACGTTATTAAGGCCAATGTGAAAATGAATGGTAAATTAGTGACCATGAAACTATTGAGATAGTGCTACCAAATAGAAATTATTACGCTGAAAGAACCGATATTAAGCAAATTGATTTCTTGAAATATAACAAAGAAAGTTATATGCTGGAATTAAACTCAAGTCGGATCGAAAGTATAAGTAAAGTTGAATGCGTAAACAACAAAGTTGAAATTTTTTCCAAGGAAATAAAAAGAGTAACGGAAACTACCGTGGTAAAAAGACAGGTATGTGAAAGAAAGAATGATTGATTTAACGATGAGCTTCGGAAAATGAAGCATTACAAAATAAAAACATATAGGAAAGCAACTCTGTTGCAATAAGAGAGTCATTGGGAGCGGTATAAGGAAATCCGTAATATATACAATCTCAAACTGAAAAAAGCTAAAGCCAATAGCATCAAACAGAAAATCGTGAACACTCATGACCCAAAATCAATGTGGAAAGTAATAAAATCACTAGTATTGAAGCAATGCAGAACAGAAATAAAGGAAGTTAGATTCAGGAATAGGATATTTCAAAATAAAAGGAAAATAGCGGAGGAGTTCAATGGCTTTTCTATCAGCAGTATTTAAATAAATGAAATATGAAAATGCAAGGTGTAACATTGAAAGCGAATTTGTGTTTGACTTAGTGAGTTATCAATATGAGTACAACATACTGGGGGAAATAAATCAGAAACGAGATTTTAATCGTATTAGTGCTAAACTGATTAAAGATGGAGAAGAAACTACTATAAATACGCTAGTGGATATTATAAATACATCATTTAAAAATGGCATTTTTCCAGAAGCGTGGAAAGAATCTGTAATGGTACCAATACCAAAGATGGGGAAAACAAAATATTGCGAGGAACTTAGGCCTGTGAATATGCTACCTACTGAGGAGAAAGTTTTAGAGAAAGCCACACAAATGCAGGTTGCACGATACCTAGAATCAAATAAGATCTTTTCAGAATATCAGTCGGGATTTAGATCTGGCCATTCATGCGAATCTACTTTAACTGGGTTGATCGTGAAATGGAAAGAAGCAATTGATAAGGGAGATGTGATTGCTGCTGTGTTTCTTGACTTAAAAAGAGCCTTCGAAACCATCGATAGATATATTTTAAGAATAAACTCGAAACAATTGGGATTCGCGGAAAAGAGTTGAAGTGGTACACAAAGCCGTACACAAAGAACCAAGGTGGATAGTGAAATATCAAATAATAAGGTAAATCGGCTAGGTGTACCGCAAGGATCAGTGCTAGCAACACTTATTTTTATAGTATATATAAATGATATTGTGTGCGTGCTAAGGAACTCAGATATGTCTTTTTGCAGACGATACATTAATTTTTATATCGGGAAAGAGCTTAAATGAATGGCTTGTAAAGTTGAATGAAGACTTAGGAAGACTGAATGTGTGGTTAAGAATGAATAAACTTAAGCTGAATGTAACGAAAACTAAATGTATGGTTCTACATGCGGATGAAAGAGTTAATGTGTTTATAGATAATGTGTTGATTGAACAAGTGAATGAGATGAAATACTTACTTGGAAGACTTCAGATTGGAGCGACTGAGAACGAGTAGGGCTCAAAATACAGTAATGTATAAGGGACTTCAATTATATAATAGTATACAAAGTAATTGCAAAAATGAGAACAATTTTATGTTGTTTAAAAAGAAAATTGTAGAATTTATACGCAAACGTTATCCGGTTCGATAGTATAATAAGAGTATAAAATAAGAAAGAAAGGTATATTATTAATATTAGTATTATCATAAAGCATGATTTATTGCTAATAAAGATTATTTATTTATTTATTTAGTAGGTAATAGCTAGTTAGTATAATGGATAAAATACAAAGTTGTTTAGCAAACCAAAAAAGGAGCAATGAACAGACTCATTGCGGCAGAAAGCAATTACAGTAATATAGTCAAATAATGAAGTCAAACAATAGAGAGCCTAAAGCACTTAAAGTAGAAGTAGAATGGCAAACACCAATTAACAAATTAAAAAGTAAAAAAGTAAAGGTAAAGTAACAGCTGACAGTAGATAACTTAAACTTAAAAGAACAAATAAAAATAAACAAGTGAAAAAGCTAGAATTGGTCTAAGACCAATTCTTATGATACCCTAGATGAATATCCGTATGAAATTTCGTATGGGTACCCATTTGAGCAATTTTGATTTTTGCAGTGGTTTTTCGCATATATTTCTAGAACGGTTCGTCGGACAGAAAAAATGATTATAACCAATTTTATAGGATTTCATATTCTGAAGAAGTTTTTAGCACAATAAAAATGTCTTGGACTGATCGTTTTCACAGTATACATAAAAAACCTAATTTTTTATATGGCAACACCAAGAATGGGTTGCCCGATTTAGTCCATTTTTGAAATTTTGTTTGGTAGTACAATGAAAACACCACGTACCAAATTTCAGCTCTCTACGGCGACTCGTTCTCAGGCAGTGTTCAAATATATAACGGAAAACGAAATTTTTGTATGGCAACCCCACGAAGGAATTGCCCGATTTGTCTCATTTTTGAACTTAATTTTTTTTCTAAAGTCCGTGTACAAAATTTCAGCTCTCTAAGTGTACGCGTTCTCGAGTTATCGTGCGCACGGACGGACGGACGGACATGCAAAAATCAAAATAACTTTTAATATTATGCGTGGGTGTCCAATCCATTTTGCTCTACCATCATTATTTCGAGGTGTTACAAACGGAATGACAAACTTAGTATACCCCTTTAGATTTCATCTAGGGTATAAAAATACAACTCATCAACTGATACTCCATTTTTTTTTTTTTACTAATGATAGCAAAGTGCAGGTGGCCCACCACCACCACCGATTTAGTTAATAGTTTGCCGTACTCTAAGCACAAATAAGGTGACATAAAGCAAGCTCCTTAAATTCCTTGTATGTACCAGCTCTTCTGACAGGTTCCGGGAATGAGTTCCAGAGGCTGGCTCCCTGCCCAAAGAGGTCATTGGACCTAAAGCGAGTGCGTGTTCTGTGCAGGACACTTCTGAGATCATTAAGGTTGCGATTGGTTTATGTAGGCCGGTAGTGAGCAACATCTATCTTTGTGTATGAAGCATAACACCCTGAGTTCCAAGAGCTTAGCCAAGGGTTCAGGCATGAAAAGCTGGACAAGCGCGGAGACTTGGAAGTGCCGTCTAAGACGAAACATGTACCTTACGCATGCTTTCAGTGCCTTGTTTAAATTTGCAATTACTGCGGCATCAACATAATAGAAATGCAGCATGATGAGAGGGCATAACCAGAGATTGTCTGATGGACTGATCAAGATGATGTGACACCGCGTGTAGAAAGCGGAGGCCGAAGTAGATTCGAAAGCAAACCCTACTGATCTGTGGTCGCCATGTAAGATGGGGTCCATAAGAAAACCAAGGTTTTCAACGTGTATGTCTGGGATAGGGATGATCAGGCTTTGAATAAGCAGGTTAGGGAGCATGTCATTTGTGCTGGAGGGGTTAACCCGAATGGTGTATCTAATTGCTTGTGTTTTCGCAGGGTTGAGGGTCAGACCACTAGATTGACACCAGTCTGAGATGTTACCGAGCTTAACCTTGAGCGCCTCAATCAGGGACGGAAGCTCATCAACACTGGCCGCACCGTAAATTTGCAAATCATCCGCATAGAGGTGGAATTTATGACCACCCAGCACTTCCGTGACATCGTTAATATAGATAGTGAACAGGAGTGGAGCTAGAACGGCCCTCTGCGGGACACCAGAGGTAATAACCCTGGGTGAGGAGAATCGGTCATCACTATTGACGATTAGTGTCCTGCAGATCAGATAACTGTAAATGAGCCTACCAGCAGCGGACCCAAAACCAAAAGTTTTCACAATTTTGGCAATGAGTAAATTATGAGGAATGGAGTCGAACGCCCTACTGAGGTCCAACAGCACATGCACTACGTGCTTGCCTTCTTCGCATAGTTTGCGGATGTCAGATGTTACTTTAACAAGAGGTCGTGGAGTGCCCATGCCTAAAACCAGACTGAAACATTGACAGTAATCGACTATCTTCAATGTGTTCGCTGATCTGATCAGAGACAAGGACTTCGAACACTTTCGACATGGAGGGCAGGATAGAGATAGGACGGCAGTCACCAGGACATGCAGGAGATGTGACTTCAGCTCAGTTTTCGCACAAGTTTTACTTGATATCTCTAACAAAAATCTGAAAAGACAACATTCACGTTTCTATTATTATGCAGCCCTTACGCACCGTACGCACCTTCCTAATAAGTAGTGACACCTCACGGGTAGAATAATCGTTAGCTGGATTGGTACATACATAAGCGAAGTAGCTTGAATTTGTATTTTCGAAGCATAATTGGTTTATCTAGTTACTGTGACTTCAGTAACTTTGTAATTAGTATAATTAATTGATAATACTGGAACTATCTTTAATAGAAGAGAAAGGAATTGGTTAGTCAAATTAACAACAAACTGCGAATTTCCTCATTTACATATTCCTTGCATCGAATTAAAAACAGTTTTTTGAGCACCTGGATGCCGACGTAGCCAGTAGCCTTAGTTTTCAGAAAGTCGATAATGCATCCTAGATCTATCGAACTAAAGACAAAGGTACAATGACAAGAATCCTGTACATTTCGGGCGTTATGGATGACTCGAATGTGAAGCATTTGCTAGATTTTAATATTGCTTCTAATTTCGCAAAAGATATCTTCCACAGCAACTTCGGATTGCAGCTGGTGAGGATTCCTCTGCTTTCCTGACCTGATGGATAATTATACCAAGGTGAAGCTATAGACGCGCACAATACGTAGGCTTAGTATTTAAGGTGCACCTACAAGCAGGTACCACTCTTAGGAATTTATTAAAAATTAACTTTATGACACTGTTGCTGTCCAACAGAACTTCTTTTTGGGTACAAATAACAACACTTGTTGGTTTTGTGAAGCAAGAATTATCATGATGTTCCCCTATTTGCAAAGTGAACTGAGTGTTACTTAGATAAAAGAATATAATCGAGCCTTATTTCATCATTCAAAACTCGAGTCTTGAGGGCTTCATCTGCTGTACCTTTAGATTATATAGCAATATATCCTATATAATCTAAGGTCGAACGCGTACCTCAAGGTCTGAGGCATTGTAAAGCCATTAAATTTTTCACTCAGATAAAATCCCTTGATAATTGTGAATATTTACAAGTAGATCCTCATCGATTACCTTGGAAGAAACCAATAATTTCAATTTCATATCAGAAAATTTGGGGTTATTATCTATAAGATTCGTCGAGGAATTTTGGTTTATGGTGTTCAATGAGTTTATAAATTTAAATCTAGAAAAATTTTCATGAAGGAAATCAAGGCAAAATTCATCTGTTTCTTGACAACAACTGTAATTGAACACACAATTTTAATGGACTGCGAAACAACCAACGAATGAAATATCACTCACATAAATCTCGACCATTTGTCGGCAACGGGTTAGTCTTGAATCCAGACTAAGATAGAATCATGATCATTGTGGTCGGGGATAAGAGATAACCAAACTGATGAGGATGAGACCTCTCTGATCGCTGGGTCGAAAAGGTCGATAATTTTTCTGCATCTCAATGCATTTTGTAAATTAATTGAAATTATTTTCAGTGAACTGCAGTCTAAAATAGAAAAAGTCTCCATCTTGTACATGACAATGTCTCCGGCTAAAAATTACTCTTTACAAATCACACTGTTTATGACATATGACGACAGGGGTACTTTTTATTCAGTTAAGGCTAGCCTTATTGTCCGAGATACGTTCTACCAGTTATCTTCCTGTGACTTAAGGTAAATCTATAGTATCTCTCCTCTATATAAACTGAGATCTGCAAATGATTTCAGACTGCCATCTTTTCGGAGTTCAAGTACTCAGGACAATGTTTAGAGGATTACGTAAGTTTAATGAGCTGCCGGACACACTAAAGTATGAAATAAATTTTAGAAATTTCAAAAAGAATATTATATCTTATGTAAGAGAGAAAATGTAAATTATTGTTGTAAAAGTGGCTTTGTTAAGCTAATAAATTATTATTATTAATTTTCATTGGAAGTTAAACAACCAGTTAACTTGACTCAATCAATGCAATGAATTTCAAGCGTTTCTTGAATATCGATTTATACTTTTCTAAACTTAAAATATCTTGTTATTTTGACTAACTTTAACGTTTTTTTCAGATTTCCAATATGGCTTATGGATTTTACGAATAACATCTAGCACATTAAAAGAATTTCAAAAGAATTGAGTTTGAAAATAACGCTACTGGCTAGCAATGGATGCCATATGTCGCTGTTGCCTAACAGAACACCCAAATATACACAACATTTTCGAAGATGGAATACTGGAAAAACTTCGATTATGTTCAAATGCTACAATTTTAAAAAGTGATAGCCTACCGAAAATAGTTTGCGAAAATTGTTTAAAAAAAATCGAAATTTCTTATGAATTTCGTCATACTTGTGAAAGGTCAGATTCCTTTTTAAGAGATTGGATAGGAACGCTTGAAAAGAACGAATCTGAAAAAGAAGGTGACGAATGTGAGGGCAGCGGTATATTTTCGAATTCAAAATCAAAATTCTGTAAAAACTTTCTTCTTTTCTTTTTTTTATAGAAAGAGAAATAATAAAATCAACAGTTATTGGTGGTTTTTCTATTAAAAATGAGGAGCATATCATAGATTTATATGAAACCGACTTAGTAAAATGCTTAAGTACAGAAAATGATGAGATGGTTGATCTAAATGAGCAGAACATTAGTGGTGATAATGCAGATATTTCAACTGTAACCATCACATATAGTGATGAAGTCGAGAATGCTTCAGCGATTGATAATGATGTGGCATTTAAAATTATAAATGATACCGAAGAAGAAGAAGAACAAAAAGAAATAGAAATGAAACATTCCACCAGCCTTGAAAATTATACCTGTGAAACTGACTATGATATACTTCAGGAAGAAGATGAACATGCTAATTCTGATGAAATTAATCTGAAAGTTA
This sequence comes from Dioctria linearis, assembly GCA_963930735.1. Classification (NCBI taxonomy): domain Eukaryota; kingdom Metazoa; phylum Arthropoda; class Insecta; order Diptera; family Asilidae; genus Dioctria; species Dioctria linearis. The sequence goes on along the minus strand of OZ005740.1, from coordinate 35,082,561 downwards.
AAAACTATGAAACGACAATAGAAAATCATAAAGTTAATCTAGTAGACAAATCAGTGGATTGCAGAATTTGTAGTGAAACATTCTCTTCCGAAGAAGATCTAAGGGAACACGAAAATTCTCATACAATAAACAAGCGATTCCATTGTGAACATTGTAATAAGACATTTAAATGCATGCCATACTTAACAAGACATTTACGTCGACACACTGGGTTAAAAAAACACGAATGCACTTTTTGTAAATCAAGATTCTATGATTCATCTTCACTTAAAATTCATGTTCGAATTCACACTGGAGAAAAGCCTTATGAATGTGGAGAATGCAAAAAACGTTTTGCACAACGTGCTCAGCTAAAGGTTCATGGAAGAGTGCATAGTGATGAAAAGCCATTGGAATGTGATGTATGTTTTAAAAGATTTTCGCACAATGGTCTTTTACATACGCACAAAAAATTACATTTACCGGTAAAGGAACATATTTGTACCATCTGCCAGAAAGGATTTACTTTAACGAATCAATTAAAAACCCATATGGAAAGGCATCAGAATCCAGAAATGAAATATCAGTGCAATGAGTGCGGAAGGAGATATTTAAATAGTACCGCTTTAGCTTACCACATGCGAACACATACTGGTGAGCGTCCATATAAATGTACGATATGTTCCAAAAATTTTATAACGAAAACTCATCTTTATACTCACTTAAGGACTCATTCTAAAGAAAAACCACCTCCAAAATTTGAATGCCCTCACTGTGGGAAAGGTTGTTTCAGTAAAAGTGAATTGGGTGTTCATTTACGAACACATACAGGAGAGCGACCCTTTGAATGTAAAATATGTAAAAGACGATTTTTACATAACGTTCATATGGTTGTGCATATGCGCACCCATACGGGAGAGAAGCCCTATCCTTGTTCAGTTTGTGGGAAATCTTTTGCAAGCTTATCAACTCGTAAAAAACATATGTTTTATCATACGGGGGAAAAAAACTTTTTCTGTAATATTTGTGGGAAAGGTTTTGCACAGGCTGGTATTAGGAATACGCACCAAAAAGGACATTCATCTAAAGCGAAAAGTGATTCAAACGACCAGAATGAAACGTCGAGTTAAGTGTATATCAACTTTAATAAACAAATAAAGATCCTTTTTACAAATGGCGCTTAGTATGTATTAATGATACAGATGACGCTTGTGTCGGCATTCTAAAAGAAAACTTCCAAAGGCACTGTATACAAGCATTTGTCAGTTTGCCTTTTAATGGTTCTTAGGTTCTAATAAAAGTAAAAGGACTGAAGATCAAGTTTTTTTCTTTTTTTTTTTTTGTAAAACTATTTCCAAATTTTGGTAAAATGGGTAAAAGTGAAAAACACCTCTATTTTGGGCAGAAATTCAAGAAGCCCTATATGTATTTTGTTGAAAATAGGTGTGCTATAGGTATCACCTAGCACTGGATACCAACAAAACATCAATTTTTATTAAACCTTTTACTGAAAGAAAAAAAAAACAGATACGTCGTCTTTATAATGGACTTAATTTGCAAACAATCCAAAAAATACATACTCCCTATGTAATTGGTCGGACCGATATGAGTACTTAAACTAGACTCATAATGACCTGGCTCTAAAAATCAGCAATGAAATTCATGTAGATTAAAACTAACCATGTGTTGCAGCGCTATATAAGTTTTTATTTATTATTAAGTTTACTATACATTTCAATGAACTAAAATATATTGAATCTGATTTCTTTTGAAACAATTTAACACTCTTTCATTTTTTACTGTATTATGCAAACCATTAAAAATTTGTTGGCCTTTGTACATTACGAATTTTGGATACTACCTTGATCGCATCTCTGCAACTTATATTATCCGACCATGGGGCATATTCTTGAATTACGAATTCGGTAAATACCCAATTGTTTGAACCCAGCTTGTTATACCTATAAAGAATGGTTAGAATATGAAAATAACGAATACGAATTTCAATAATACCATATGGATATTCATTTCAAATAGTTTTGGTAGCTTAACGTATACTGAATCTGCATCCGTTATTCAAGAATTGGTCCTCATTGTATGAAAAAAAAACAGTCGGAGAATACCGCTATTTGTATTTGTACGGCCTTGGCAGAAAATAAAGTAAAATGAGGAAATCAAAAAAGGGCCCACTCAGCCCTGGGATATGTTCAAGATTTTTGCCCTGGAAGCCTCTTCTTCAATTACGAATTCGGTAAAAAACGAATGGTTGATCCGCATTCGTTATACAGGGTGGCTAGAGAAGTGCCATGCAAAGGTAAAATTTAGGTGCATCATAGAGGATATCCGAATCACCCCCATGTACCTATCTTCTGCGATTTTGCGTAGTTTTCGAGTTATGATTTCTTAATAGCTTTGTGGAAGTTTTCGACCGGATCGGCTCTAAAATTTTTTATGAATTGTACTTTCACGCATAAAATAATCAGCTTCGTAATATTAATGGAAACTACAAATGTCTTGAAATAAATGGAGAATTTATGTTCAACTTTAAATTAATCTAAAAGGACAATTCCTTAGTTCCTGGGTAACTTAAAAACTGCGCTAGACTCATAAACATAAACATCAATTTATTTGAGTGCCCGTGCCAAAGGCACGCATAGCGCTGGGCACATCATAGATAGTTATATGGTAGATTAATATTGTAGTTAAATAAACGAGTCCGGAGGACCAGCAGGGATACCTGTCGTATTGCGAGGCAATTGTGGCCTGCATATGACAGGAAAATGACAAGGGAACTGCTTAATAGTGCTTAATAGCAGCAGAGCAAATACCAGGAATCTAATAGGGGTCATGATGGGTCACTGGGCCATAGGGGACCATGCTAGAAGACTGGGAATAGCGGCGAACGATTTCTGCAGGAGTTGTAGGGACTCGGAGGAAATTGAATTCGTCAAACATGTGCTTTGCGAATGCCCTGCTCTGATGAATAAAAGAGGTAGGCTACTAGGTAGCTACTTCTTTTCAAGTCCGGGGGAGCTTCAAAGTATAAAGTTCAGAGACATCCTGAGTTTTCTGAGTGAGGCTGGATGGGTCTAGGTTAAAGGTCCTGGATACATCCCGAGTTTCCCAAGGAAAGCAGGATTAATCCGCGGCTTGAAGGGTTATCCCATGAGGTCTAGGGGCACAATGGACCCGTTGGAGGTCTAAGTGAGGCTGGCTGGTTGTCTAGCGGCACCGCTCTTACCTAGCCTAACCTAACCTAACCTAAGGTTTCATAATAATACAAATTAATTGAGTTGATAAAACACAATTGATTGTTTATTTTTCCCGCGGACGGGAATCGAACCTACACTTGTTAGAATCGGTCAATGATGGAGAAATAAGAATTTTAAGAACTTTTTATTTTTAATGATTCTAAATCCAATTTATAAATACAAGAAAAAACAACCACCGCCTCGTCCGGGATTTGAAACCGGGACCTTCCGCTTGCCGGGCGACTGCTCTTACCACTGAGCTAACGAGACAGATGATTTTCATTCTTGCATTTATCAAATTTGTAACTAGCCTACTAAGCCACGTTTTGCTTTCAGCTGGCATTAACCAGTAAAAAATTGAATTTACAATTTATTTGTGCGCTTTCATCGTTACTGGTTAATGCCAGCTGAAAGCAAAACGTGGCTTAGTAGGCTATTTATAAAATTGAATTTACAATTTATTTGTGCGCTTTCATCGTTACTGGTTAATGCCAGCTGAAAGCAAAACGTGGCTTAGTAGGCTAGTTACAAATTTGATAAATGCAAGAAGGAAAATCATCTGTCTCGTTAGCTCAGTGGTAAGCAGTCGCCCGGCAAGCGGAAGGTCCCGGTTTCAAATCCCGGACTAGGCGGTTGTTTTTTCTTCTTGTATTTATAAATTTGATTTAGAATCATTAAAAATAAAAAGTTCTTAAAATTCTTATTTCTCCATCACAATTGATTGTGATAAAAATAAATTTCTTTACAAAAGGTTCTCAAAATGACGGCCTCCAACAGAAATGCAAATCTTACACCTACGCAAGAAATTTTCTTTATAAAAGCTTCTCTATTCTCGGCTTCTTCAATTTCCGCCCTCAGTTCTTGATCATTCAAACTTGCTCGGGCGCAAAGTATTTCCATTACGAACCGCGTTCCGCCATTAGTGACGAAATAGCACAATACCATCTGCGCTCTCTCTGTCTTTCCTATAGAAATGTATATACATTAGTCACGAAATACGTCACCACATTATTACCAAAATTTTAATGGGAATACTTTGTATTCTATATACTTTGGGTTTTACCCCTGACATATATATAAATGGACTGACCATTAAATAAATAACTAATAAGGAAACGGCATATCGGGTGAAACACTGACATATAATAAGAATGGACTGAGCGTTCTTGCTTCAAATATGGCACAAATATTGAACAGGCTGTGAAAACCCTTTATTTCGTACAATTGCACACCGATTCATAATTTATTATTATTTGTCGATTGGAAACACTAAAGATGTTATAAAATAGTATTGCATTAAATTAAAATTATTTAGAAAGTTAAACTTGTTTTAATTAACCCAAAAACTCATTTGTTATATTACTGAAAAATGTGCCCCTCTGCAGATTTGTTGTCGAATTTCCTTGAGCTTGTAAGAGATAGACGTATAAAAACAATATATTTGTCTGAATTTTTATGTCAATTCCAATGCATTCCAATTAATACAGCCGTACTGTTTCCAAAATTGGTCACAGTTCAGTGTACATTTTGAGCTTGAAAGAGACAAATAGATTTTAGCACAAATTTGTGCCATTTTTGACTATAGGAATTAGATAGGATGGCTCAGTCCATTCTTATTATATGTCAGTGGGGTGAAAACTTAAGCCACTCGGCTAAATGCAATGTATAATTTTCAATGTAAACATAAAAGTGAGGGTAAGTACGACCGCAAAAATTGTTCGTCCCGAAACGTTCCACATGTGGGAACCGAAAAGAAATTGACAGATGCAACCTAAATTTCGTTTTTCGGTGGAAAAAAAATAAAAGTTGTATTTTTCTTAAAAATCTGAGATATTATACTATTTTATTAGTAAAATTATTAGTTTATCATATTTCCCATGATTTTATTAATCATTGGAGCAAAAATATTGTTTTAAAGTGGAATAAATTCAGTTTTTCGGTTTACATTTTTGATGTGATAGTGTCTTTACAGAAAGTATGCTCTCGCAGAAAGAGACAGGAATATGAAAGTGGTACCATTGCTTTCATGCATGTTTGGTTCATTTATATACATGTCAGTGGTTTTACCATTCGTTAAAGTATACGAACAGACCCCATAACACCTAGAATGCGTTCCAAAACACAGCTGCAGCTATAGTTGTAGCTATGTCAGAGTTATGTCAGAGCTATGTCAAGCCGTCCGCAGTTAACTAAAGCTGTTTGAGGTTTTGGAACGATCTGAGTAAGCTAAAAGTATTAGGACTGTCATTTATACTGATTGTATAATTTTATTGATACTTAGTTTGCCAAACGGGCTAAATGCTGGCTAAATCTATTATTTTTCCATTTAGTAAATTTTCGAGCTTGCTAATTCTTCTTCTTCACATTCGTCTAATTATTTTACAAGTGCGGTTTATTTGAAAGATTTTTAGAAGTATTTATTTGTAAAATGAACAAACAAAATCCAAGAGCGAGTGGTTATGACCGATGTAAGTAAGCAATAAATTGTTGTATTTATTCCCGTATTGAAATAGATCCCCATTTTAATTATTTCAGGGACGACCACTGACATATATAAAATGGACTGCTGATTCTACTGAAATTCCTTACACTATTTGACATTATTATGGGATCACTTTTCTATAGTTGTCCCTTTTTTGTTTAACTATTTTATTCCGCTGGACTACAAATAATAAGTTCTATACAAAATACACCATAGTCCAGTTTCAGTTCAGTGGTTTTCCAAATGAATATATAGGATAGAAATAGATGGCGATACAATATTTGTAATGCTTTCTCTGTCCCCCATAGCTACTTTTAGGGGCAGGTAGACAAAAATTGCTTAATTTTATTTCTTTAAAAATCAAGTTTATAGAATATTTGATGTTGTAGGAGATAAGCTTCCAAGAAGAGAAATAATTTCGAGTGCTTCTATAATTTGTTGAACTTTTAATATGAATATTAAAGCAAAAGTAAAACTTGAAATTAAGATAATTGTCACACCCTGCCAAAAAAAGTTGACCCATATGAAATAGCAAATCAGGCAGTCCATGTTATATATGTCAGTGGGGACGACCGATGAAACAATGACAGCTGAGCAATTGGCTAAATTCCACTTTGGTTTGGCACAGCCCTGGAATTAGCTGGCTAAATTTCCAATGCAAACTGGAATTTAGCCAGCATTTATCCCGTTTTCAAACGTCCTTAAAACTAATATTTTATTACTGTGTGTTAATCCGAAATGAGCCAGAGAAAATTAAATAAATTTCGCAAAACGTTTGTAAAAGCGTGCCAAACAAAATATTTCAATTAACAGCTCACGTCACGGTTTATATATTAAATAACTAGCAGTTTAGAGCACAGTCAGGGATAGTTGACTATTTTAGCTTAGAATATAGAGAATACAGGAAGTGTGATAAGCCAAATTTGGCGTAGTCAAATTCTGGTTGGTTTAGGATCTGTTGCCGCTGTAGTGAAAGCTCAGTACAGCCGTATTGTAGAATCAATATAGAGAGCGGGGCAACAATATATATGGTTGAAAATATTGCGTTTGCTCCCATCGAAAATGTTCTTTTTCACTGTCACTACGCCAACATACTTAGGGAATTTCGCAGCTGTCACAAACGTAAACAAATCTCGGTGGAGGAAGGATTTTTTCGATATTTCATCGCATTTGTTATGCATTTTTAATTTAATTTAATATAAAAAGATGTGCAAAGTACACAAAATAATATTTTATAACTATACTTGCCTAAAAAATGATTTCGCACGTCGTACCTTGATGTTGTTGTGGCAATTTTTCACCGAACACTTCATTCTGAAATTACATGAACATCACTTAGAAATTTATCACTATAATATCAACAGATAATTACTTACACTCTTTACTTTATATAGCACTATTTTTAAATATAATTTCTTTCTCTTTTCACAAGTTCTAAACTACATTAAAATTGTTGCAAATTAAACGAACTTTGTTTGACAGCTAAACATAGATTTGTCTCTTTCTTCAATATAATGCTGAGCTACTTCACGGCATGCTGAAAAATCCACGCTAAGCACACGATTTTGCAGGTTTCAACACTTCCTGTTGTCTCTATATTCTAAGTATTTTAATCAACTTCAGATGTTTCGGAACGCTCAAAAGTCAACTCAGCTGACATAATTTAGTTGACTACTGGGTTTTGGAACGATTAAAGCCCGGTACGCTAGAGCCAAGGAATTTTTGTTCCTATACAAAAACTATGTAAAAAAAGTGTCATGGAATGCTCAAGGAATTTTTTTCTTGGCCGATTCCTTGAGGTAGTACGCTAGAGAAAAGTAATTCGAACAGAAAAACTCTACTTCCCGATTGACAAAAAGATGTCGCTCTTTTACGAAAAATCCATTTGTGTCAATATTTCTTGAAGAAATAAGTACCGATGCACTTATTTCTGTAAGGAATTTTGACGCTGGTGGAATAATTGACAAATTAAACGAAGGACGGCGATTTTGCAAGAGGTGTATCAATTTTAAAATGACAAATGGACGAATAAAAATTGTTTTACGTGTATCTTAATTTTTCATTGGAAATTATCCATTTCTTCACTTTCTGTATTATTTCTTTATTGTCAGAAATATCACACAATTGAAAAATTCAAATTGTCAAAAATTCCTTGACCTAATGTCAAATTTTCTTTAAGAAATTAGTGGAAAAATTCCTTGACCTAATTCCTTGGCTCTAGCGTACCGGGCTTAAAGTCAGCTATAGTCAACTGTAGCTATGTTTTGGAATGCACTCCTAATGTCTGCCAGATGTCATCAAAGTTTATGGGAAGTAGTAAACAAAAGTTGTTAAAATTCATTTTAGAATAACAGCAATAATAGTAATTATGCGTTTAATTAGAATTATTTTCATAATTTAAAAATGAGAGGTAAGCTAATTAAAAATTTCTAATGAGCTTCATTTGTGTGATATAGTATATTTTATTGTTAATTTTGCCTATTGTAATCTATTTCTAAGCTATCTCTAGTCGTAATGCCCAGCGATTAATGTTGCTTTAAGCAGAGACTTATAAATAAAAGCTTTTTGATTAGAAAGAATTTTAAGAGTTATATCGACCTAAATCGAATATTCATCTTAACCCAGTTTTGCTATTTTTAATTATATTGGCAGCGGTTCTAATAAATTATCTATATCCCTCTCTATAGCTATTTCTTATGAGCTGAAGAGTTAATTTTTGAAGAAAATAGGCAACTGCGTCGACTTTGCGAAGAGGAATATGAAGCCAGGAAACATATCATATGTGAGTATCCCACACTTGCAACTTTAGGGTTGAAAATCATTGGAGAAATATCTCTCCAAATAAGGTTTGCAAGCTAACCCCAAGGGTTATATCGGGCTCGTAAAAGTGATAGATTTAACTTAATCAATCTAGGCGAGAACACAATAGATCAACTCTGGTCGCTGTGTCCGCAGGGTCTTAGCGGATTAGTCTCCCCTGCTCTTAACTTTAAGCTTAAGCACCAACGATCGAGGACGTGAGAGTAGGCATGAATTGCAGTTTTTAGCTCCTTGTTTTCAAATTAAAATAAAAGGAATTGAAGAAATTATTATAGTCAGATCGCATTGTACCTACTTAAACATTAAACACTCAATTATATATCAATATACTTCAATCAAGACTAAACCAATTTGAAAGTTTTCGTTTTCTCGAAAACGGACACAATAATAAATGGTTTTCAGAATGTGGATGTACTGGGTAAGTTGTGTAGTAATAACGATATTTGAGCTCTGTAAATGAGATTTCACAGAATTTGCAAAAACGAAATGGGAAAATTTCAAATTCGTTTATAACAGCGTATTTGTCGCCTTTATGAAACTGAGAATTTAATCTTTTTAGATCTAGCAATTTCTCCAATATTTGAGCTCATTCCTGAAAACGAAAACCGGGAATATTTTATACATGGGTAAAAAATAATATAGGTAAAACTTTTACAGCACAACAGAATATAGATTTGATTTTCCTGAGTTACATATGAGTGTGGCAGATCAAAATAGCCAAAAAAGGAGATTGGCGATTATGGCATGACGGCGACAAGTAAATTCTAAATAAGCTAAATTAAATTATTTATAATTGCTCATTTGCTTATTTGGATCCGACTGTATGATTTTGTCACAATTTCGTAAGTAGCGCAAAGTAAATATTATTTCGATTTAAAGTGCACAATTTCGTAAGTAGCGCAAAGTAAATTTTTGGAGATATGTACTTTTGACAAAAAATCATATATATTTCAAGCCATCTCTTCCCTAAAGTAATATTCCCCTACCCAACTTGAAATTCCCCTCAAGAATTTACAATTTTCCCTAGCCCGCGCGGCTTAAACATATTTGCCCGCCAACTGCCGAAATACTTCCTAACCGACCTACCTACATGAAATTGGTGGAAGCACATTTTTCCATTGTTGCCTTTGATTCCTCAAACTTTATTCCATCTGCTTTGTTTTTTAGTTTCAGTGTATTTTCCTGATTTAAATGACCTAATCTTTTGTGTCAAAGATCAATAGTTTCCGTCAGTAAACATTTCGAGGGACTTACTTCGCGTTGAACAAGGTTTAATACATAAAGTTCCGTATTATCGCTATATACAGTGTCTACTACTTGGCCATTTTTAATAATACGCCTTTCACCTTTTACAAAAACTCCTTTTAGTCCGCTCATTTCCAATTTTCTTACTGGCAGTAGATTATTTTCCAATCCTGAAACTGAAAGCACACCTTTGATTGTAATATAAATTCCATTACCTTGGTTCTGGTTTGTAACTTCTTCCATATTTCCAGTTGTTTTGGCTACCATGAATTTTCCTGATTTTGCCACTTTTATTTTGATTGGTTTTTCCAGAGATCTTCCATTTTCCAGTCGAACAGATGAATTCACTAGGTGTTCAGTAGCACCTGAGTGCAAAATCCACTTTAATTTTTGTTTTGATTCACCTTCCATTGATACAGAAAAACGAAAATGTTTATCATCACAAAAACTTTCTCCTGTTTGTAACGTTGCTCTGTGTGCTGAGTGATTTTTAATCTGGTTTTGTGGAATTTTCACTTTGCACGAAAGTGTTCGATTTTCCACACCTGTAACAAGGAAATTTGAGTGGAGATTTACTTGAACTTCCCTTGTCAGCATGTTTCCGTGGGACAGAATCTCTTCCTCCAACTTGTGATGAAAAAACTTTAGTCGATTTTGAATCAAACCTTGAGTTTCCATTTCCCGTTTTACGTTTGGTTTCCTCGTTTAAGAGACGACTTTTGCCGAAATTTAATTTTTCCATCGAAAGGGTTTCCAGCGCTGTCACCACAATATCATATTCCGCAGGCATTCTTAGTAGAAGGTGACAAACAATATCACTTTCCTCTAAATTTGCCCCTGTGGTTTTGAGCTCAAGTACAATTTTATCAAATTGTAAAAATGATTAGCTATTATTCCATGTTTACATCAAATTTTGTTGTTAATAACTTTTTCCGCAAAAACAGTTGACTGGTTATGCCTTTCCTTTCGAAGATAGCCGCCAAGAATTCCAGTGCATACCACTGTCTTTCTTTTTAGCATATTCCAGCAATTCGCTGAATTACTTGCGACATACATTTCCTATCGCCTTTCCGCTGTTCACCCACCTTTTCTTCCTTTTCCAAACGTTCACTTGCCGTGTCATTTACACGAAATTCCACCATATTAGTATACGGTTTTTCCACAAACTAGTACTTCCAGCTCGGCCAGGAGCGCTTCCATCTTAAGTTTCCAATTATTATAATTACTTCCATCAAACAGAGGAATGCGATATTTTTCAATTTCAATAGACATGTTTTGTGATCAAACTTCCAATAAACTTTTAATCTACTTTTTCAAACCAATAAAACTTGGGATCTGGGTCCATAACCTATTGGCAGAGTGAATAAAAACGCAGATTAAACAAAAATTGTTAATGGCCAGTTTCACAGTCTGAGTTTAAACCAAATATTTAGTTTAAACTCGACGAATGAGTTTCACAGTTTGGCTTAAACCCCGGTTTAAACTAGAGTTTAAACCGTGCCCTTCCTCGGTTTAAACTCAAGATAATTATATTTTGACAGTAGCATTGCTTTTTTTGTATCAAGTAAATAATTTCATCATGGATTTAGATTTAGACATTTCTAGCGATGAAGAAGATTTTTTTGAGTTAAATTTACAACTCTGGCGACGACTGAGAGTAATTAGAGAGTAATTTATGCTAGGTTCAGTTTAAGTGAAGAACTTTGTCACTTTGTCTTCGAATCTATTGTCCGCCTTCTTGCGCTCTATTATATATCTCTTTTTTATGCATTAGTGAAGGCAATAGCTCAACTTCACTTATGCTAAAATGTTCATCCTTTTTTAATGTTGGCATATTTAAAACTAGAAAATATAACCACATATTTTTTATTTATTTTTTCTGATCTGTTTACTTTTTCCGATTGACAGATTGATTCATTGCAAAATTGCTTCACAATGGTGGCGATAACAATTTAATCAGTACTACCAACGTTACTAAAAGAATGCACTGTGAAACCCGATTTGGTTTAAACTACGTTTAAACTTGGAGGGTGGTTTAAACTAAACCTTGGTTTAAACTCGACTGTGAAACTGGCCATACGTAATTTAATCCAGATAACAATATATTAGGATACAAGTTACAGCGTGCAACCAAACTTCAAAGAGAACACTTAAGAGTGATATATTCCAAGTTTGGCACGTTATTCAAATAATCTAAATTGTACATACCAACACCCTTGAACATTCATATACAAAAACTTCATATACTTTAGTTGGTAATAGTCAACCCTTTCCTTAGCGATCTTTAATTTCCTCTAATATATACTGCAAACTTTATCTCTACAATCATGGTCTACATTCAATTCAATCTTCAGCATTTCTTTCGCTAATATTTGGGGATGGCTACGTTATGTACCTAACCTGAACAATCAGCTGGATTGATACATATTAAATTAGCGAAGTAGTTTGAATTTATATTTTCAAAGTTTAATTGGTTTAACTAATTACTATGAGTAGGTGTCTTGCATTTCAGTAACTTTCAAATTATAATTAAATAATAATACTAGAACTATCTTTGATAGAAGAGAAAGTACTCAGTCAGTCTAATTAACAAAAAAAGAGTGAATTTCATCATCTAGAGCTACACATTCCTTGCATCCATTTTAAAATAGTTTTTTGACCATCCTGGATGGAAATCTTATGCCAAAAACTTCTAAACAAGGCCAAAAGTACAATGACAAATTCGGACAATATGGATGACCCGAATGGAAGCATCTGCTGCTAGTATCCTGCACAGCAACTGCGCATTGCAGGTGGTGAGGATATAATATACAGATCTATCCTCCTTTCCACCACTCTCTAGTCTAACTATTCATTTTTCTTATAAGAACTAATTGGGCGTATTCACAGACAGTCAAGGGCTGGTATTAGTGAAGAGTACTTCTCCTATTCAACATTGATTTTCTTTTTACTCACACTAGTTATTTTACTTACATAGTAATCAGTTTACACATCATACTATTGCAACATTTTCATGTGCATAATTCTTTATTAGTTTCTGAGCTTGTGCCCTTGCTCTGTGTTTTTTATTTCTTCTGGTAATCTTGTATATGGGTACTTGGTACTTGGTGGTTAGATGAGTTTCACCATGCGCTCTATTAATTTTGTTAGACTTCATCATCTTATTCCTTATTTTATATATCATTTTGGCTCTTTCCACATAGATTAATTGTTTTAAGCTCAAGAAGTTTGTCGATTCATACAGCACATGCGTTGGTGTGAGACTATGTAAATTCTAAATGGACTTTATTGCTTTGTTTAATACTCTATGCAATGCAGGGTTATAAGTTATTGCTACATTGAGGCCAGTTGATTATATTGAAAGTGATTATTGGTAGTATGAATGTATATACATATATATATATATGTATATCACATCACAATTAATTTTTTTTTTCAAATAAAATAATTTGAAATTTATCTATCGTGTCCACTGATATATGTCAGTGATCGTGTCATATTTGCTGTCTGTTTATAAGAAAAATCAATTTGAATATGACGTTTGTTTTAAAACACTGAAAAATTTGTAAAAAGCTTTAATGCGCATTTTCAGTAAAATACAAAGCAAGACTTGTTTAATATACAAAGAAAATTTAAAATTATGGTTGTGTCAAAGAATATAGTTTACTCCATTTTAGACGCTAGAGGGCGAAAGAACTTAAGGAGAAAATAAGCTTTCTTCAAATAAAAATAACATTCATGTGTCTTTCCCAGTATTAAGGTGCTACTTACAATTATAATTAAAATAAGTATTTTAACCGTACAAAATATATAATTTATTAATTTCCAAGAACTAAAAAATAAAGAGATGTACATAGGGCTTTGTGTGATCCAAGAATTATCCGATACATTAAAGCTCCCCCACGTGCAGTGATTAAAAAAGTCTCTTCTCCTTATGCTTCCTATAAGTGGTGCCACTTTTTTCCTCACGCATGTAGTGTTTTGTTTCCAAGTCAATTTGTCAATTTATCATTTATTATCATTCCCAGATCCTTTAATGAATTCTGCTTCTACTTGCAGTCCAAATATCCAACTTTTGCTTGCTTTTCTGTTAAAAAACCATGTAGCTTGTTTTTGATGTATTTATTGTAAGTTCACTTCATTATAGCCATCTTGTGTATCGTATTAATTCATCATTCATTTCCCTTTGTAAATCATCGCCATTCTTCCCATTGCAAAGGAGCAGGGTATCATCAGCATATATATTATTACGTGCAATAGAAAGAGACAACTGGTGACACCTACTGGCAATAAACAATTTCCGGTTCGGAGAGTAAATGACTTCAGGTTCGGAGAATCGATTATCAAATCTACAGGAAAGTTCAGGAATAGAACAAATAGAATAGTCAAGAAGTTTTGGAATAGAACACTCCAGAATAATCCGGAGAGTTTCTAGGGTATAAATATAACAGTTGTCATCGCCAGAAAAAGAGTCTTGTTTTAGACTTTTAGACGTTGCAGTGTTAGCAAGCGAAAGCAATAAAGAAGCGATAGTGTGTAATTAGATTGCGATAATTGAAAGTACAGTGTTAGCGATAATTAGAGTTGAGTTGATTAAATGACTGTTTGTGAATTTTATATGATTTAAGTGTAATAAAGAACTTATATATTAATTCTTTAATATTGTGTTTTAAATAACGAACCAAAGGCCACGCTCGCAACAACTGGTGTCAGAAGTGAAATATATTTGAGAAATAAAGTGGTGGCAATTGACTGAAAAATTAAAAGTGTGATTAATTTTGTGGAATTGTGTTAAATTTTAAAAGTTCTGGAAAATAATTTATATTCAACTGTGAGTGAATTACTACAGTAATGGGGCGCAAAGTGGAGGAACTTCGAATACAGGATTTGAAAGTGGAGCTAGGGAGCCGCTCATTACAAACGACAGGTGCAAAGAAAGTTCTAGTCGAGCGACTTAAACAAGCTTTGATAGCGGAAGGAAAGAATCCTGAGACATTTGTTTTCGAAGAGAACTTGGAAGGAACCGAATTTGAAGAAGAGCCTGAGATGAAAATGGAACAGCTTTTGAGTACTTTAATGAGCAAAATGGAAGCTCGTTTTGATGAACAAAAGAATTCTCTCGAGGAACAAAAGAATTCCCTCGAGGAACAAAAGAATTCTCTGGAATCACGTTTAGATGAACAGAAGAAATCTATGGACGAACAAAAGAATTCTCTCGAGGAATAAAAGAATTCTCTGGAATCACGTTTAGATGAACAGAAGAAATCTATGGACGAACAAAAGAATTCTCTCGAGGAACAAAAGAATTCTCTGGAATCACGTTTAGATGAACAGAAGAAATCTATGGACGAACAAGAGAATTCTCTCGAGGAACAAAAGAAATCTATGGAAACCCGTCTGGACGAGCAAAAGAATGCTTTCGAGGAACAAAAGAATGCTTTTGAGGAACAAAAGAATTCTGTGCAGAATTGTATAGAAACTTGTTTGTAGGAACAGAAGAAATTTCTGAAAGTTTCATTAGACGAACAAAATGTGAAAATTGAAGGAATACAGCAGGAAGTGTTGGAAGTTCGACAACAAGTGTCGGGAGTACAACAAAATGTCACGGAACAGCTTGATAACTTTAAAGCAGATCTGGAAAGAATAAAGCATCGTCAGCCTCTAAGCGTAGCAACTGAAATATCCAGTGCAGGTAGAATGAAACCTCCCATATTTGATGGACAAAATTCGTGGCATATCTTCAAGAGACAATTCGAGGCAGCTTCAGAGGTAAATGGATGGAATGATGAAGACAAAGCTATAGCTCTGGTGTTGGCGCTTCGAGGTCCTGCGTCAGAACTCTTACAAACTGTACCGATTGAAAATCAACGTAATTACTCTTCATTAGTACAGGCGATAGAATTACGTTACGGAGATGAACACATGCAGCAAGTATATCGCCTACAGTTGCGCAACAGGATTCAAAAACATGGCGAATCACTACAACAACTGCAGGCAGATGTAGAAAGATTAGCGCATCTGTCATACTCCAGCGTGAATGCGGATTTTCTCAATGAAGTGGCGACGGAGGCATTTGTGATCGCTATTACAGATCAAAATTTACAACAATCATTAAGGCTAGCAGGAAAGAAATCAACAGCAGAAGCACTAGCCTATGCATTAGCGTATGAATCCGCCAGACAAGTTTCACGGAGTGCAGTACGAGTGAGAGAAATTTCAGAGGAAGAATGTACTTGTAATAGAGTGCAATCATCACAGAGCCCGCCTTCACCTGGTGTCCCTCGATGCTGGAATTGTAATAGACCAGGGCACCTTCAAAGAGATTGCAGAAAACGTCGACGAGTGGAATCACCAGAAGAAGAGGGGAAAGAAGAATGCCAAAGATGTCGAGCCAGGGAACAAGCAATTCGTGGAGAGACTAGATATCAAACAGCTACTAGTCGCATCGTCTCTCCTCTTGAGCAGTCGGAAAACTAGTAAAAACCAACTTCGTGGGGCAGAAGTTGGTTGGTGCAATCGACAGCCCCGAAGTCATCATCCAAGTAAGTCAGTTACAGAGAAATAATAGCAGTCTTGTTATATATGGAAGTGTAGAAAAAAATGACTGCGCAGTTACTATCGATACTGGAGCTTCAAGATCAATTATTAGAGCAGATCTTGTTAAGAACAAATGGCTTCACAACACCACCAAATATCTACTAAGAAGAGCAACTGGAGCGGCAGCACAGGTGTTTGGAGAAATAACTTTAGATGTTCAACTAGGCGAACTACTATTTCCTCACACTTTCCTGGTTTCAGACATAATGGATGAATGCATTCTTGGAATAGACTTCATGACCACATACAAAATAAATCTGGATGTCGGAGAGCGGATTCTCAAATATGGCAACATAGAAATTCCTATGAAACTAGGAGAAGAAGCAGATCATCCTGCGAAAGTAAGGACGATGGTTTGCGAAAATATTACTCTTTCGCCATGCTCCGAGACACTAATATGGACAAAGCTTACTGATGACATCGGGACCTGCCGATTCTATCTGGTGGAGCCTAACCCCACAAAAGTTACATCGAACATCATCGTTGGCAAGACTTTAGTGAAGGCAGAAGATGCAACATTAATTCCAGTCAGAGTGCTTAACACATCCGAAAACGAGGTACAATTAAAAGAAGGTGATATAATTGGAAATTGTGAACCCGTTTACCAAATCGTCAATTTAGATAATGGTAGTAATGTCAAGGAGACAAAAACTATACCAGCTACTACCCAACAGGTTCAGAAACTTCTTTCGTCCAGTGCCTTAAGTGAACAACAACACAACGATGCCAAAGAGGTGATCGATGAATTTTCGGAATTATTTGCAATGAATGATGATGACTATGGTAAAACAAATCTTGTCCAGCATCGAATCGATACAGGAGATTCCAGACCCATTCGACAGACACCACGAAGATTGCCATTAGCCAAACAACCAGAAGTTGCAGACATGATGAACTCCATGAAGAAACAAGGCATCATAGAGGAATCTAACAGCCCTTGGACATCGCCGGTTGTTCTGGTTAGGAAGAAGGATGGCAGCACCCGATTCTGTGTAGACTACCGCCAACTAAATAACGTGACGAGAAAAGATAGCTATCCATTACCAAGGATTGATGACACATTGGATACCCTTTCCGGAGCGCAATGGTTTTCCACGCTGGATTTGAAGAGTGGTTACTGGCAAGTGGAAATACATCCCGAGGACGGAGAGAAAACTGCTTTCTCAGTTGGCAGTGGCTTATGGCAATTCAAAGTAATGCCATTTGGGTTATGTAATGCTCCAGCCACATTCGAAATACTAATGGAATGTGTTCTACGAGGTTTAACCTGGAAAACATGTCTTGTCTATTTGGATGACATAATAGTAATCGGAAGGACATTCATGGAACATTAAAACAACTTACGGGATGTACTTCAAAGACTCAAAGATGCAAAATTAAAGCTCAGTGCGAGTAAATGTGCTCTATTTAAAAAAGAAGTTAAATATTTAGGGCACATAGTTTCATCACAAGGAGTAAGAACCGATCCAGAGAAGATAGAAGCCGTCAAAAATTGGCCAGCACCAAAGGACAAACATCAATTACGGAGTTTTCTTGGTTTAGCTACCTACTACAGGCGATTCGTGAAAGGTTTTGCAGATATAGCAAGAAGCCTACATCAACTTACCGAAAAGGGAAAGCCGTTCATATGGTCGGATAAATGCAACGAAAGTTGTGAAAATTTGAAGCAACAGCTCTGTGAAGCGCCAGTACTTCACTATCCAAAGCTGGGGAAAACATTTATATTAGATACGGATGCCAGCAATGAAGGTATTGGTGCAGTGCTTTCTCAGGAGGAGAATGGTCAAGAACTTCCAGTAGCTTACTATAGCAAAGCACTTTCAAAGTCAGAGAAAAATTATTGTGTTACAAGAAAGGAGCTACTTGCCATTGTAAGTTCAACAAAGCATTTTCATAAATATCTCTACGGGCAGAAATTCATCCTTCGCACCGACCATGCAGAGCTTAAATGGCTTCTGCAGTTTAAGAATCCTGAGGGACAAGTGGCGAGATGGATAGAGAGACTCCAGGCTTATGATTTTGAAATACAACACCGAAGAGGTCGTATCCATGGAAATGCAGACGCCCTTTCACGACGTCCATGTAAACTTGAGTGTAAACATTGCACCCGAATAGAAGAAAAAGAAACAACAGCAACTATACAGTTGGTAACCGTGGAGCCATCTACAGGTTGGGACAACGAGGACCTACGAACAGCACAACGAGAAGATCCGGACATTTCACCTATTCTTGCTTGGAAAGAAGACATGGAAAGACCAGACTGGAAGGATATTTCGGAACGGAGTGAGAAGCTGAAAAGTTACTGGGCTCAATGGAACTCTCTTCATGCTGAATGTGGTATATTAAAACGGAAGTGAGAAGCACGTAATGGCGAATCTTTCCGAATGCTGATAGTCGTGCCGGCATCAAACGTCAAAGATGTTCTAGAAGAAATGCACGGTGGAACCTCTGGAGGACATTTGGGAGTGAACAAAACCATTTCCAAAATACGAGAAAAGTTTTATTGGCTACATATGCGAGAAGATGTGGAGGAGTGGTGCCGCAGATGCACTGTCTGTGCTGCTTGCAAAGGGAAGCAACACAGAAGCAGAGGAGAAATGGATAAGTATAATGTCGGAGCCCCCTTTGAAAGGATAGCTATAGACATCGCTGGACCTTTTCCAGAAACGGATGGCGGTAACCGTTATATATTAGTTGCCATCGACTATTTCAGTAAATGGCCTGAAGCAGCAACCACAGTTGCGGAACAAGAGGCAACCACAGTTGCGGAACAAATAATTACGAATTGGGTCAGTAGGTTTGGTGTGCCTCACGAACTTCATTCGGACCAAGGACGGAACTTCGAATCGCGGACTTTCCAGGAGATGTGTAAAATGTTGGGAATAAGAAAAACTAGAACAACTCCTCTACACCCACAATCTGATGGCATGGTAGAGCGCTTCAACAGAACATTGATCGAGCAACTAAAGAAAGTAGTTGACTATCATCAACGCGATTGGGATCGACATATTCGTGTATTCCTAATGGCTTATAGATCAGCCGTTCATGGTACTACCGGACAAACCTCAGCTAAAGTCATATTCGGAAGAGAGATGCGTTTACCTAGCGACCTCAAATTCGGTACCCCCAGAGGTGAACAAAAGTTACCAGAAGACTACGTATCGGAGCTCAAACAACAATTAGCCGATGTACACGAGGCCACGAGGACGAAATTAGCAACAAATACTGATCGGATGAAGACCCGCTATGACTTACGCGCTAATTCCGCAGGATTTAACGAAGGTGATCTTGTTTGGCTGTACAACCCGAAACGACGTAAGGGACGTTCTCCAAAATTGCAACAACACTGGGAAGGACCATATTCAGTAGTAACTAGAATTAATGACGTGGTATACAGGATTCAGCGTAGTAACTAGAATTAATGACGTGGTATACAGGATTCAGCGTGGCACAAGAGGCAAGCACAAAACTGTTCATTTGGACCGCTTGTGTCAATACTACGAGCATCAAGACCGTGGACCACCTGTTGTTCGGGACGAACAAGTTTAAGAAGGGGGCAGTATTACGTGCAATAGAAAGAGACAACTGGTGACACCTACTGGCAATAAACAATTTCCGGTTCGGAGAGTAAATGACTTCAGGTTCGGAGAATCGATTATCAAATCTACAGGAAAGTTCAGGAATAGAACAAATAGAATAGTCAAGAAGTTTTGGAATAGAACACTCCAGAATAATCCGGAGAGTTTCTAGGGTATAAATATAACAGTTGTCATCGCCAGAAAAAGAGTCTTGTTTTAGACTTTTAGACGTTGCAGTGTTAGCAAGCGAAAGCAATAAAGAAGCGATAGTGTGTAATTAGATTGCGATAATTGAAAGTACAGTGTTAGCGATAATTAGAGTTGAGTTGATTAAATGAGTGTTTGTGAATTTTATATGATTTAAGTGTAATAAAGAACTTATATATTAATTATTTAATATTGTGTTTTAAATAACGAAACAAAGGCCACGCTCGCAACAATATAATGTTCCGCAACCACTTCAGCTACCATTAAATTTTGGATGTACAGAGTCTAGAGAAGCGGACCTAGAACTGTCTTGCTTGCAGATAATTACTTAGTAACTGGTCTGCCTTTCCCTTAATTCCCAATTCGGCTAATATTTCTATTAATACAGCATGATCTGCAGTATCAAACGCCTTCTTCAAATCGACAAATACTCCAATAACATGCTTCTGCTTTCCTGACCTAATGAATGAATATACCAAGGCGTAAAACTATAGACGCCCACAATACTTACGCTTAGTATTTAATGCGCATCTATGAAGCAGGCACCATCCTTAGAAATTTGCTAAACATGAATTTTATGGCACTGTTGCTGTCCAACAGAATTTCTTTTTAGGTACAAATAACCCCACTTGCTGGTTTTGTGAAGCAAGAATTGTTGTGACTCAGGTAACTATCGCCCCGAATCACAACCATATAGTCAATACATCAATATATTTTCCTATACAATATATTGATGTATTGCAAATTCGACTCTGAAAACGAAAAATCATTTAAATTTTTCATTTGCATTCAAAAATTTCAAAGGCATTTAAAAATGCATTTTCATGTCGTAACAAAATGCAATTTAGCATAAATTGCATTTCGTTATCAGTAATGCACTCCACTCACACGGTATACCTACCTACATGCGGTGTAATCGGATATAATTTTACGTCGCGGAAATTGAATGCCTTGAAATAATTCACATATTTTCACGTACGATCTTTCATCGTCGTGAGAAAGCAATAGAAATAAGAATAATAATAAAAAAAGCTTTTGCAAGTTTTCAATGGATACCTGACCTGGGGCCATCAAGCCCGATCCTCGCGGAGTTCTTTTAAAAAACGTCGAACAGGGCAGTCCGGAATAAACGATTGCGGAGTTAAAATTATCGAAAAAGTTTCAAACTATCTACCTATATGTGTTTAAAAAAATAATTAATACCATATTGTATTAAACGATTTTAAGTAAATTATGTGAAAAAATTAACTCTGTAATTACATCAAACAATTTTCATAAATTATTGAAGGAATAGTGTTAAGAATTAATACTACGGTGTTTTAAAGATTTTAAACAAATTTTTGCTAATGTTAGTACCAAAAAAAAAATTTTTTTAATAAAAACCAGTCAATTTTAAAACCAAAATTTGAGTTTTTCTATCAAAGCCTCAAATCGATCAGTGAATGAAAGATTGAGTGCTCTCCGCCCCGAGCACGGCACTCAAACCACAACAGAATTATCATGACGTTCCCATATCATTTGTAAAATGAACTGAGTTTTATTTAGATAAAAGAACATAATAGAGCCTTAATTTCATCATTCAAAACTCGAGTCTTGATCTGCCGTACCTTTACATTATATAGCAATATGTGCTATATAATCTAAGGTCGTACCTCACAGTCTCAGGTCCAATTTTTTTATTTTTATTCACGACATTCTGTGAGGCACCGTAAAGCCATTAAACTTTTCACTCAGATTAAAACCCTTGATAATTGTGAATACTTACAAGTAGATCATCATCGATTACCTTGGTAAAAAAGCAATAATTCAAATCAGAAAATTTGGAGCTATGATCTATCGCTTATGACTATAATTTGATAAGATTCGTCGAGTAATTTTGGCTTATCAGTTAGGTGTTCAATGAGTTTATAAATTTGAATCCAGAAAACTGTTCATAAAGGAAATCAAGGGGAAATTCATCCGTTTCTTGACAACAACTGTAATTTAACACACAATTTTAATGGACTCCAAACCAACCAACGAATAAAATCTCGACCACGGGTCAGCGCCGGAGCAATGTGTTATCCATTACAATGTCTTCGGCTTAAAATTACTCTCTGCAAATCGCAATATTAGATTGGCAAAAAAAAAAAATGTTGATGATTCCATACTGCCTTCCATTGGCTTTCACCTGACGACAGGGATACTTTCAATTCAGTTAAGGCTAGCGTTGCTGTCCGAGATACATTCTATCTGTTATCTTCGTGTAAAGTAAAGTAAGTCAATACTATTTTTCTTGTTGATTACCTTTGGATGTGAAACAACATGCTAACTTGACTCAATCACACACTTTTTTTTGCTGCAAAATTCTAGTATCTTCACAATAATTTGACTAACGTTTACGTTTTTTTCAGATTTTCGATATGGCTTATGGAAATACATATTGCAATTTAAAAGAATCTCAAAAGAAGTGAGTTTGTAAATAACGCTACTGGCTAGCAATGGATGCCCTTTGTCGCTGTTGCCTAACAGAACACCCAAATATACACAACATTTTCGAAGATGGGCTACTGGAAAAACTTCGATTATGTTCAAATGTTACAATTTCAAAAGGTGATAGCCTACCGAAAATAGTTTGCGAAAATTGTTTAGAAAAAATCGAAAATTCTTATGAATTTCGTCAAACTTGTGAAAGATCAGATTCCTTTTTAAGAGATTGGATAGAAAGGTTAGAAAAGAATGACTTTAGAAGAGAAGGTGAATCGAAAATCGAAAAACCAAATGATGACGATTGTGAGGGCGGCGGTATATTTTCGAATTTATAATAAAATTTTTGTAAAAACTTTTCTTTTTTATAGTAACAGGAATATTAAAATCAACAGTTATTAGTGGTTTTTCTATGAAAAAGGAGGAGCATATCATAGATTTGTATGAAACCGACTTAATAGAATGCTTAAGTACGGCAAACGATGAGATGATCGATCTAAATGAGCAGACAGCTAATGGTGGGAATGCGACTGAGACTTCCATGTATAGTGATGAAGTCGAAAATAGTTCAACGATTGATGATGGTGCCTTTAAAATTATAAATGATATCGAAGAAGAAGAAGAAGAAGAAGCACAAGATGAAATAGAAATAAAACACTCCACCATCCTTGAAAATTATACCTGTGAAAATGACTATAATTTACTTCAGGAAGAAGATGAACATGCAAATTTTGATGAAATTAATCTGAAAGTTAAGAAAGACAATGAAACGAAAATAAAAGCTCGAAAATCTAAACGAATAGAAAAATCAGTGGCTTGCAGAATTTGTAATCAAACATTCTCTTCCGAAGAAGCTCTAAAGGAACACGGAAATTCTCATATAGTAAATGGACAATTCTGTTGTCACCATTGTAGTAAAACATTTAAATGCATGGAATACTTACAAAGACATTTAGTTCGACATACTGGATTAAAAAAACACGAATGCACTTTTTGTAAATCAAGATTCTATAATTCATCTGCACTTAAAGCACATGTTCGAATTCACACTGGAGAAAAACCTTATGAATGTGGAGCATGCAAAAAGCGTTTTGCACATAATTCTTACCTAAAGATTCATGTAAAAGTGCATAGTGATGAAAAACCAGTGGAATGTGATGTATGTTTCAGAAAATTTTCGCACAATGGTCTTTTACGTATGCATAAAAAATTACATTTATCGGTAAGAGAACATATCTGTACCATCTGCCAGAAAGGATTTATATTATCAAATTATTTAAAAAGCCACATGGAACGTCATCTGAATCCAGAAAAGAAATATCAGTGCAAAGAATGCGGAAGGAGATATTTACATAGTAGTAGTTTAGTTTGTCACATGCGAACACATACGGGTGAGAGTCCATATAAATGTACGATATGTTCCAAAAATTGTATAACGAAAGCTCATCTTTGTACTCACTTAAGGACTCATTCTAAAGGAGAACCACCTCCAACATTTGAATGCCCTCACTGCGGGAAAGGTTGTATCAGTAAAACTGAATTGGGTGTTCATTTACGAACACATACAGAAGAGCGACCCTTTGAATGTAAAATATGTGAAAAAAGATTTGTACAAAATGGTCATGTGGTTACCCATATGCGCACCCATACGGGAGAGAGGCCCTATCCTTGTTCAGTTTGTGGGAAATCTTTTGCAACCTTATCAGCTTGTAAAAAACATATGTTTAATCATACGGGGGAAAAAAACTTTTTCTGTAATATTTGTGGGAAAGGTTTTGCGCAAGCTGGTATTAGGAATGCGCACCAAAAAAGACACTCATCCAAAGCGGAAAGTGCTTCAAACGATCAGAATAAAACATCGAGTTGAGTTTATATACAATTACTGAAGATGCTAGGTATGTATTGAATTTATTTATTGCTTTTTATAGTTCAAAGAGTTGATTGATTGTTATTTTTGTAGAACCAACTTATGAATAAAAATCAAGCCTTTAGGCGCTATGGCAATATATTCCAAATTTCTAATTATAAATTATTATTATTATATTAGCATTAGTTACATTTTCTTAATATACTTGAGCCTAATGTAACTAAGGTCAGCCAGGCCATCTGGGCAACTTCAGTTTATTTATAATAGGTATATTATTCTGGTTAACTATGTTTACTTATACAATTTGAGTATGCACTATACAATTCCAATGATTAATTTTACAATTCAATAATTCTAAATTCATATTTTATTAAATTTACATGTGTTTTAACCTGTTTTCTTTTTTGCAATATGCATATTGCTAAAGTTGAATAAATTTTCCAGTATAATTTCATCTGTATATTTTAACTAACTTAAACCTAGACTGCCTAGGCAGCAGTTTTTTTTTTCATTTCTATAATTTTCCTGCTCTTATCTAATTATATCTAAGTTATCATCTAATGCGAATTCATTTCTTATGTTCTAATAGTTCATTTGATTATAATTAAATTAGTATTTACTAGGTTATTTATGTAGGTCTTATTTGTACAAAATTCAGTATTTCAGTTTATACTTCAGTACTACTTATGACAAGCTTATAATCTAAGAGTTTTAGTAAATTAGCACTTAAATTAATTCTTAATTTTAACTTAGGCTAGTCTGTGGTTTTGTATTTGACAAATGTAAGTATTCCTTGAAACGTTTGTCTATTGAAAGTCTGGTCTCTGCGTTACTGTTCATTGAGTTCTCAGTGCAAGGAGTAGTGCATCCGTATTCTCCTTCATGTACGCAAGAATCTCAGTT
This sequence comes from Dioctria linearis, assembly GCA_963930735.1. Lineage (NCBI taxonomy): Eukaryota > Metazoa > Arthropoda > Insecta > Diptera > Asilidae > Dioctria > Dioctria linearis. Next base: position 35,057,166 of record OZ005740.1, on the reverse strand, counting down.
GGAGTTCTACGTACGTCTTGTCTGTGTATCAGTCTCTGTAGCTCAGCGACCGAAAATAACTGTTATTATTTTTTTGTGAGCGAAAAAACTCTTTAATAAAATTTTCTAGGAAGTAGCGTAGTACAAAAGGGGTCTATGTACAGCACTTAGACTAGCTGCCTACGTTGAAATCAAGAAAGTTTCGATTTCAAAATATAAATCCAATCCTAACTGTTATTGTAAGACACATTTTTTATATTTCAATTTTAACTGTTAAAAAAATACTTATATTATTTTACAGCGATATAAAACCAGAGTTTTACATATTTCGTCTATTATAAGAATTAAAAATTTGTTTTATTTTTTTCCTCAAAAAATAAAACTCATAATTCGATTTTTATATTTTCCTCGTCTTATAACAGTTAAAAATGAGTTTATTTTTTTCCTCAAGAAATAAAACTCATAATTAGAGTTTTTTATTTTCCTCAGGAAATAAAACTTATCAATGGACGTTCTCTATTTTTGTTGTCATATATTTGTTGGAAGATAGAATTTGTCAATTTTTTTAAACAATTTTGTATAGCAACCGTACAAAACAGTTGCCCGATTGGTCCTATTTTTTAACTTAAATTTACATTTTTTTTAAAACGGCCATTTACAGTGAAAAACCAAAGCTATATATAGCAACACCAAGAAGGGGTTGCCGATTCTAATTTTTCTTTCCCTAACAACCTTACTCGGACAGGTTTATTTCTTGATGGAAAAAATAAAACTTGTTTTCAACTGTTAAATGCTGAGAAAAATGATAACTCAATTAAGGAGCTTTATTTCTTGAGGAAAAAAATAAAACTCATTTTTAACTGTTAAAAGCTGAGAAAAATGAAAAACTCGAATTATGAGTTTTATTTTTTAAGAGAAAAAATAAAACTCATTTTTAAATGTTAAACCGAGATAGAAATATAAAACTTAAGATAAGACTTCTCTTTTTAACTATTTCATTAGAAGATAAAATATAAAATAATAACAAAGTGTTAAAACCAGAGTTTTAAAATATTTCTTATACCTAACTCTTTCGGTCCCTGCTGTAGCTCCTTGCACTGTGTAATAATGTCTTGCCGTTAATTGGGCATTTGAGCAGAAATAACACGATGGACAGGGCTGTCTTAAGAAGAGATGTTTTACTATTAGTAAATGTCCCAGCCGGAGTCTCGCCATTCCGATCATTTTCTGTTTCGGCATGTCCGGTTTGATCACTTCCTTCTGGTGACTGGTCAAGAATGTGTCTGACTGCTGCCATGCAGCCAATTTCATCACCTCTATATTTTTTCTAAATCGGCGGCTCCTAATTGCTTTGTAATGCGTCACGTTGAGTAGGGACTTATTATGAACTCATATTTTATTGAGCAATTCCACCAGACAAGTAGATACCGAGCAGCCCAACGGATATGTGCGCGCGTTTTTTGTTTAAGAACATAGCCTAGTCCACGCTCCAGAAAGCCTTCGACCCAGTCACTGTACACAAAAAAACCTGGTAGAGGAATAATCAGAACATGATTCGAAAAGTTCTACTTTCATTTTAATCTGTTAATTAATGTTTTCAAGAACAAGTTCCCTTGGGTATCATCTAAATGGCCTTAGCTCGGTGCTTTCTAGATCATCTTCTTTAATGGAACCGTAACTAGTCTAGTCAGTATAAATCTAATTTTTAAAAAATAGTCAAGCTGGTATTGTTTTTTTTGTGTTCATAGATCCATATGTAAAAATTTTGTTTTTTTTTATAAATGAAAACAAAATTTACAGAGTCCAGGTGTTATCTCAACTGCTTCGGGGGTGATTATAAGTATTAAACTGCAATGTTTTAAGAATTGCATAGCTGAATAATCCAACGCTGTGAATAGTGCTTCGGGGGATTATAAGAGCGAACCTATTATTGTATACCTACATTTATTAATAAAATATTGTAATATGACTGGATAAGATGCGTTTTCCTTGTGTTTCTCCCCTCCCTGAGTCTCTGCTCTCTGTAGGTAAACAGAAAGGAGTATCGTCAACAAGCTAGGTATATAGGTAAACAAGCGCCCGCGGGGAATGACACCAGAGGACACTAACGTCGAGTCCCAATGAGTGCCAAGAGCCAAGATATTTTAAAGTGCCAAGGGCGGCAGTCACTTCACGACTTCTCGGTGACAAAGTTAACTTAATAATAAGTTAAGCGTGAACTACAATTGCGACTTGATTTTAAGCCGTCATCGCGGATTCAATTGCTTGAACAAACCAGAAGTCCCGACTTCTGTGATTGAACTGAAGTTGGTCGCAGCCAACACCAACTTTGCACTTTGAGCAAAGTTTAGTTTCAGTCGCAGTCACAGTTGAAGTCGAAGTTGCAATTGTATCTTACCACATGCATTTACCATTTGGGCAAAGTCGCAGTCGACAGATCAATCGTAATTGTGATTCACGCCTTAAGAAGCAGGCGAGATTTCAGAGTGTATTACATTTAAAATGTACACAGCAAGAAGAAGAAAAAATCAGACTCTAAAACTTTTTTGACAAAGATAAAAAATGTCAAAGCGTAGATTGCATGCAACGAAAAAGAATGGCAAATGCTTCATTTTCGTAAATAAAAGAGAAGGGGTGGGGTTTTCAGATTTTAATCCCATAAAATGTTCCCGCGCTTTTATGAAAACCGGTTTTCACATGTTGTTGCTGTAATCCTATCATATTTGAACATCACGTGCTTCTGTTTACATTCGTTGTGCTCTGGAGATTAAGTGGGAAAATCCATGCTGGATTCTCTGATATTTTCGGGAAAAATGAGAATTTTATTTGAGAGGAACTTTACATCTTCTTTCAGCATCTGCGAATTTATCTTTTTCTTAAAAATGGGAGGTAGTGTGGCCCGAAGTACATTATTATGAATAGTTTGAAAAGATTTTGAGGAATTCAATAAGATTTTGTCGTTCGGCTAATCCTACGTTCTCGATTTTTGTTTTTAACTCGTTGTCTCAGTTGCACTACAATAGTGCATAGCCAAGTTCTTTCCCTTCATTCATGCAAAAGACGAAAGTATATGACATTACTGTTTCATTCTAAAACACACTAAAAATATGCAATTTTGTTCGGCTGCTTCCTATCTTCTTATTAGGTAATCTTTGCCGGTGATGTATTTTGTTTTTCCCCCCTCTTTGTAATAGGCACGAATTCTTGTTTTTGTTTGATGGTGCGTGACAGCTCCAGCAGGGCCCACGGTACAGAGACAAAGTCTGTTCAGTACCATAAATAATATTATGTTTGACTGTCACTTCAACTGTAGTTGGACTCGTTTTCAACTCAATATCTCAACCCTGCGTGCTTAAAAACACGAGTCGAAAACTCAATCTCGACTCGACCCTTAAATTCTGCATGTAAACATGGTAAGAAGAGATGGGTCGACGACTTCGGCGTGGGTCATGTAATGCATTTCATACATGCAGTACTGTCTCTAAATATTTTTGACATACAACGACGACCACGCCGGTGTTGGCGTTGTTAATGTAATCCGGCCATATACCTTGAGCAAGTGGCATTTTGACATTAGCAGTTGGCTCACAAATCTGGGGCAAGATGTTATAACTTCGAAAGATTCGACGTTCGACAATTTATCGATAGTTGGTATGTTGTAACACTTTCGACAGGCGATAATTTCGATAGAATATCTCTGAGTTTTGCTGAGAGTGATAGTACAAGCGAAGATTAAAAAATGTATGTAAATTTAAGAAATTAGATTTATATGTTACATTTTTTTTAATTTATTCAATATAAATGATTTTATATATTAATTATATAGATTCTTCAAACTTGAAGTTATAAAACTTGTAAAAATATTTCTTGAATTCAAAAATCAATGGCAGTACATTTTGTTAGGCATAACCATTACATAAACCTGCTGCCTTAAATATTTTCTTTTGTCCCGGTAATTAATTATTTCTTCGTCATTTTCGTTATCCTCCACAAATAAAGCCACTGCGACTTGAAAAATTCATAAATTCCAATTTTATTATTATTAAAATTTATCAGCTGGAAAAAGAATCTATAAATGTCATTTTTGCTAGGGGAAAAAATTCGGAAATAGTTTCGAAACACGCAAAATCGCCTATCGAACGAAAATCTTATAACACCGCCAGATCGAAACGCTTCGATGGTCGCTTTCGATGCGAAGTTATAGCAAAGTTTACCTAATAATAAGTTAAGAAGCTGGTGAGATATCCGAGTGTTTTACATTTAAAATGCACACGGCAAGAAAAGGAAGAGAGAAAGAAAAAAAATCAAACTCTCTTTAAAAATTTTATGAATAAAGATAAAAAATGTGAAAGCGCAAGTTGCATGCACCGAAACAGAATGGAAAATGTTTCATTTTCGTAAATAAATGAGAAGGGGCGGAGTTGTCACGTTTTACTCTCATAAAATGCTCCCGCGTTTTTGTGAAAACCGGTTTTCATAAAATATTGATAATGTTAGGACACATGTTGTTGTTGTAAAAGGTCTAAAAGGACACATGTTGTTGCTGTAATCCTATATGATATTTGAACAGCACGTGTTTCTGTTTACATTCGTCTTGCTATGAAGAGATTAAGTGGGAGAACTCATGCTGGATTCTCTGATATTTTCGGGAAAAATGAGAATTTCATTTGAGAGGAATTTTACATCTCCTTTCAGCATCTGGGCCAAAGCGAAATTTATCTTTTTCTTAAAAATGGGAGGTAGTGTGGCCCGAAGTACATTATTATGAATAGGTTGAAAGGATTTTGAGAGATTTAATAAGATTTTGTCGTTCGGGTAATCCTACGTTCTCTCGATTTTTGTTTTTAACTCGTCTCAGTTGCACTACAATAGTGCATAGACAAGTCCTTTTCCCCCATTCATGCAAAAGACGAAAGTATATGAAATTACTTGTTTCATTCTAAAAAAACACCAGAAATTTCCCCATTTTGCTCTACAGTTTCTTAACTTATTATTAGGTAAACTTTGGTTATAGCATATCGCCAGGTTGTGCTCTTCATTATCTTTCTTTTATTATGGTCACGTCACGCACCCAGAACCAAAGACTAACTAAATAAAAGAAATGACACAGAAGAGTGTTCCAATTGTTTTCCACGGCGAGAAAAGGAAGGAAGGAAGAGAAAAAAATAAAAAATAAATCAAACCCTCTGAACATTTTACGAATAAGACCAAAAATGTGAAAGCGAAGATTACATGCAACGAAATGGAATGGCAAATGATTTATTTTCGTAAATAAGAGAGAATGGGCGGAGTTTTCTGCTCATAAAATGTTCCCGCGTTTTTATGAAAACACGATTTTCAGAAATTGTCCCAATGTTTTTAGCAGGAATTCTAATGTTTGTTAGTGTAATCCTATGATATGTGAACAGCACGTTTTTCTGTTTACATTTGTTTTGCTCGAAAGAGATTAAGTGGGGGAATTTTACATCTCCTTTTAGTGCGTTGTTCATTGCGAAATTTATCTTTTCTTGCCAAATGGAGGTAGGGTTACTCAATGTACATTATTATGAATAGTTCGAAAGGATTTTGAAGGATTTAATAAGATTTCGTTCGGGTAATCCTACGTTCTCTCGATTTTTGTTTTTAACTCGTTGTCTCAGTCGCACTACAATAATGCATAGTCAAGTTCTTTTCCCCCATTCATGCAAAAGACAAAAGTATATGAGATTACCTCTTTCAGTTTAAAAAACACGGAAAATTTCCAATTTTGTTCGCCTCTGTCTGTACTTATATTTATTTATACTTTGCCCAGAACGGCCAGAACTTCTAACGGAATGGTGGTACCAGAGCAAGGGTTTTTAAAATCGTGACCGGGTAATTTTGCGAAACTGGATATCCCTAATTTGTCCCTTGGGATTAGCCATTCGTCTTATGTCGATTTCCATTGATATTTTAAGAAAAGTGCACGTCAATTTGCAATTTTCTGGGAACAATAATATCACGAATAACGTAAAAATTATGAAAATTGTAATTTAAAAGTTTTTGGCGTGATTGCGGATGAATTTGGTAGAGCAGTAGTTGTAGATTTATATGTGATGCCCAATGACATTCAGTTGTGACATTTCTCAGATAGATGTGTGCGTATTCCGGTGTAACACCGCCGATTATTCGAGTGTAGCACCACAGGCGTTTTGACGGACACCATTTCTAGCAGTGCAGGTCAATGGAACAATTTTGGTGTAACACTACAAGAAAAGTGTAACACTTCTGCTAGAAAACGTGATCAATGGAAATCGGTATTAAAGTAAACGAACAGACCCAATAACACCTAATGTTAGATGTCATCTAATTTTTATGGCAAGTAGTAAACAAGAGTTGTTAAAAATCATTTTAAAATAATAGCAAAGTCGGCTTTAAAATAATAGTAATTATGTGTTTAATTAGAATTATTTTCACAATTTAAAAATGAGACGTAAGCTAATTAAAAATTTCAAATGAGTTTCTTTTGTGTGATATGGTATATGATTTTCTAGAATAGAATAGAAAAGTATTTATAGAATAGAATAGAAAACTCATTTATTTCCAACCCTTCTACGTCCTAGAACGTTGGGTATTTCGACATTACAATAGAATAGTGTACATTGGTAGAGTCTTAATTGATAGAAAAATACAAAATAAAATAAGTGATTAGCGATTGCGAACAGTAAAAATTTTTTAGTAGTGTCAAGAAGACAGTGTTATAGACTCTGTGAAGAATAGAAAAAAGAACAACAATATAATATAATATAAGTGTCTAAGATAGCGCTGCATGAATTAATACAATGTTCGTTGCCCGGCAAGCAATTAGGTCTGAACAATTATACAAGCATGAGCATCACATATATAAAAACGAAAGCAAAACGAAAACAAAAACACAATAAAGTTGGTGACTAACATAAATAGAGTTTGTGTGTATACATTCCAATCTTAAGTTACTACTTAATTAATGATGGGCATAAATTGTAAAAATAGTCCGATATTTTTGTCCCCCATGTAGCCTACAGCATAAACAGCCAAATTAAAATAGGTATCACAGCCCTGAATTCATTTTTTTTTTTTTTACAGTTACCATAGCCTCAAAATTAACTAAAGATTCACCCTCCACCTCGAAATTGGACCATAAGGCAGTCCCACAGCCCAAAGATTGCACAGCTTCACAGCCTAACGAGTTAAAATTGTGATAGGTTTTAGCTCGAAAAATTCAGTACGGGTTTTTTTTTTTTTTTAATAAATATAATTCGATTAGGTTCAGTCTCAGTGCACGAACCTCCGTCACAGCACATGAGATAGGACCGAAAGAGTCTGTGTGGCTAACTAGTGATGCATAGCATCGCGCGCTCTTTGAATCTGCTAGTAGAGCCAGCAGACCTGACGCTGCCCGGTAGTGAGTTCCAGAGGCTTACCCCAACTTGGTATATTATATACTTCTACCACCAAAATGAGTTCTGAATCTGGGCAGGATCAATCTGAAACTGTCATGTCTACTCCATGTCATATTTTCGTTTATGTACTTAGGCAGTAGGCCGTGCCTCCCTTTAAAAATGAATGTTAGGGCATTAAGCTCATAGACCTTGTCCAGTGGTCCCGGGGGTAAGAGATTAGTGAGTGGAGAGACGTGGGAATGTCGCCCCAATCGGAAAGCGTATCGCAGGCATGCCTTTAGTGCACGTTCAAGTTTTACTAATGCTGTGCATTTCAGTGGAAACATTGCTACATCCCTATAAAAGAATAAGGGGAGAATAAGTGCTGTCACTAGTTGCAATCTAACCCGCGGAAGCAGGTGATGCGACACAGTATACAGAGATCGCAATCCGAAGTAGACTCTAGAGCATGTGAGATTGACATGAGCTTTCCAGTTAAGACCCGAGTCCATAAGTAAGCCTAAGTTTTTGACGTGCGGGGACTCTAGCGAAATAGTTTGGTCCTGGAGACGAACTGGCGGGAGGGTCTCTAGTTCTAACTGTCTTCCACCGTTAGAAGAGTATAAGATTGCCTGGGTTTTGGAAGGATTGAGTGCTAATCCATTGTCTAAGCACCAGCCATTTATTCTTGCTAGGTTTAAATTCACGTGCCCGATAAGCCCAGACCCTTATTAAAGAACCTCGGTACATCGAGTAAGTAATAGATAGTTGGAATAATCGATAGAATCAAAGTTGATAAGTAAACTAACAAAGGAGCAACGAACATACTCATTGCAGTAGAAATTAATAGATAAATATATATATATAATGACTTCAAACAATAGAGAGCCCAAAGCATAGCCAAGGTGCCAATTGTTGGACTAAGTCTAAGTAATAATTTTAGATCTTGATAAAAAAAAAGCGAACTACTTTTGTACCTGTAAGGGCTGCTACAGTACAGCAGTTCATTATTTCACTACAACGCTTTTGAGTATGTATATTGTAATGTTCACAACAGATAATCTCTTCGCCGTTATGGTAAGTTGAATCTCTTCATTCAAAAAAATGAATTACTTTTACTTCTGTAAGGGCTGCTACAGTCCATTTTTACTTCTATCTACATGCATTTATGTAATTTTATGTTTAATAGGTTTACATCTCTATTCGCCGTCATGGCAATCTAGCAATCTAGAATCTATATTATTTCTGCTACTAATGTTTATTGTTTATTTTGCTATTTTTATACATACGCTATCTTATTAACTATCTAATGACGTACTACCCAGCGTTATACGTTGCTTTGTGCAGGGGTTATATTAATAAATACTGATTTGAATTAACATAAGATACAAGATATAAAGTGACGATTACAAATCAAATTAACACAGGGGCAGTGAACAGGCTCACCACAGCCAAAAGTCATATTGACACTATAGCCAAAGATAATGAAACAAAATAAACCATAATAATAATAATGATTGCTTGCTATACACAGTAGTCGGTACCTCCCCCAGTGCACCTAGCTCTACCCGAACACCACAGGACACGATATCCTCGAATCCAGTCAAAAATCTTGGGTTATTAGATCAGAGACTTACCTGGGGTTCTCATGGCAATCGGATTTGCTCTAGACTTTATTTTCGTTCGCTCTATGCAGTGCAGTGTTTCTTCCTGAAGCCATTCGAACCAATTTGGTTTAAGGGTTGATTCTCCCACATTTTTCATATGCAGATGTTGCTGTATACTCCTAACAAGCCATTGCTCTCGCTAAAATATCTCGTGTAATGCCTGTGGGAGATGCGTATAATTTGAATAAGCGGGTACATGTATCCGCACTTGCAGATGTACATATTTCTGTTTCTCTCTCCACATTCCTTTAGAGCGCTTGGTTTTATCTTCCGGGCTAGACATGGTGGATCATTTTACACGAAATGCGAACTCATTTCAGTGGAGGTGTGTCTTTACGGATTGCAACTCTTTGGAACATCTGAATGGGTCTTAATATGCGTGATTTATGGTTATGATCACAGTCTCTTCAGGTTTTTTTTAATTTAGGTGCAATGTGATGATAATAATAATACTACTTAAATAGAAATTGGGTTTGAGTTTTTACTCTTTCGCAGCAGAGAATTAAAACGACAAGTATAGAGGTACTGTCAGTTAGTTGTCTTATAGCCTCAAATCAGAATTTCATGAAGAAATTCTGAGAGTATACTGTGTGTTTCCATCAGCAGTACAGGGCAATCTCATCACAGACAGCCATGAAACCCTGAACTGTCTGCTGTCTACACTACAGTGAACTTAGTTGTCCAAACGTTGATGGTAAATCATATAAAGTTTTTACAAAATCTAACTATGAATCATTTCAAGGAAAACACGATTAAAATGATTTTGGGCAGCTCATTCTAATTAAATAGAAAGGGGATTGAGTTTTTATTCGTTGAGACCCATATCGAGTCTATATACAGAATTTCTTCATGAAATGCTGGTTTGCAGCTATAAGCCAATTAACTGACAGTACCTCGGTACTTGTCGTTTAATTAATAATACTACTGCTATGTGATCATATATAATGTCACGTATTCAAGGAAACGCATTGAAGTTGTTTCAGATTTCAGTTTGCTATACCCGAGATGAAATCTACAGGGTATACTAAGTTTCTCATTCCGTTTGTAAAACATAGAAATAATGATGGTACAGCAAAATGGATTGGACCCACGTATAGTATTAAAATTTATTTGTAATTTTTTTCACGTCCGCCTGTCCTTCCACACGATAACTCGAGAACGCGTTCACTTAAGGTGCTGAAATCTTGCATACGGGCTTTTAAAAGAAGGTAATTTTAAGTTCGAAAATCTGACCAATCGGACAAGTTCTTCATAGGGCTGCCATACAAAAATTTAATTTTTCACTATATTTTTGGATACTGCTTGAGAAACGTCGACGTAGAGACCTGAAATTTGGTACACAACGTTTTCATAAAAATAGTAAATAACATTTTAAGAAAATAACTAAATCGGGCAACCCCTTCTTGGTGTTGCCATACAGAGCTTTGGGTTTCCACTTTATTTAGCTTTTATGTTCTTCTAGAGTATAATATTATTGGTCTTAGACCAAGTGGAATTTATTTTCTTGTTTTTCTCTATTGTTGTATTTCTTTTTTGTATTGGGTTGGTGCCGGAAAATGTTGTAAAATGTTATTTTGCATTTTTAATATTAATAATAATATTTATTGCATATTAATAGCTATTTAAATAAATCTATAATAATTAGTTAATTGTTAGTGTTAATTAATTTTTATTAAAGATTTTCTTTGACATATTTTACACTTTCATTTTTAAATACCCTAAAGTTCGTTTCTGTTTATAATCTTAATGAAAACTCATTAAACTTTTGCAAGCCTCTAAATACCATGCTATTTTGCGTCGCCGAACTTAGGAAACGTGGCAATCTAAAATCATCCGCTGACATCAACACATACGGTTGAACATCTCTAGTGTAGTTGACGCGCAAAGTTAAGTAGTTTGGCACTATGCTGAAATTAATTTTAAAGATGAAGATAAAAAAACATTCATTATTATTCTCTGTTTCACATTGACTCACTGCAGAGTATTCATCATGCATCTTATGGGAGTGTATCTATCACATCTTAGTATAATTCACATTGCTTTATATGGCAACTTCTAAACTTCTTTATTTGTTGATTATTCAGTATTCAAAATGCGGCTTGACAATTGTATTATATATAATAATTGCAGTATAGGTTGATACATTTCTTTTGACTCTCCTCATAAAATCTGTTTTCTTTGAAAGTTTTGTCCTCGTAGTATTTCCGTGTGCTGTGAAATTTAGCATATAGTCAATCACAACCCCAGGTATTTGAATTCCTTTAACACTTCTATCATCACTCCATCCATACTCATTCTGAGGTCCTCCTCTCCATTTACCGACATTGTTTTTGTTTTCCCGGGATTAAATTTTAGTTTATTAGTTTTTAACCAGTAACTTAAACTATCCAGATCTTCTTATAATTTAAATTGTATTTCACCGATATTATTGCTTGCTATATAAACTAACGTAACATCTGCAAACAAAGCTAACTGCGAATGCGGAATCGCTGTGCCTATGTCATTTATAGAGAAGAGAAGTGTTTCCAAAATGGATCCTTGGGGTACCCCCAAATCCACATTTACTTTGTTCTTTGGATTCTTCCGGATAGGAGACTCCGAAACCATTCCAGTTCTTAGTCTTTTATTTCATAATTTTCCATTTTTCGTCGAAGCAGTTGCCCATCGTCTCGAAAGCTCTCTGGAAATTTAAAAACACGCTATTCTTTTTTATGCTATTTCTTCCTTCCACGTTATTAACACCATAATTAACAGCTGTTTCACACGAGTGTTTTTGTCTAAACCCCGATTGGCTCTCAATAAGTAATGAGTTCACCTCCAGATACTGCAACAATTGTCTGTACACAAACTTATCCAATACCTTTCTAACGACCGGTAAACTGTTAACCGGCTGAAAATCTTCAAATTTCTGCGAATTTTTGACTTTCGCAATTGGTGTACCAAAGATTCCTTCCACAAGTTCGGAAACTCCCCCTTATCAGAGATTTGTTTACTATATTCATCAGCATTGAACTTAACAAATCAAACGTTTCCATTATCAAACATGGGCTAGCAAAATTGAAATCTCTTCTTTGCTTTAGGTCTTTCAATGTTTCCCTTATACCTCTGAGATTTACCGCTCTAAAGGTAAATGTATTATTACTCCCTGACTACCACATGAGAGCCCCAACGGAGTCCCAACATTCTAAAATATTTGCAGTGTTCTTATGTAAAACTGACAAAAGTTTGATTTGAATAGCTCCTCCGCCTAAACTACTATTTATACAGAAAAATGGTGTTCTGATAATATTAAGCTTGCTTTCTTATCTTCCGAAGCGAAATAATTTTTTTTAGCTTTTCTAACAAAATTATTTAAAAAAAAATTATTTGAACCAGATGACTATGATTCCTCAAACAAAAACTCTCAGCTGAGTAATCATTGTATTTGCCGCTGTGCCGTCATGGCATGCCGTGGGCTGATGATGTCGAATGTGACTGCCTACAGATTCGCACTCCGGCTGCACATCCACATGCAATTATTACTCAGCTGAGAGTTAGGGAGCGTAAGCTTGTAAGGTCACTTTGTAATCAAAACTATTTTTTATATTTTGTTAAGTAAGTTATGTAGTAAGTGTAGCCTTGGGGAAGATAAGGAACCAAGGTGTAAATTACTAGAAGTCTATTTCCCTGTATGGATAGTAGTTTAGGCTCTATAGCAAATATAAAGTCAATGTTTGGCACTTTTCCATAAGTATCAGTATAGAAAATTTTAGAGAACGGACTCCCAACGCACACATATAGATTTCTGTTTCATGGCTTGGGAAGTAATCTCGAGGGTTTTGTTTCCAAGCAAAATTTCTGTTCTTTGCCCAGTTTTTGTATGGTTTAGTTTGTCTATGCATAAAGCCTATCCAACCAATCCATCCAATACATACAACCCCACGGCCCCAACCATTCCTTTAATTACAATAATTGTAACAATTTACACTGCTGAAACCAAAAAACAAAAATTATTTCGTTCTACGTCAGTTTACAAACGAAAATGAAAAAGAAAAGATTGCAGTAAATGAAAAAGTTTTTTTTGGTTCATTTCATTGTTCGGAGCTTCGCTCAAGTTAGCCAAAACTTGTCAGTTAATCTTGTCGGCTAATATGAATTGAGTCGCATCACATTTGACTATGGGCCTGGCTTATCTGTGGTAATACCATTTCAAATTTTCCTTCTTTAATTATTGCTTCGATTTCCTCGAAATTATTATTAAGCCCTTTATTGGCAGAGTAAATAAAAACGCAGATTAACAAAATGGGAATTAATTTAATCCACATAATATGGCGTTCAGACTGCGTCGAAATTACGTAATTTTGAATTATTTTCTGAAATCGCCTTCGAAATCACGTAATTTCCCATACATTGGCGTAATTTCAAAATCACGTAATATCGACGTAATTTGGATGAAATTACATGCAAAATCATGTGATAAGTAATGAACGCGCTCATCCAGCGGCATTCAGCCATGTATTTTTCGCTATTTCTATGAATCAACATTTTTGTTTAATGTACTTATGGTCATTTAAGAAGTTGTGTAATACCTTTTTCCTTGCAATTGCATTTAGTAAAATAAAACTCTGGCGTTGCAAATTTGAAATCCTTTGAATATGATGTCGTCTATTTCTTAGATAATAATCCCTTTTCTTACAAAAAAATATTATTTATAATGTTTATTTTTTTTTCAATGTCTATTTTATGGAGTAATATTTTTATATATAACATATATTTTTCTCTTTTATTTTTCCTAAATAAAAAGTAATTTTGACTGCCTCACTTCACTGAAATTTGACATTTGGTACTTTGTATTTGATATAAATGAAGGTTGAAATCATCTCAGTAGGAGTGTGAACACCTTCGCTTGATTTCAAAATTACCTCGTCAAAATTACGTAATTTCGGCGTGGTCTGAACATGTACCATGTTTACATGCAGGGTTGAACCATGGCTCAACTCGGGTTTAACTCCATGTATACGCGACTCGAGTTGAATTTAGGTCGACTCGACTGCGCTTGGCTGTCGTAGTCGAGTCAAAATGGTGTCCTATAAACGCGGATGGAGTAATCGAGTTGGCATCTAACAGTTGGGATTTATTTTGTTTGCTCTTTACTCGACAGTTTTGTTAGGTTGTGTATTTATTGTGCGTTTATTTTGTTTACCTAAACAAAATTTATAACTTTTATAGCTCCATCACAGAAATACCATAAATAAGACGATATGTTTAACTGTCACTTCAACTATATTTGAACCCGTTTCCAACTCAATATCTCAAACCTGCGTGCTCAGAAACACGAATCGAAAACTCAACTCAATCTCGACTCAATCTTTCAACTCTGCATGTAAACATGGTAATGGTATTACAATATATTAGGATACAAGTTAAGCGGCCCACCCACGATTCAACTGTTGGTCCAACGGCTGTTGAACAACTCGGCTGTTGAACAACCGTTGGACCAACAGTTGTATGGTAGTCCACACACGATACAACTGTTGGACCGATTTCTTCCGCTGTCAGTTTTGTGTAATTTTTCATACTGAGTATATCTCTAATACGAAATAATGCCATCGGTTGTAACAAAAAGAAAATGTGCATTTGTTTTTCAGCTGTGATTATGTCTTTGAAAAGTAATGGTAGACTTTGATATATATCCCAGAAGTCCTTATACTTAATAGACACCATTTTGGTTTGTTTTTTACAATGCAATTACAATAAAAATGATGCTCACTGTATGAAAACTTCACAGATAATGAAATCGAATCAACGGTTGAACAACAAGCACATACACCATACAACGGTCGCATATACAACAGCGCTTTACCTGCATGCACATCCAACCATCTAACCGAGCTTCCGATCGTTGGATGCTTCTACAATTGGCCCACACCATACAATGGTTGTATGCCAACCTTAGAATATAGAGCAAACAGGAATGGTGATAAGCCAGATTTTGCGTAATGAATTTCTGGTTGTGTTGGTAGTCCATTTTTACATGTGTTTACACGCCATCCCTATTCTAAACAACTTGTCAATTTGCAAAAAGTAAACAAAGGTTTTGTGCGGAGCATCTGTGGTAAAAAATGTTCTTTTTTTACTTTATTTTGAAACAATTCACTTAATTAATTTATATAAATCTCTGATTCTATTAACAAAAGAGATAATTTAGATAGTGCAGTTGCCTCAAACAGGATTTCCCTAGTTTATAATCCAATTTATATTTGCAAGCACTGACCGACACTTCATTTCTGTTTTTTTAATTGATATGAAGATTTTAACGGGCACTAGTGGCACTATAAAACTTTGCACTGAATAAAGTTCAAAGATAAATAGTTTTGAAAAGAATTGATTGGGTACTTTTGTTAAATTTCACAAAAGAATTTTAAGTTGACCAAATCTGCTCACAAAACAAAAGCACATTTGGCAATTAATCTAAACTTTGACAATTTCTCTATCCAGCATCTCACTCCTATGTATAGTCTCCTGCTCTTGACAAATTACGTTCATGTACACGAATTTTACACGATTCAGCCATTCCTGTTTGCTATATATTCTAAGATGCGACCATAGATTGTTTCAACAGTTGGACCAACAGTTGTATCGTGTGTGGGCCGCTCTTTAAGGCTGAAACAGATTACACTTTTTAAGGCTGAAACAGATTACACTTTAGTGCGCGGCGCGACAACGCGGCAAAATGTTAGAGAACATGTGTTTCCTATTGTGCATCACGCATTGAACGCGGCGCGACAGCGCGGCGAAAATTTTTGCCGCGTATTCATTTCTAATCCTAAATTTGCTGCTCACTTTCAGTGGTACCAACAAAAAAATTATGTTTGCGGTAGGCAACTTCTCATGAAAATCTGTAGTACCAATATATGAGCGCTGTATCTACACTGCTGCGCTCTTATTGCAATCTGTGACACAGCGCGGCGGAACAATTTCACCGGCATGTGGCAGTAAATTCCATCTCCATACTATATCCCGAACTTAATATTCTTAGATTGTGCTGAATTCCGTGTTTTCTTTAAAATAAAATCTTGGCATCCAGGGCAAGAGACTCCAAATTTTTCTGGCAGTGAATGGGACAGCGTGCAACCAAACTTCAAAGAGAACACTTTAAGAGTGCGTTCTTAAATCAAAGTCCAAAATACATTCACGACCACAAGCCACAGGCCACTGGATGCACGCGTCTGAAGCAATGTAAATCTATTGGCAAAGTTACATTCGCGGCCACAGGCCACAAGCCACGTACTACCAACATTGAGGTATAAAAACGGTAGGTTATTCAATACGGCGGGAGGTTTGAATTAATTGGAATTTTGTTTATCAGTCAGAAAGTTGTTTCCTTCTGCAAGAAAATAAAAGGGAGGAAAAAATTATTAATTACATGAAAACACATACATTTATGCATAATAAGAAGCCTGGCTTCGTGTGACTAGTGGCCGTGAATGTAACTTACTTGGCTTCAGCAGTCGGCCATGAGCCTCAAGTGGCTTGTGGCCCGTGGCCTGAGGTCGTGAATGTATTTTGGGCCTGATTTATACAAGCAATGCTACCAACATAAAAGTAATATATTCCAAGTTTGGCGCGTTATTCAAATAATCTAAATTGTACTTTCCAACACCCTTGAAAATTCATATACAAACACTTCATATACTTTAGTTGGTAGTAGTCAGCCCTTTCCCTAGCGATCTTTAATTTTCTCTAATATACATTCCAAACTTTATCTCTACAATCATGGTCTACATTCAATTCAATCTTCAGCATTTCTTTCGCTAGTATACAGTTACCACCCTTCAGCATATCTTGCGCAAATTTCCTCTTTCTTATTACATACAATACTGTGTGATAATAAAATAAGTTAAAATTAAGGCTGGATTAATGTTGTTCTATTACATTTGAGAGATTTATTTTATTTAACACTATAATTAATAATCTGAAGAAGATTATTTAGGTTAAGGCTTGGTCGGCTTGTTAGTGTATTTTTTTTCCTATTCTGGAATTGTTAGTAATGTTTTTTTTTGCCAAAATTGGCTTTCTGATGAGTTGTTTCTAACAACTTAACTCCTTCCCGAATCACTTTTTAAGTGATGTACTATTCGTTTTATTTTGTTGTTTTGCTAATATTATTTCTCTAATAGATAGAAATCAATAAATAAATAAATAAATAATTAAGTAACTATTGTCGATCTATGTACGTGGCCATGGTCTTTTAATAAAATATTTTTGTATTGTAATATTTGCGACGGTTACGTTACGTACCTAACCAGAACAATCAGCTGGAATGATATATATTAAATTAGCGAAGTAGTTCGAATTTGTATTTTCAAAGTTTAGTTGGTTTATCTAGTTACTATGAGTAAGTGTCTTGTATTTGAGTAACTTTCGAATTATAATTAAATAATAATACTAGAACTATATTTGATAGAAGAGAAAGTACTCAGTCAATCCAATTAACAAAAAAAGAGTGAATTTCATCATCTACAGCTACACATTCCTTGCATCCATTTTAAAATAGTTTTTTGATCATCCTGGACGCCAGCGGCGTAATGGCAACCTTAGTTTTCAGTAAGTGCCAAAAACTTCTAAACAAGTTTAATTTTGCAAATGGATCTATGGAATCAAAGCCAAAAGAACAATGACAATTTCGGACAATATGGATGTCCCGAATGTGAAGCATCTGCTAAATTTTAATATTGCTGCTAGTGTCGCTCCACAGCAACTTCGGATTGTAGGTGGTGACGATAAAATATAAAGATATCCTCCTTTTCACCACTCTCTCCCTCTCTCTAGTCCGACTATTCATTTTTCTTATAAGAACTAATTGGGCATCTGTACAGACAGTCAAGGGCTGGTATTAGTGAAGAGCACATCTCCTATTCAACAATTCTTTTCTTTTTTACTCACAAACTAGCTATTTTAGTTAATCAGTTTACACATCATACTATGTATTGCAACATTTTCATGTGCATAATTCTTTATCAGTTTCTGAGCTTGTGCCCTTGCTCTGTTTTTTATTTCTTCTGGTAATCCATTGCATATGGGTACCTACAGCTGTATGCTTCAGTTTTCTGTCTATTCTAGCGTAAGGTAAACGTATATGTATGGTGGCGTAATCGAGTCCCGTAGTTAGATGTGTTTCACCATGCGCTCTATTAATTTTGTTAGACTTCATCATCTTATTCCTTATTTTATATATCATTTTGGCTCTTTCCACATAGATTAATTGTTTTAAGCTCAAGAAGTTTGTCGATTCATACAGCACATGCGTTGGTGTGAGACTATGTAAATTCTAAATGGACTTTATTGCTTTGTTTAATACTCTATACATGCAGGGTTATAAGTTATTGCTACATTGAGGCCAGTTGATTATATTGAAAGTGATTATTGGTAGTATGAATGTATATACATATATATATATATATATGTATATCACATCACAATTAATTTTTTTTTCAAATAAAATAATTTGAAATTTATCTATCGTGTCCACTGATATATGTCAGTGATCGTGTCATATTTGCTGTCTGTTTATAAGAAAAATCAATTTGAATATGACGTTTGTTTTAAAACACTGAAAAACTTGTAAAAAGGTTTAATGCGCATTTTCAGTAAAATACAAAGCAAGACTTGTTTAATATACAAAGATAATTTAAAATTATGGTTGTGTCAAAGAATATAGTTTACTTCATTTTAGACGCTATAGGGCGAAAGAACTTAAGAAGAAAATGAGCTTTCTTAAAATAAAAATAACATTCATGTGTCTTTCCCAATATTAAAGTGCTACTTACAATTATAATTAAAATAAGTATTTTAACCGTACAAAATATATAATTTATTAATTTCTTAAATTATTTAATTTCCAAGAACTAAAAAATAAATATATGTACATAGAGCTTTGTGTGATCCAAGAATTATCCTATGCATTAAAGCTCCCCACGTGCAGTGATTAAAGAAGTCTCTTCTCCTTATGATTCCTATAAGTGATGCCACTTTTTTCCTCACACATGTAGTGTGTTGTTTCCAAGTCAATTTGTCAATTTATCATTTATTATCATTCCCAGATCCTTTAATGAATTCTGCTTCTACTTGCAGTCCAAATATCCAACTTTTGCTTGCTTTTCTGTTAAAAAACCATGTAGCTTGTTTTTGATGTATTTATTGTAAGTTCACTTCATTATAGCCATCTTGTGTATCGTATTAATTCATCATTCATTTCCCTTTGTAGGAAGCAGGGTATCGTCAGCATATATATAATATTCCGCAACCAGTCCAACTACCATTAAATTTTGGATGTACAGAGTCTAGAGAAGCGGACCTAGAACTGTCTTGCTTGCAGATAATTACTTAGTAACTGGTCTGCCTTTCCCTTAATTCCCAATTCGGCTAATATTTCGATTGATACAGCATGATCTGCAGTATCAAACGCCTTCTTCAAATCGACAAATAGTCCAATAACATGTTTCTGCTTTCCTGAACTAATGAATGAATATACAAAAGTAAAACTATAGACGCCCACAATACTTACGCTTAGTATTTAATGCGCATCTATGAAGCAGGCACCATCCTTAGAAATTTGCTAAAAATTAATTTTATGGCACTGTTGCTGTCCAACAGAATTTCTTTTTAGGTACAAATAGCCCCACTTGCTGGTTTTGTGAAGCAAGAATTATCATGACGTTCCCATATCATTTGTAAAATGAACCGAGTTTTATTTAGATAAAAGAACATAATAGAGCCTTAATTTCATCATTCAAAACTCGAGTCTTGATCTGCCATACATTTACATTATATAGCAATATATGCTATATAATCTAAGGTCGTACTTCACGGTCTCAGGTCCACATTTTTTACTTTTATTCACGACTTTCTGTGAGGCACTGTAAAGCCATTAAATTTTTCACTCAGATTAAATCCCTTGATAATTGTGAATACTTAGAAGTAGATCATCATCGATTACCTTGGTAAAAAAGCAATAATTCAAATCAGAAAATTTGGAGCTATGATCTATCGCTTATGACTATAATTTGATAAGATTCGTCGAGTAATTTTGGCTTATCAGTTAGGTGTTCAATGAGTTTATAAATTTGAATCCAGAAAACTGTTCATAAAGGAAATCAAGGGGAAATTCATCCGTTTCTTGACAACAACTGTAATTTAACACACAATTTTAATGGACTCCAAACCAACCAACGAATAAAATCTCGACCACGGGTCAGCGCCGGAGCAATGTGTTATCCATTACAATGTCTTCGGCTTAAAATTACTCTCTGCAAATCGCAATATTAGATTGGCAAAAAAAAAAAAATGTTGATGATTCCATACTGCCTTCCATTGGCTTTCACCTGACGACAGGGATACTTTCAATTCAGTTAAGGCTAGCGTTGCTGTCCGAGATACATTCTATCTGTTATCTTCGTGTAACGTAAAGTAAGTCAATACTATTTTTCTTGTTGATTATCTTTGGATGTGAAACAACATGTTAACTTGACACATACTTTTTTTTGCAAAATTACCTAGTATTGAAATTCTAGTATCTTCACAATAATTTGACTAACGTTTACGTTTTTTCAGATTTTCGATATGGCTTATGGAAATACATATTGCAATTTAAAAGAATCTCAAAAGAAGTGAGTTTGTAAATAACGCTACTGGCTAGCAATGGATGCCCTTTGTCGCTGTTGCCTAACAGAACACCCAAATATACACAACATTTACGAAGATGGGATACTGGAAAAACTTCGATTATGTTCAAATGTTACAATTTCAAAAGGTGATAGCCTACCGAATATAGTTTGCGAAAATTGTTTAGAAAAAATCGAAAATTCTTATGAATTTCGTCAAACTTGTGAAAGATCAGATTCCTTTTTAAGAGATTGGATAGAAACGTTAGAAAAGAATGACCTTAGAAAATCAGGTGAATCGAAAATCGAAAACCCAAATGATGACGATAGTGAGGGCAGCGGTATATTTTCGAATTTATAATAAAAATTCTGTAAAAACTTTTCTTTTTTATAGTAACAGGAATATTAAAATCAACAGTTATTGGTGGTTTTTCTATGAAAAAGGAGGAGCATATCATAGATACATATGAAACCGACTTAGTAGAATGCTTAAGTACAGAAAATGATGGGATGATTGATCTAAAAGAGCAGAGACCTAGTAGTGAGAATGCAACTGTATCTTTCATGTATAAGGATGAAGTCGAGAATAGTTCAACGATTGAGAATGTTGCCTTTAAAATTATAACTGATACCGAAGAAGAAGAAGAAGAAATAGAAATAAAATACTCCACCAGCCTTGAAAATTATACATGTGAAAATGACGATGATTTACTTCAGAAAGAAGATGAGTATATTACTAAAGAAGACAACTTATGTAAAGAACATGCTAGCTCTGATGAATTTATTGTGAAAGTTAAAAAAGACTATGAAAATACAATAAAAAAGAAAAAAGGTAAACGAGTAGGCAAATCAGTTCATTGCAGAATTTGTAGTGAAACAGTCTCTTCCAAAGAAGCTTTAAAGGAACACGAAAATTCCCATGCAATAAACGGGCAATACCCTTGTGAACATTGTAGTAAAACATTTAAATGCATTCCATACTTACAAAATCATTTAGTTCGACATACTGGATTAAAAAAACACGAATGCACTTTTTGTAAATCAAGATTCTATGATTCATCTTCACTTAAAGCTCATGTTCGAATTCACACTGGAGAAAAACCTTATGAATGTGGAGCATGCAAAAAGCGTTTTGCACAAAATTCTCAACTAAAGGTTCATGCAAGAGTGCATAGTGATGAAAAACCAGTGGAATGTGATGTATGTTTCAAAAAATTTTCGCACAATGGTCTTTTACATACGCATAAAAAATTACATTTATCGGTAAGAGAACATATCTGTACTATCTGCCAGAAAGGATTTATATTATCAAATCATTTAAAAAGCCACATGGAACGTCATCTGAATCCAGAAAAGAAATATCAGTGCAATGAATGCGGAAGAAGATATTCACATAGTACTGGTTTAGCTTATCACATGCGAACACATACGGGTGAGCGTCCATATAAATGTACGATATGTTCCAAGAATTTTATATCTAGTTCTGGTCTTTGTACTCACTTAAGGACTCATTCTAAAGAGAAACCACCACGAAAATTTGAATGTCCTCACTGTGAGAAACGTTATTTCGTTAAAAGTGAATTGCGTGTTCATTTACGATCACATACAGGAGAACGGCGCTTTGAATGCAAAATATGTAAAAAAAGATTTTTACAAAACGTTCATATGGTTGTCCATATGCGCATTCATACGGGAGAGAGACCCTATCCTTGTTCAGTTTGTGAGAAATCTTTTGCTAGCTTATCAAAGCGTAAAACACATATGTTTAATCATACGGGAGAAAAAAAATTTTTCTGTAATATTTGTAGGAAAGGTTTTGCACAAGCTGGTATTAGGAATGCGCACCAAAAAAGACACTCATCCAAAGCGGAAAGTGCTTCAAACGACCAGAATAAAACATCAAGTTGAGTTTATATACAATTATTGAAGATGCTAAGTATGTATTGAATTTATTTAATGCTTTTTATAGTTCAAAGTGTTGATTGCTTGTTATTTTTGTAGAACCAACTTATGAAAAAAAAATCAAGCCTTTTGGCGCTATGGCTATATATTCCAAATTTCTAATTATAAATTATTATTATTATATTAGCATTAGTTACATTTTCTTAATATACTTGAGCCTAATGTAACTAAGGTCAGCCAGGCCATCTGGGCAACTTCAGTTTATTTATAATAGGTATATTATTCTGGTTAACTATGTTTACTTATATAATTTGAGTATGCACTATACAATTCCAATGATTAATTTTACAATTCATTAATTCTAAATTCATATTTTATTACATTTACATCTGTTCTCTTTTTCCAGGCAATATAATTATGGCTAAAACTGAATTAATTTTCAGTATAATTTCATCTGTTTATTTTTACTACCTTAAACCTAGACTGTCCTATGTTCAGGCAGCAGTTTTTTTTTCATTTCTATAATTTTCCTGCTCTTATCTAATTATATCTAAGTTATCATCTAATGCGAATTCATTTCTTATGTTCTAATAGTTCATTTGATTACTAGGTTATTTATGTAGGTCTTATTTGTACAAAATTCAGTATTTCAGTTTATACTTCAGTACTACTTATCACAAGCTTATAATCTAAGGGTTTTAGTAAATTAGCACTTAAATTAATTCTTAATTTTAACTTAGGCTAGTCTGTGGTTTTGTATTTGACAAATGTAAGTATTCCTTGAAACGTTTGTCTATTGAATGTCTGGTCTCTGCGTTACTGTTCATTAAGTGAGTTCTAAGTGCAAAGAGTAGTGCGTCCCGTCCGTATTCTCCTTCATGCACGTAAGGAGCACAACTGGAATTCTACATACATCTTGTCCGTGTAACAATCTCTGCAGCTCTTCGCACTGTGTAATGATATGTCTTGCCATAAATTGGGCATTTGAACAGAAATAACACGATGGACAGGGCTGTCTTAAGAAGAGATGTTTTACTATTAGTAAATGTCCCAGCCGGAGTCTCGCCATTCCGATCATTTTCTGTTTCGGCATGTCCGGTTTGATCACTTCCTTCTGGTGACTGGTCAAGAATGTGTCTGACTGCTGCCATGCAGCCAATTTCATCACCTCTATATTTTTCCAAAATCGGCTCCTAATTGCTTTGTAATGCGTCAAGTTGAGTAGAGACTTATTATGAACTCATATTTTATTAAGCAAGTCGACCAAACAAGTAGATACCGAGCAGCCCAACGGATATGTGCGCGCGTTTTTTGTTTGTTTGTTTTTGGTTCAAGAACATAACCTAGTCCACGCTCCAGAAAGCCTTTGACCCAGTCACTGTACACAAAAAAACAAGAAAACGTGGTAGAGCAATAATCAGAACATGATTCGAAAAGTTCTACTTTCATTTTAATCTGTTAATTAATGTTTTCAAGAAGAAGTTCCCCTGGGTATCATCTAAATGGCCTTAGCTCGGTGCTTTCTAGATCATCTTCTTTAATGGAACCGTTACTAGTCTAGTGAGTATAAATCTAATTTTTAAAAATAGTCAAGCTGGTATTGTTTTTTTTGTGTTCATAGATCCATATGTAAATTTTTTTTTTTTTTTTTGATAAATGAAGAAAACAAAATTCACAGAGTCCGGGTGTTATCTCAACTGCTTCGGGGGCACTGACTTATAACAATGGACTGAGCGTATTGCCATTTTCCTATAGGAAAGCATGGCACAACTTTTATAGTTCTCTCTTTCGCCCTATGGCAGAGTTGGAGCTACCAACACAAAATATTGCGTTCTGGAACATTTGCTTATGCCATTTGATGTTTTTATGTTGGTTACAGATGCAATCACCGCAGAAGGAATAAGGTAAAGATAGTGTTTACCATGCTCCGTCTCTCTTGCCCATAAGCAGGATTCAGTTAAGAATAACTTTTGAAAATTAAAGCCGGAATGAATTTAATTCCTTATAAGCGATTAAAATATCACTTGGGCACGAGAAAATATAATTTTTTAATTAAATTCGATTTACAGGTGTAAAATTTCATCTGATTGCTTGAGTTTTACATGTTTTTTATGTAATCGTTTTAAAGAGTGCTCTAACGGTGATATCCAGAAACAATATTTTTTGTGCCCGCTCAGTCCATTGTTATAAGTCAGTGTTCGGGGTGATTATAAGTATTAAACCATAACCGCAATGTTTGTAAGAATTGCATAGCTGAATAATCCAACGGTGTGAATACTGCTTCGGGGGGATTATAAGAGCGGACAAATTATTATATACATTTATTAATAAAATATTGTAATATGACTGGATAAGATGCGTTTTTCTTGTGTTTCTCCCCTCCCTGAGTCTCTGCTCTCTGTAGGTAAACAGAAAGGGGTATCGTCAACAAGCTAGGTATATAGGTTATAGGTCAACAAGCGCCCGCGGGGAATGACACCAGAGGACGCTAACGTCGAGTCCCAATTCTCCAGGATAGGTGAGGTGCATTTAAGTGCCAAGGGCGGCAGTCACTTCACGACTTCCCGGTGACAAAGTTAACTTAATAATAAGTTAAGCGTGAATTGAATTGAATTGATTTTAAGCAGTCGTCGCGAAGGTGAAATTCGTAATTAAATTAAAGCTTCAACTGCTTGAACAAACCAGAAGTCCCGACTTCTGTGATTGAACTGAAGTTGGTTGCAGCCAACACCAACTGCACTTTGAGCAAAGTTTAGTTTCAGTTAAAGTTGCATGCATTTACCATTTGGGCAAAGTCGCAGTCGACAGATCAGTCGTAATTGTAATTCACGCCTTAAGCCCGGTACGCTAGAGCCAAGGAATTTTTGTTCCTATACAAAAACTATGTAAAAAAAGTGTCATGGAATGCTCAAGAAATTTTTTTCTTGACCGATTCCTTGAGGTAGTACGCTAGAGAAAAGTAATTCGAACAGAAAAACTCTACTTCCCGATTGACAGAAAGATGTCGCTCTTTTACGAAAAATCCATTTATGTCAATATTTCTTGAAGAAATAAGTACCGATGCACTTATTTCTGTAAGAAATTTTGACGGTGGTGAAATAATTAAAAAATTGAACGAAGGAACGGCGATTTTGCAAGAGGTGTATCAATTTTAAAATGACAAATGGACGAATAAAAATTGTTTTACGTGTATCTTAATTTTTCATTGGAAATTATCCATTTCTTCACTTTTATTATTATTTCTTTATTGTCAGAAATATCACACAATTGAAAAATTCAAATCGTCAAAAATTCCTTGACCTAATGTCAAATTTTCTTTAAGAAATAAGTGGAAAAATTCCTTGACCTAATTCCTTGGCTCTAGCGTACCGGGCTTTAAGAAGCAGGAGAGATTTCCGAGTGTTTTACATTTAAAATGTACACAGCAAGAAGAAAAAAAAACTTTTTTGAACAAAGATAAATAATGTGAAAGCGTAGATTGCATGCAACGAAAAGGAATGACAAATGCTTCATTTTCGTAAATAAATGAGAAGGGGCGGGGTTTTCAGATTTTACTCTCATAAAATGTTCCCGCGCTTTTATGAAAACCGGTTTTCACATGTTGCTGTAATCCTATGATATTTGAACATCTCGGCTTCTGTTTACATTCGTTGTACTCTGAAGAGATTAAGTGGAAAATCCATGCTGGATTCTCTGATATTTTCGGGAAAAATGAGAATTTTATTTGAGAGGAACTTTACATCTCCTTTCAGCATCTGTGCCAAAGCGAAATTTATCTTTTTCTTAAAAATGGGAGGCAGTGTGACCCAAAGTACATTATTATAAATAGTTTGAAAAGATTTTGTCGTTCGGCTAATCCTACGTTCTCTCGATTTTTGTTTTTAACTTGTTGTTTCGGTTGCACTACAATAGTGCATAGCCAAGTTCTTTCCCCCCATTCATGCAAAAGACGAAAGTATATGACATTACTGTTTCATTCTAAAACACACTAAAAATATTCAATTTTGTTCGGCTGCTTCCTATCTTCTTATTAGGTAATCCTTGCCGGTGATGTATTTTGTTCCCCCCCCCCCTCTTTGTAATAGGCACGAATTTTTGTTTGATGGTGCGTGACAGCTCCAGCAGGGCCTACGGTACAGAAACAGTGAGCCCGTTTAGACCGTGCCATTTAGGACTAGTATTACGTAGTACTAATATTAAGTGGTATAAACATGCCGCATTACGAAATACTAGTCCTACTTTAATTCGGTTTCTGATGCGGTATTGACCTACAAAAATTAGTATTAAATGGAGACATTACGTCACATAAGGAAATGCGAGGCTGTTTGTAAATAGTGACGCCCTTATACATAATTAATAAATAATTGTTGCAGATTATCTTATAATGTTTTGCCATTTGCCTGAAAATTTGCATGTTTTATCTTGGGTATTTAGTAATATAAATAGCAGTATTTCCTCATTCTGATTTTAAATTTTCTTCTATGCTCCATTTTCTTGTGCATGCGGTGTACAAACAAACTCAATATATTATTTTTCATATTTCTCCTGAAATAGCAGGCAGATCTGACAATTTTGACAACTGTCAAAGCTTTAATACGAGCGGACTAAACAGCAGCAGGATTAGTACTACGTAATTCGACTTACGTAAAACTAGTCCTAAATAGCTGCGGTCTAAACGTACTTAGTGAGTCTGTACAGAGCAACACGCTAGTCACTATACATAGTCGCTTTTTGCGCTCAGAGCAGCTAAAAAGTAACTTTTTCCCCTCGCTTTTGACAGAAAAATGTGTTCAGAGCGGACGTTATAGTCACTATTGAAGTCGCTTTTGTGTTTGAATGTGTGAATTGTCAAAGAGCATGTAAAATTGAAAGTAAATAAGTGAATAAAACAAAAATGGATGTAAAGAAGAAAATTGTTTTATTGCTGTTTATAGTTTTAATTTATTGAAGTCCCAATTTACCAATTTAAGGGGGGAAAAAAACTGAGTTTGTTTTCTGACCATATATGTACACATACATATGAATATTTTCTTTCAAAACTCTTTTTTCGCTATTTAAAACGCTTTCGAAGTCACTATAGCGTGTTGCTCTGAGCAGACTCAGTATATTTTATACATATACCTTGAGCAAGTGGCATTTTGACATTAGCAGTTGGTCCACAAATCTGGTTGTGCTCTTCATTCTCTTTCTTTTATTATGGTCACGCACCCAGAGCGGCCAGACCCAGAGCTCTAACGGAATGGTGGTACCAGAGCAAGGGTTTTTAAAATTGTGACCGGGTAATTTTGCAAAACTGGATATCCCTAATTTGTCCCTTGGGATTACCCATTCGTTTTAAAGTAAACGAACAGACACAATAACACCTAATGTCAGATGTCATCTAATTTTTATGGCAAGTAGTAAACAAAAGTTGTTAAAAATCATTTTAAAATAATAGCAAAGTCGGCTTTAAAATAATAGTAATTATGTGTTTAATTAGAATTATTTTCATAATTTAAAAATGAGAGGTAAGCTAATTAAAAATTTCAAATGAGTTTCTTTTGTGTGATATGGTATATGATTTTTTAGAAGAGAATAGAAAAGTATTTATTAAAGAACCGCAGCATACGTATCGAGTAAGTAATAGATAGTTTGAATAATCGATAGAATCAAAGTTGATAAGAAAACTAACAAAGGAGCAACGAGCATATTAATTCCAGTAAAAATTAATAGATAAATATATATATATAATGACTTCAAACAATAGAGAGCCCAATGCATAGCCAAGGTGCCAATTGTTGGACTAAGTCAAATCAAATCAAATCAAGGTATATTTATTTCAAAGCCCCTGCTTAAAGCAACGTATAATGCTGGGCTCCACGATGATACATAGTTTAGTAATCAGTTTACATAAATAAATGAATGAATCGAATCAATAGCAAAATAAACAATATTAAATTAAAGAGAATTAATTCAGATTAGCTTAAATTAGTATGTTTAGCGTGTTAAACAGTCACAATTAGTCTTATCATCTAAATCTTTATTACAGTAGTTCCTCTACATTTAGTTACATTGTGTCTAAGTAATAATTTTAGATCTTGATAAAAAAAAAGCGAACTACTTTTGTACCTGTAAGGGCTGCTACAGTACAGCAGTTCATTATTTCACTACAACGCTTTTGAGTATGTATATTGTAATGTTCACAACAGATAATCTCTTCGCCGTATGGTAAGTTGAATCTCTTCATTCAAAAAAATGAATTACTTTTACTTCTGTAAGGGCTGCTACAGTCCATTTTTACTTCTATCTACATGCATTTATGTAATTTTATGTTTAATAGGTTTACATATCTTTTCGCCGTCATGGTAATCTAGCAATCTAGAATCTATATTATTTCTGCTACTAATGGTTATTGTTTATTTTGCTATTTTTATATATACGCTATCTTATTAACTATCTAATGTTGTACTTCTCAGCGTTAAACGTTGCTTTGTGCAGGGGTTATATTAATACATACTGATTTGATTTGATTTGATTTGAATTAACATAAGATACAAGATATAAAGTGACGATTACAAATGCCAATGGACTAACAAAATGTTTATCAAATTAACACAGGGGCAGTGAACAGGCTCACCACAGCCAAAAGTCATATTGACACTATAGCCAAAGATAATGAAACAAAATAAACCATCTTTCGGGCTAGACATGGTGGGCTGCCGGTGTACATTAGTGAAAAGTTTGGATGGAGTAGGAGGAACAGGACAAGGATCATTTTACACGAAATGCGAGCTCATTTCGGTGGAGGTGTGTCTTTACGGATTGCAACTCTTTGGAACATCTGAATGGGTCTTAATATGCGTAATTTAGTGGTTATGATCACAGTCTCTTCAGGTTTTTTTGAATTTAGGTGCAATGTGATGATAATAATAATACTACTTATATAGAAATGGGGATTGAGTTTTTACTCTTTCGCAGCAGAGAAGTAAAACGACAAGTATAGAGGTACTGTCAGTTAGTTGTCTTACAGCCGCAAATCAGAATTTTATGAAGAAATTCTGAGAGTATATTGTGTGTTTCCATCAGAAGTACAGGGCGATCTCATCAGGACAGCAATGAAAGCCTGAACTGTCTGAACTAGATTATATAAAGAGTTCTTACAAAATCTAACTGTGAATCATTTCAAGGAAAATGTGTTTTCTTCACGATTAAAATAATTTTGGACCTCTCATTCTAATTAAATAGAAATGGAATTGAGCTACATACAGTAGACAGTATACTCTCAGAATTTCTTCATGAAATGCTGGTTTGCAGCTATAAGCCAATTAACTGACAGTACCTCGGTATGTGTCGTTTTAATAATAATACTACTGCTATGGGATAATGTATAATGTCACGTATTCAAGGAAACTTGGTGAAGTTGTTTCAGATTTCAGTTTGTTATACCCGAGATGAAATCTACAGGGTATACTAAGTTTGTCATTCCGATTGTAAAACATAGAAATAATGATGGTACAGCAAAATGAAGTGGACACCCACGCATAGTATTAAAATTTACTTGTAATTTTTGCACGTTCGCCTGTCCTTCCACACGATAACTCGAGAACGTGTTCACTTAGAGTGCTGAAATCTTGCATACGGGCTTTTAAAAAAAAGTAAATTTAAGTTAGAAAATCTGACCAATTGGACAACTCCTTCATAGGGCTACCATACAAAAATTTCTCACTGTCTACACTACAGTGAACTTAGTTGTCCAAACGTTGATGGTAAATCATATAAAGAGTTTTTACAAAATCTAACTATGAATCATTTCAAGGAAAACACGATTAATTAAATAGAAAGGGGATTGAGTTTTTATTCGTTGAGTTCCATATCGAGTCTATATACAGAATTTCTTCATGAAATGCTGGTTTGCAGCTATAAGCCAATTAACTGACAGTACCTCGGTACTTGTCGTTTAATTAATAATACTACTGCTATGTGATCATATATAATGTCACGTATTCAAGGAAACGCATTGAAGTTGTTTCAGATTTCAGTTTGCTATACCCGAGATGAAATCTACAGGGTATACTAAGTTTCTCATTCCGTTTGTAAAACATAGAAATAATGATGGTAATTTGTAATTTTTTCACGTCCGCCTGTCCTTCTACACGATAACTCGAGAACGCGTTCACTTAAAGTGCTGAAATCTTGCATACGGGCTTTTAAAAGAAGGTAAATTTAAGTTCGAAAATCTGACCAATCGGACAAGTTCTTCATAGGGCTGTCATACAAAAATTTAATTTTTCACTATATTTTTGGATACTGCTTGAGAACATGTCGACGTAGAGAGCTGAAATTTGGTACACAACGTTTTCATAAAAATAAGAAAATAACTAAATCGGGCAACCCCTTCTTGGTGTTGCCATACAGAGCTTTGGATTTCCACTTTATTTAGCGTTTATATTCATCTACGGTATAATATTATTGGTCTTAGACGTTTCATATTTACGTTATAATTACAAATATTAAGCGGTAATTCATTAACAAACCAATATTTTTGAAAGATTTAAAAGCCATCAGAACACAGTATGCAACATGTTATTCTGCCTTACCATAAATATATTTACAAAAACTTACATCTAACCTCTATATCAAATGTTTAATTTAGATTTTCGTATATAATTTCCGAAATATTGATTTTCGTTTTTTTTCTATTTTCGGTTAGTCAAGCGCTTCACGTACCATACAAGCTTAAGCGGCTTAGTTCCTTTAATTTTTTCGCTAGACATACAAAAAAACTAAACTTAATTGCAAAATCGTTAGAGAAACGAACAGCACACCCGTATGCGTCATTGATAGGAGCGAATGCAACACAGAAAATTCAGCTGCCCAATTATCATGAAACAAGGGCGCAGACGTATATGTGCCAACATGTAAGTATATCAAGTATATGCATATGTACGTATATCAAAAAGCAAAAGTATGTACAGATGTACGTATCTCATAAAAGCGAAAGTATATATATACATATGTAAGTATATCATAAAAGCAAAAGTATATCTATGTGTAAATATATCAAAAAAACAAAAGTATATATATATCATAAATGTGCATATAAATCAAGAGTACTCACGATTAAAACTCCACGGCATGATGAAGCGCTTCAGCATCCGGTATATATTTTAAAGAATGAAATTAAGATTCAAATGTTTTGATTCGCTATCTCGGTATGCTCTAACATAAGTCTTCTTGGATACCAATACCACATTTATAACTAGCTACTAACTCTTCTTGTAACTGATTTGCATTAATGTAGATAGATATTCTGCACATTTATCCAGAACTAGTACGCTTATATATCACTATCAATGTTAATCGCCGGTATCCTGTTCGCTGTAGAACGCATTAACATAAATTTATCTCTAGGCTACCTTAGTCTAGTAGGGCACCGCGATTTCAAGCTACTATTCAGGGCTATTGGTAACCTACTTCACTATCAGTATCCTCGCAAGTAATGAGCTCATTATTTATAATTAGGCTTTATAAAAACTGAAAATTGTCTTACTCAGTCTAAGGCATTCGACTTCCTTCCTTTTTAAAGATATGCTAGAGCAGTGGTTCTTAACCTTGTTGGAGGTACTAACCCCCACCAGTTTCATATGCGCGTTCACCGAACCCTTCTTAATTGGAAAAATATAATTTTTTCAAATTCAAAACATAGGTATATATATATACATAGGTGCACAAAATGAACAAAACCATTAAAGAGCAAAACCATTATAAAATGCTTTTAATATAAGAACAAAAACATAATAATGAATATTTAATGCAAATCAGAGTGAGTTCTGCTCTTGCCTTTTACAGGCTAGTTCAGTAATGCGCGGTTTTATCTTGGCAAGTGCCACTCTCATGTCATTTTCGCAACAAAGTCTGTTCCTTTTCTTCGTTCTTATGTCCAACATCCTCGAAAAGGATTGCTCGCAAAGATATGTTGTAACAAACGGTATGAAAATCTCCAGAGCTTTCTTAGCAATAACAAGGTACTTTACCATTTGTTGACACCAAAACGTTGAGAGCGTTGTTGTTCTGAAGAGTTGCTGTTGAACCTGACTCTACTGAATTTCAATGATTTCATCGAGGTATTCATCATTGACATCTGTTGTCTCAACACTAAACGTGAACGGCTGTTTCACCCATGCTGGATATAACCCTCTTGTAGGGAAGTATACGTCGAGAGATTTTACAAGCTCATCTAAATGCGTGGTAATTGCTTGCTTCAGTTCCGCGGGTACACAAATGTCTCCGATTCCAGACACATCTTCGATCTTACTTACACAGTCGACTAGCAGGGGAAAGATTGCGAAGTTATCGTTCTCTGTTCGTCGTTTCCATAACGGTAGCTTTTTTTGAAAAGCCTTCAGGTTTTCTTCTGCTTCCATGATGTTGACTCCACCGCCTGCATCTGTTTATTGAGATGATTGAGAGCTGCGAAGATATCAGCCATGTACGGTAAAATGAGAATAAACTCAGAATTTTTGAAGCAATCTGCATGACATGGTGCTCTTGCAAAAAGAGGGCTAATTCCACACGCATGGCAAAAACACGATTCAGCACCTCACCCCGGAATAACCACCGGACGTTAGAATGATACAAAAGTACCTCGAATTCAGATCCCATTTCTTTACACAACTCCCTGAAGATGCGGTGCCTCAGAGCACTATTTCGCACATAGTTCACGCATTCCACTACAATTTTTAATACTTCTGCTAGTTTTGGAGGCAAAGTTTTTGTTGCTAACGCATGCCTGTGCAGAATACAATGCGTAACAATGATGTATGGTGCATCAGCTTTCACTAGTTTGATTGTTTATTTATTTAGCTTTGTTAGCTATTGATATGTACATAATTTACAATTCATGACTAAAATTTTTCTTTAACGTATTCTACAATTTCTCTCTTAAATAGCTTAATGCTTTCAATATTTCTGATACCTAACGGCAGCTCATTAAATTCTTTATACCCTTTGTATATAAGTGAATTTTGTGAATTAGCATTTCTAAAGCTTGGCAATCTGAACTGATCAACATTTCTTAAAGCATATGGTTGACAATCACCTACATAACTTATATACCTACTCAAATATTCTGGAACAAGATTGTGTTTAATCTTAAATACAAAGATAAACATATTCATTTTTAGTCTCTGCTTAACACTTAGCCATTTTAATGCTTGCAACATAAGATTTGTACTCGTATATATATCACATTTTAGTATATACTTCATTGCTTTGTTTTGCAGCCTTTGTAGTTCCTTCGTTTGCTCCTGGTTGCATAAGAACAAAACTGTAGCGCAGTATTCGAAGTGGGGTTTAATTATTATGTTATATATATTTATTGCGCACATAAGTGATAACCTCTGCCTGATTCTTCGCAGGAAACCTATTTTCTTTGCTATCTTTTTACATATGTACGAAACATGACCATCGAATTTCAGCTTATAGTCTATAATTACACCCAGATATTTTATTTGATACACTTGTTCTATGGTTGAGTTATCTGTTGTAAGATTTAGGTCATCTTCATTGTTTAAGCACATACATTTGGTCTTTGTCACGTTCAGTTTTAACTTATTTGCTTTAAGCCACACACTCACATTATCTAAATCTTCTTGCATTATTCGCTTCCCTTCTTCAAAATTATCTTCTGCTGTATACAATAAAGCATCATCAGCAAAAAGCGCCAACTTAACACGTTTTAAGACCCTTTGCATGTCGTTTATGTAGATAATAAACAATAATGTTCCCAACACTGATCCCTGTGGAACACCAATGTCAATTCGAACTGATCGAGACTCCTGCCCGTTTACTTTGGTCCTCTGTCTCCTATTCGTCAAATAGTCTTTAAACCAGTTGAGTTCAACATCTCTTACTCCATATTTCTCTAACTTCATAAGGAGAATGTCCCTGTCAATCGTTTCGAATGCTCTTTTTAATTCCAAAAATACACATATTACTTTCTTTCTGCTTGCCAACTGCTCTTTCCATAAGCTAAGGGCCATATTGATTGCTGACTCGCATGAATGGTTCCGACGGAAACCAGATTGGTTTTCCACTATTATTTTATTAGTTTCAAGATAAGCTTCCAACTGCTGATAAACAACTTTTCCAATAATTTCTCCCCTAATAACATTGCATTAATCGGTCGAAAGTCCACACATTTGTTTGAATTCTTAACCTTTTCTATTGGAGTAATAACAGACTCTTTCCACATATCAGGAAATTTTCCATATTGCAATGATTTATTTATGATGTTTAAAATTGGTCGACCTGTTTTTTTAAGAGTGTCCATTATCATTCTTTTATTAACTAAGTTAATGTCCTTTTTATTATTAATTTTAATTAGAATATTTTCCAGCTCTGACAAAGTTAGCTCAACGAATTTAAAACTGGTGTGCACTTCTGTTATATAGTTCGAGTATTGCACACATGGTATTGCATCCTTAATATCTACTACACTTTTTACAAAAAATTCGTTAAACATTTCCGCTACATTCCGATCACCTTCCACCAGTACATTATTAAAAAGTACACTATGTTTTTCACTTTTCTTCTTATTTAATACCACAAATTTTAGCGTTTTCCACATTGATTTTTGATCACTACAACTACTTAATTTATTTTGAATGTAATTGTTCTTTGTACGTTCTAGCTTTCTTTTATATTCATTGCGCGTTTCGCGATAGTTATTCCAATCCAATTATAGGCTCGTTGTTAGTGCTCGTTGTCTTTTTCTTATTTTTGTAATCCTTATCCTATCTAATTCTGAATTGAACCACTCATTTTCGAAATGTTTAATGCTTTTATATACACTAAAGTTATTAGCCACACAATTCATCAACGCAATTACTAATATTATATCCAAAATTTGCTTCACTAATTTGATTAAAGGAATCATCTTTACTATATTTTAGAATTTTTATCTTATTAATATAATTAGCTCTTTTTGGTACACTTATATCTCTCGAAATAGTAATGGTTTCATGGTCCGTAATATTTAGTTTATTATCTGTTTGAACTACGAATGTATCATTATTTGTTATCACTAAATCAATTAAAGTTTTCGAGCTCTGAGTTATTCTGGTGGGGCTTAAAACTAACTACTTGAAGGAATTCATTATTAATGCGTTTTCAATGTCCCTTCTGTAATTATTATTTACATCTAACCAATTGCTATTAAAATCACTAACAATTAAAGAATCTTTGGAATACTCACTTAAATTATTTATCCATTCATTGAAATTTTCACAAAATCGACGATTTTGTGCTCTGGGGGATTTATATAATGCAAGTAAGAACATAGTAAACTTATCCAAAGTTAATTTGACAGTTAAACTCCAGAATTCGCCACTTATCGCTACTCTGTGTAAAACTTCATATTGCCAATTTTGTTTTATATATAATAAAACTCCACCGGTGTGCCTTGAATCACTATCGCATCTTATAGTGTAATAGCCGTCTTTTTCCACCTCAGCATCTTCAATATTCTCTGTTAAATGAGTTTCCGACATTATAATTATGTCAAATTTGTGGATTATTATTGTTGTATCCAGCTCGATTGCATTCGTAAGTAACCCTTGAATGTTTAAGTATACACACTTTATTTTTCTTAATTGCTAATAAATGGTTTTATTTTTCTTCGCCCTAATTTGCTTATAATAAACTGGGTTCACATCTAAATTTAATCCAAGATTTTTATTAGAACTAACGCAATTCTTACACTTATAGCTTTTAACATTACACTGCCTTGCGTCATGATACATACAATGAGACATACAATATCCGTCTTAAAATCTGCCGCGTTATGATTGTAACCCCAACACTTATAGCATCTTTTCACGTGAATATGCTCGAACACCGCACATGTATTCCAACCTATATTTATTTTACCCACGCTTATAATTTGCCTATAGCTTTCCCTGTCCACTTCAATTACTGCTTTATAAATTTTTGGATTTTTGTACGATTTATAAAATTTCACACACTTGACGGATCCGTTAATTTTATTTTGATTTTTCAACGCTTGAGTCAGCTGCTCCGGTTCCCACTCTTCTTTTATACCGTACACCAAGATATTTGGGTTCATCATTTTCGGTATCGATACTTGATATTTTTCTCCCATTTTAGCGGTCACAATGTCACGAATTTTGTTCCGAGATTCTTCATTTCCACAATTTATCGAAACTGCACCGTTCTGTCTGTTCGAGACACCGTTTACTTTAAGAGCCAGTAATGACGGGTTAACGTTTTCTCTTATCTCCTTCTGGGTTATTTCACTCGTTTGTGGCTTTTTGGTTTGATTAATATTGGGGGTTCCTTTACAATGCTAGCATATGTCGGTTGATGACCTTTAGACGTTGTAGCATTGTCACTACCGATATTTATGGCTTTATCCGTACGTTTGCACATATTTTCAACCATTTCTGATTGTTTTTTAAGCTCTTTGAATTTTCACTAATAAAACTTTTAATCTCGCCAATGCTTTGATGAAATATTTTTATAAAATCGTTACAGCTTTCACACATATATATTATACACGGCTTTTCATTTATTAGTTGCACATCATACTCCGTTAAGCCACTGAATTGTAAGCGGTAAGAACCTCCGCACACTCCATTACAAAAAACTACTTTGTCTTTAGCGTTTCGAATTGTGCGTTCACATTTTTTGCAAATTGCATTCATTTTTCTTTCGAAGGGGATTTAAAATCCCTATTTCTGCCTATTACTCAAACGTATTTTGATCAGAAATTTAATAATTTTCAATAGATTCAACACAATAATCAATTTGTTTTTTTAGACGTAGAATAACACGACTTCTCTCTGCGACGTGCAACAAAACCAGACTTTTTTCCCAGCATGGCTGGGGCTCCGTCCGAACAAACTGCAAAAACCATATCCCACGAAAGATTGTTGTCTTTGAAGAAGTCATCCACAAGTTTCTTCACATCGGCTGCCTTAGTTGTTGTTGTAAGAGGCTTAAAAAATAAAAAAAGCTGGCTAAGATTCGAAACGTATGTGGTCTCGTCGAGTTGAAGGCTGAATTTTGCCGGGCTTGAAATCAGATCTGCATCTACTTGATGTCTTTGATGTCTTTGCTCATGTCTTCTATTCTGTCGCTGATGGTGTCATTTGAAAGAGGAATTTGGCATAACTTAACTTATTTAATCGTTGGTTTTGACCTCCGCCGAACCCGGGAGACCGACTCACCGAACCCATGTTAAGAACCACTGCTTCGCTCCGCGCCCCTGCCAGCCTGCCTGTGTGTGTGTGCGTGTGTGCTTCTTTAATAAAAGTTTTTCTATTCCATTCTAAGTAAATGCATCAATTGAATATTCGTAATGAATAAAAAAAATGCAATGCTGGTAACCCGAATGTTCGGAAGGTATGTTTACACCACTTGTATACTTGTTACTAAAAAGAAGAAGAAGAGTTAATTAATTGTGAGAATGTCAAATTGTGTTGTGAATTGCAGTACAAAGTTCGGGAATTTTAAAGTCGATTATCTCTGAAACTAAAACCTTCCGCGCAATTTTGTTTTCATATTTGTGATTTGTGAGTAAAAAGGGAGTAGTGTGCAAAGTTTGAAGAAAATCGGTGCCGTTTCAAACACTGGGCCTGTTCCGTATTTTGGGCCTGATTTACACAGGCAATGCTACCAACATAAAAGTAATATATTCCAAGTTTGGTGCGTTATTCAAAGAATCTAAATTGTGCATTCCAACACCCTTGAACGTTCATATACAAACACTTCATATACTTTAGTTGGTAATAGTCAACCCTTTCCCTAGCGATCTTTATTTAATTTCCTCTAATATATACTGGAAACTTTATCTCTACAACCATGGTCTACATTCAATTCAATCTTCAGCATTTCTTTCGCTAGTATACAGTTATCTTGCGCAAACTTCCTCTTTCTTATTACATACTATACTGTGTGATCATAAAATAAGTTAGAATTAAGGCTGGATTAATGTTGTTCTATTACATTTGAGAGATTTATTTTATTTAACACTATAATTAATAATCTGAAGAAGATTATTTAGGTTAAGGCTTGGTCGGCTTGTTAGTGTATTTTTTTTCCTATTCTGGAATTGTTAGTAATGTTTTTTTTGGCCAAAATTGGCTTTCTGATGAGTTTTTTCTAACAACTTAACTCTTTCCCGAATCACTTTTTAAGTGATGTACTATTCGTTTTCTTTTGTTGTTTTGCTAATATTATTTCTCTAATAGATAGAAATAAATAAATAAATAAATAATTAAGTAACTATTGTCGATCTATGTACCCGCCGTTTATGGACGTGGCCATGGTCTTTTAATAAAATATTTTTGTATTGTAATATTTGGCGACGGTTACGTTACGTACCTAACCTGAACAATCAGCTGGAATGATACATATTAAATTAGCGAAGTAGTTCGAATTTGTATTTTCAAAGTTTAATTGGTTTATCTAGTTACTATGAGTAAGTGTCTTGTATTTGAGTAACTTTCGAATTATAATTAAATAATAATACTAGAACTATATTTGATAGAAGAGAAAGTACTCAGTCAATCCAATTAACAAAAAAAGAGTGAATTTCATCATCTACAGCTACACATTCCTTGCATCCATTTTAAAATAGTTTTTTGATCATCCTGGACGCCAGCGGCGTAATGGCAACCTTAGTTTTCA
Organism: Dioctria linearis; assembly: GCA_963930735.1. NCBI lineage: Eukaryota > Metazoa > Arthropoda > Insecta > Diptera > Asilidae > Dioctria > Dioctria linearis. Next base: position 35,017,908 of record OZ005740.1, on the reverse strand, counting down.
GTAAGTGCCAAAAACTTCTAAACAAGTTTAATTTTGCAAATGGATCTATGGAATCAAAGCCAAAAGTACAATGACAATTTCGGACAATATGGATGTCCCGAATGTGAAGCATCTGCTAAATTTTAATATTGCTGCTAGTGTCGCTAAAGATATCCTCCACAGCAACTTCGGATTGTAGGTGGTGACGATAAAATATACAGATATCCTCCTTTTCACCACTCTCTCCCTCTCTCTAGTCCGACTATTCATTTTTCTTATAAGAACTAATTGGGCATCTGTACAGACAGTCAAGGGCTGGTATTAGTGAAGAGCACATCTCCTATTCAACAATTCTTTTCTTTTTTACTCACAAACTAGTTATTTTAGTTAATCAGTTTACACATCATACTATGTATTGCAACATTTTCATGTGCATAATTCTTTATCAGTTTCTGAGCTTGTGCCCTTGCTCTGTTTTTTATTTCTTCTGGTAATCCATTGCATATGGGTACCTACAGCTGTATGCTTCAGTTTTCTGTCTATTCTAGCGTAAGGTAAACGTATATGTATGGTGGCGTAATCGAGTCCCGTAGTTAGATGTGTTTCACCATGCGCTCTATTAATTTTGTTAGGCTTAATCAGTTTTTTCCTTATTTTATATATCATTTTAGCTCTTTCCACATAAGATTAATTGTTTTAAGCTCAAGAAGTTTGTCGGTTCATACAGCACATGCGTTGGTGTGAGTCTATGTAAATTAAAAATGGACTTTATTTCTTTGTTTAATACTCTATGCATGCAGGGTTATAAGTTATTGCTACATTGAGGCCAGTTGATTATATTGAAAGTGATTATTGGTAGTATGAATGTATATACATATATATATATATATATGTATATCACATCACAATTAATTTTTTTTCAAATAAAATAATTTGAAATTTATCTATCGTGTCCACTGATATATGTCAGTGATCGTGTCATATTTGCTGTCTGTTTATAAGAAAAATCAATTTGAATATGACGCTTGTTTTAAAACACTGAAAAACTTGTAAAAAGCTTTAATGCGCATTTTCAATAAAATACAAAGCAAGACTTGTTTAATATACAAAGAAAATTTAAAATTATGGTTGTGTCAAAGAATATAGTTTACTCCATTTTAGACGCTAGAGGGCTAAAGAACTTAAGAAGAAAATAAGCTTTCTTCAAATAAAAATAACATTCATGTGTCTTTCCCAATATTAAAGTGCTACTTACAATTATAATTAAAATAAGTATTTTAACCGTACGAAATATATAATTTATTAATTTCTTAAATTATTTAATGTCCAAGAACTAAAAAATAAAGAGATGTATACATAGGGCTTTGTGTGATCCAAGAATTATCCGATACATTAAAGCTCCCCCACGTGCAGTGATTAAAGAAGTCTCTTCTCCTTATGATTCCTGTAAGTGGTGCCACGTTTTTCCTCACACATGTAGTGTGTCAATTTGTCAATTTATCATTTATTATCATTCCCAGATCCTTTAATGAATTCTGCTTCTACTTGCAGTCCAAATATCCAGCTTTTGCTTGCTTTTCTGTTAAAAAACCATGTAGCTTGTTTTTGATGTATTTATTGTAAGTTCACTTCATTATAGCCATCTTGTGTACCGTATTAATTCATCATTCATTTCCCTTTGTAAATCATCGCCATTCTTCCCATTGCACAGGAGCAGGGTATCGTCAGCATATATATAATATTCCGCAACCAGTCCAGCTACCATTAAATTTTGGATGTACAGAGTCTAGAGAAGCGGACCTAGAACTGTCTTGCTTGCAGATAATTACTTAGTAACTGGTCTGCCTTTCCCTTAATTCCCAATTCGGCTAATATTTCTATTAATACAGCATGATCTGCAGTATCAAACGCCTTCTTCAAATCGACAAATACTCCAATAACATGCTTCTGCTTTCCTGACCTAATGAATGAATATACCAAGGCGTAAAACTATAGACGCCCACAATACTTACGCTTAGTATTTAATGCGCATCTATGAAGCAGGCACCATCCTTAGAAATTTGCTAAACATGAATTTTATGGCACTGTTGCTGTCCAACAGAATTTCTTTTTAGGTACAAATAACCCCACTTGCTGGTTTTGTGAAGCAAGAATTGTTGTGACTCAGGTAACTATCGCCCCGAATCACAACCATATAGTCAATACATCAATATATTTTCCTATACAATATATTGATGTATTGCAAATTCGACTCTGAAAACGAAAAATCATTTAAATTTTTCATTTGCATTCAAAAATTTCAAAGGCATTTAAAAATGCATTTTCATGTCGTAACAAAATGCAATTTAGCATAAATTGCATTTCGTTATCAGTAATGCACTCCACTCACACGGTATACCTACCTACATGCGGTGTAATCGGATATAATTTTACGTCGCGCAAATTGAATGCCTTGAAATAATTCACATATTTTCACGTACGATCTTTCATCGTCGTGAGAAAGCAATAGAAATAAGAATAATAATAAAAAAAGCTTTTGCAAGTTTTCAATGGGTACCTGACCTGGGGGCCATCAAGCCCGATCCTCGCGGAGTTCTTTTAAAAAACGTCGAACAGGGCAGTCCGGAATAAACGATTGCGGAGTTAAAATTATCGAAAAAGTTTCAAACTATCTACCTATATGTGTTTAAAAAAATAATTAATACCATATTGTATTAAACGATTTTAAGTAAATTATGTGAAAAAATTAACTCTGTAATTACATCAAACAATTTTCATAAATTATTGAAGGAATAGTGTTAAGAATTAATACTACGGTGTTTTAAAGATTTTAAACAAATTTTTGCTAATGTTAGTACCAAAAAAAAAATTTTTTTTAATAAAAACCAGTCAATTTTAAACCAAAATTTGAGTTTTTCTATCAAAGCCTCAAATCGATCAGTGAATGAAAGATTGAGTGCTCTCCGCCCCGAGCACGGCACTCAAACCACAACAGAATTATCATGACGTTCCCATATCATTTGTAAAATGAACTGAGTTTTATTTAGATAAAAGAACATAATAGAGCCTTAATTTCATCATTCAAAACTCGAGTCTTGATCTGCCGTACCTTTACATTATATAGCAATATATGCTATATAATCTAAGGTCGTACCTCACGGTCTCAGGTCCAAATTTTTTTTATTTTTACTCACGACATTCTGTGAGGCACCGTAAAGCCATTGAAATTTTCACTCAGATTAAATCCCTTGATAATTGTGAATACTTACAAGTAGATCATCATCGATTACCTTGGTAGAAAACCAATAATTTCAAATCAGAAAATTTGGGGCTATGATCTATCGCTTATGACTATAAATTGATAAGATTCGTCGAGTAATTTTTGGCTTATTAGTTAAGTGTTCAATGAGCTATAAAATTTGAATCCAGAAAACTGTTCATAAAGGAAATCAAGGGGAAATTCATCCGTTTCTTGACAACAACTGTAATTTAACACACAATTTTAATGGACTCCAAACCAACCAACGAATAAAATCTCGACCACGGGGTCAGCGCCGGAGCAATGTGTTATCCATTACAATGTCTTCGGCTTAAAATTACTCTCTGCAAATCGCAACTGTTCATGACATATTAGATTGGCAAAAAAAAAAAATGATTCCATACTGCCTTCCATTGGCTTTCACCTTCACGACAGGGATACTTTCAATTCAGTTAAGGCTATCGTTGCTGTCCGAGATACATTCTATCTGTTATCTTCGGGTAACGTAAAGTAAGTCAATACTATTTTTCTTGTTGATCACCTTTGGATGTGAAAACAACATGCTAACTTGACTCAATCACACTCTTTTTTGCTGCAAAATTCTAGTATATTCACAATAATTTGACTAACGTTTTACGTTTTTTTTCAGATTTTCGATATGGCTTATGGAAATACATATTGCAATTTAAAAGAATTTCAAAAGAAGTGAGTTTGTAAATAACGCTACTGGCTAGCAATGGATGCCCTTTGTCGCTGTTGCCTAACAGAACACCCAAATATACACAACATTTTCGAAGATGGGATACTGGAAAAACTTCGATTATGTTCAAATGTTACAATTTCAAAAGGTGATAGCCTACCGAAAATAGTTTGCGAAAATTGTTTAGAAAAAATCGAAAATTCTTATGAATTTCGTGAAACTTGTGAAAGATCAGATTCCTTTTTAAGAGATTGGATAGAAAGGTTAGAAAAGAATGACTTTAGAAAAGAAGGTGGATCGAAAATCGAAAAACCAACTGATGACAATTGTGAGGGCAGCGGTATATTTTCGAATTTATAATAAAAATTTTGTAAAAACTTTTCTTTTTTATAGTGACAGGAACATTAAAATCAACAGTTATTGGTAGTTTTTCTATGAAAAAGGAAGAGCATATCATAGATACATATGAAACCGACTTAGTAGAATGCTTAAGTACAAAAAATTATGGGATGATTGATCCAAAAGAGCAGACACCTAGTAGTGAGAATGCAACTGTAACTTTCATGTATAATTCTGAAGTCGGGAATAGTTCAACGATTGAGAATATTGACTTTAAAATTATAACGGATATCGAAGAAGAAGAAGAACAAGAAGAAATAGAAATAAAACACTCCACCAGCCTTGAAATTTATACTTGTGAAAATGACGATGATTTACTTCAGGAAGAAGATGAGTATATTGCTAAAGAAGACAACTTATGTAAAGAACATGCTAGTTCTGTTGAAATTACTGTGAAAGTTAAAAAAGACTATGAAAATACAAAAAAAAAGCAAAAAGTTAAACGAGTTCATTGCAGAATTTGTAGTGAAACATTCTCTTCCAAAAAAGCTCTAAAGAAACACGAGAATTCCCATGCAATAAACGGGCAATATCCTTGTAAACATTGTAGTAAAACATTTAAATTCATTCCATACTTACAAAATCATTTAGTTCGACATACTGGATTAAAAAAACACGAATGCACTTTTTGTAACTCAAGATTCTATGATTCATCTTCACTTAAAGCTCATGTTCGAATTCACACTGGAGAAAAGCCTTATGAATGTGGAGCATGCAAAAAGCGTTTTGCACAAAATTCTCAACTAAAGGTTCATGCAAGAGTGCATAGTGATGAAAAACCAGTGGAATGTGATATATGTTTCAAAAAATTTTCACATAATGGTCTTTTACATACGCATAAAAAATTACATTTATCGGTAAGAGAACATATCTGTACTATCTGCCAGAAAGGATTTATATTATCACATCATTTAAAAAGACACATGGAACTACATCAGAATCCAAAAATGAAATGTCAATGCAATGAATGCGGAAGAAAATATTCAAATAGTACTGGTTTAGCTTATCACATGCGAACACATACGGGTGAGCGTCCATATAATTGTACGATATGTTCCAAGAATTTTGTATCTAGTTCTGGTCTTTGTACTCACTTAAGGACTCATTCTAAAGAGAAACCACCTCGAAAATTTGAATGTCCTCACTGTGAGAAACGTTATTTCGTTAAAAGTGAATTGCGTGTTCATTTACGATCACATACAGGAGAACGGCGCTTTGAATGTAAAATATGTAAAAAAAGATTTTTACAAAACGTTCATATGGTTGTCCATATGCGCACCCATACAGGAGAGAGACCCTATCCTTGTTCAATTTGTGGGAAATGTTTTGCGAGCTCATCAAAGCGTAAAACACACATGTTTTATCATACGGGAGAAAAAAACTTTTTCTGTAGTATTTGTGGAAAAGGTTTTGCACAGGCTGGTATTAGGAATTCGCACCAAAAAAGACACACATCCAAAGCGAAAAGTGCATCAAACGACCAGAATAAAACGTCGAGTTAAGTTTATATACAATTAGTGAAGATGCTTCTTACAAATTATTGTTATGATTATATTAGCATTATTTACATTCTCTTAATATACTTGCCTAGTTTAACTAATGTAAAATTAAGTTCGAAAATAAGACAAATCGGGCAGGTTGTCATACAAATATTTCGTTTTCCACTATATTTTGACACTCTCTGAGAACGCGCTGACGTCGACCGCTGAAATTTGGTACATGGTGTTTTCATAGTAATAGCAAAAATTATTTCAAAAATGGTCTTGATGATGCCAGACGAACCGTTCTAGAAATATATGCGAAAAACACCTGCAAAAATTAAAATTGTTCAAGTGGGTGACCTACAAAATTGCATACGGGAATTCATCTAGGGTATCATAAGAATTGGTCTTAGACCAATTCTAGCTTTCTTACTTATTTTTTACATAATTTTCCTGTGTTTTCAGGACACTTCTGCTCTCATCTAATTATATCTAAGTAATCATCTAATGCAAGCGCATTTCTTCTATTCTAACAGTTCATTTGATTATAATTAAATTAGTATTTATTTTAGTTTATTCTTCAGTACTGCTTATGACAAGCTTAAAATCTAAGGGTTTTAGTAAATTAGCACTTAAATTAATTCTTAATTTTAACTTAGGCTAGTCTGTGGTTTTGTATTTGACAAATATAAGTATTCCTTGAAACGTTTGTCTGTTGAAAGTCTGGTCTCTGCGTTACTGTTCATTAAGTGAGTTCTAAATGCAAAGAGTAGTGCGTCCCGTCCGTATTCTCCTTCATTCACGTAAGGAGCACAATTGGAATTCTACATACATCTTGTCCGTGTAACAGTCTCTGCAGCTCTTCGCACTGTGTAATGATATGTCTTGCCATAAATTGGGCATTTGAGCAGAAATAACACGATGGACAGGGCTGTCTTAAGAGATATTCTAGTGATAGGAAGTGTCCCAGCCGGAGTCTCGCCATTCCGATCATTTTCTGTTTCAGCATGTCCGGTTTGATCACTTCCTCTGGTGACTGGTCAAGAATGTGTCTGACTGCGCCATGCAGCCAATTTCATCACCTCTATATTTTTCCTAAATTGGCTCCTAATTGCTTTGAAATGTGTCACGTTGAGTAGAGACTTATTATGAACTCATATTCTACTGAGCAAGTCGACAAGTAGATAGCGAGCAGCCCAACGGATATGTGTGCGTTTTTTTTTCAAGAACATAACCTAGTCCACGCCGCTCCAGAAGGCCTTCTGGGGACGACCCAGTCACTATACAAAAAAAAAGAAAAAAGGAAATAATCAGAACATGATTCGAAAAATTCTACTTTCATTTTAATCTGTTAATTAATGTTATCGAGAAGAAGTCCTCTTGGGTATTTAATCCAGTGCTCATCTAAATGGCCTTATCTCGGTGTTTTCTACATCATCTTCTTTAACGGAACCGTAACTAGTCTAGTCAGTATAAATTTTTAAAAAAATAAGACATATAGTCAAGGTAGTATTGTTTTTTATTGTTCATAGATACATGTAAAAAAAATTTTTTTTGTTAAATGAAGAAAACAAAATTCACAGAGTCCAGGTCTTATCTCAACTGCTTCGGGGGTGATTATAAGTATTAAACCATAACCGCAATGTTTTAAGAATTGCATAGCTGAATAATCCAACGGTGTGAAATTTGAATACTGCTTCGGGGGGATTATAAGAGCGAACAAATTATTATATACATTTATTAATAAAATATTGTAATGACTGGATAAGACGCGTTTTTCTTGTCTCTCTCCCCTACCTGAGTCTTTGCTCTCTCTCTTCAGTAGGTAAACAGAAAGGGGTATCCGACATCCGTATCGTCAACAAGCTAGGTATATAGGTCTTCTATATACCTTGATCAACAAGCGCCCGCGATACCACGGGCGGCGGGGAATGGCAGCAGAGGACGCTAACACGAGTCCCCATTCTTTTCTCCAGGGTAGCTGAGGTGCATTAAAGTGCCAAAGGCGGCAGTCAGTTCACGACGTCCGGTGACAAAGTTAATTTAATAGCAAGTAAAAAAGCTGGAATTGGTCTAAGACCAATTCTTGTGATACCCTAGATGAATGCCCGTATGATATTTCGTATTGTCACCCTTCTGTGTAAGTTTGATTTATGAAGTGTTTTTTCGCATATATTTCTAGAACGGCTGGTCGGACAGAAAAAATGATTATAACCAATTTTATAGGATTTTGTATTCTGAAGAAGCTTTTAGTACAATAAAAATGTCTTGGACTGATCGTTTTCACAGTATACGTTAAAAACCTAAAATTTTTATATGGCAACACCAAGAAGGAGTTGCCCGATTTTTTTTGCTAGTACAATGAAAACACCATATACCAAATTTCAGCCCTCTATATAGATGAGTTCTCAGGCAGTGTCCAAATATATAGTGGAAAACGAAAGTTTTGTGTGGCAAACCCACGAAGGAGTTGCCCGATTTGTCTCATTTCGAACTTAATTTTACTGGACATGCAAAAATCTAAATAGCTTCTAATATTATGGGTGGGTGTCCAATCCATTTTGCTCTACCATCATTATTTCGAGGTGTTACAAACGGAATGACAAACTTAGTATATCCTATAGATTTCATCTAGGGCAGGGGTAGCCAACCTTTCAGCTTCTTTGGGCCACATTGGAACTAGAAGAGTTATATTGGGCCACACGTAAAATATACGAACCCTAAAGATAGCTAATGAACAAAAACGAAGAATATACATACATAGATAGTTAACAATTTTAAGTAATTTAAACTTTATTAATTCATAAATTTTTTATTATAAAATTAAAGAAGTAGCAACATGAAATTGATGTGATATTTGACATTGTTTTTGAGACAATAATGCTTCGATATTTTGTGATCGAAGTTGTTGCAACTCTCAGTATGTTCTCAAGGTGCTCATAAGTTATTTTGCTCCTATATTTATTCTTTGTGTGCTTCATCTTAGAAAATAGCTGCTTACAAACGTAGGTGCTTCCAAATAGCGATGGCACGAATTGTGAAGCAAGGGGTTCTTTTCTCTGGGAAGATAATTCTTATAAAAGTCCAGTAAAAAGAAATTATTAAATTTTTCTTAAAGTTGAACATCAGATTGCAGCTCTAGCCATTTCATTCGAAAATTTGCAGGCAAGTTTATGTCGACTAAAAATGGAGTCGCAAATATGTCAAAAAATTGATGTTTTTTTTTTTTTGGAAATCTTGAAATATTTTCTCAGATTCCTGTATCAAATCGAAAATCAAGTTTGCATATTTTTTGTTACTCTCAGGATAGTGTTTAGCCAACGTTTGAAAATACATAAAATTATTTGGTTGAATTTGCGACTACCATAGTTTCAGTTTCATTTCGAAAGCCGTTATAGTTTGAGGCATAGTATTATGAGTTGTTTTTCACTTTGAAGACGCAATTTTAGTTCATTTAAATGAGCTGTCAAGTCTACTGAAAACGCAAAATCTGTGAGCCTGTTTTCATCACCAAGTTCTGGCACAGATTTTATTCCTGATTCCATAAATGACTTGATTTCATTTCGCAAATCATAAAATCTTTTCAACATTTTACCCCGAGTTAATCATCTTACTTCCGGAAAATAAATAATATCCCCAATGTCTTCAGTGTCAATTTGACTAAGTAGGTACAATTGCACATTGAAAACTTTCTGTGGCCACATTGCGCAATTGTACATTTATTATGTCGAGAAGTAACTACTTCCATGGAAATGTTATATAGATAAAGAAAATGTTTTATAAAATTAATTGAGAAAGTATTTAAGTAGTATACATATTAGTTTTATTGGGCCGCATTGAAAGCCGTCTTGGGCCACATGCGGCCCGCGGGCTGCGGATTGGACACGCCTGATCTAGGGTATAATAAGTTAAGAAGCAGACGAGATTTCGAGTGTTTTACATATAAAATGTACACGGCAAGAAGAAAAAAAATCAAACTCTTTAAAACTTTTATGAACAAAGATAAAAAATGTGAAAGCGTAGATTGCATGCAACGAAAAAGAATGGCAAATGCTTCATTTTCGTAAATAAAAGAGAAGGGGCGGAATTTTCAGATTTTACTCTCATAAAATGTTCCCGCGCTTTTATGAAAACCGGTTTTCACATGTTGTTGCTGTAATCCTATTATATTTGAACATCACGTGCTTCTGTTTACATTCGTTGTGCTCTGCAGATTTAGTGGGAAACTCCATGCTGGATTCTCTGATATTTTCGGGAAAAATGAGATTTTATTTGAGATTGAGAGGAACTTTACATCTCCTTTCAGCATCTTGGACAAAGCGAAATTTATCTTTTTCTTAAAAATGGGGGGAATGGGGGGTAGTGTGAGTGTGTACATTATTATGAATAGTTTGATAGGATTTTGAGGAATTCAATAAGATTTTGTCGTTCGGGTAATCCTACATTCTCTCGATTTTTGTTTTTAACTCGTCTCAGTTGCACTACACTACAATAGTGTATAGCCAAGCTCTTTTCCCCTATTCATGCAAAAGACGGAAGTATATGACATTACTTGTTTCATTCTAAAAAACACTAAAAAATTTCCACTTTTGCTCTACTGCTTCTTAACTTGTGATTAAGTTGGCACCTTAGAATATATAGCTCTATATTCTAAGGTTGGCACACAAAATTGGTTATGCTCTTCATTCTCTTTCTTTTATTATGGCCACGCACCCAGAACTTCTTACCACAGCAAGGGTTTTAAAATCGTGATCGGGTAATTTTTCGAAACTGAAGGCTGAAACAGATTACACTTTAGTGCGCGGCGCGACAACGCGGCAAAATGTTAGAGAACATGTGATCCCTATTGTGCATCACGCATTGTACGCGGCGCAACAGCGCGGCGAAATTTTTTGCCGCGTAGTCATTTCTAATCCTAAATTTGCTGCTCACTTCCAGTGGTACCAACAACAAAATTATATTTGAGGTAGGCAACTTCTCTTATTGCAATCTGTGTCACAGCGCGGCGGAACAATTTCACCGCTCAATTTGCCGCGATGTCGCGCCGCGCACTAAAGTGTAATCTGTTTCAGCCTTGAATCTGTATATTTCTAATCTGCGTTGGGATTACCATTCGTCTTAAAGTAAACGAACAGACCCAATAACAGATGTCATCTAATTTTTATGGCAAGTAGTAAACAAAAGTTGTTAAAATTCATTTTAAAATAGTAGCAAAGTTGGCTTTAAAATAATAGTAATTATGTGTTTAATTAGAGTTATTTTCATAATTTAAAAATGAGAGGTAAGCTAATTAAAAATTTCAAATGAGCTTCTTTTGGGTGATATGGTATGTAATTTTATAGAATAGAATAGAAAAGTATTTAACATAAACAAACATTTATTTATAAACATAAACATAAACATCCATTTATTTGAGCACCCCTGCCAAAGGCACGCCGAGCGTTGGGCACATCATAGCGAGTTACATAGTAGATACATATTATAGCAAAACGAAACACAAACAAGTAAGAGCAGTGGAGGCTTAGAGCGTCCGTAGTAGCCCGTTCATTAAGAATAAACAATATTGAAATTACAGCAAAATACAAAATAGTAGATACAGCAAAATATAACATAGTAGATACACAGCAAAATATAAAATAGTAGATACACATTTATAGTAAAATATAGTGAATAGACCAGCGTCACGTAGTAGATGATTTTAGCAGTTAAGCAATACCTATACTAGAGGTAACTAATACTACTTAATACTGAACATAAAAATTAACTTAACCATATACACTATAATCACATGAATGACATGAATCATCCCTTATCAAAGGCAAAACGTTGAATTTTAGCTTATATACATATTATAGTAAAATATAGTGAATAGACCAGCGTCACGTAGTAGATGATTTCAGCAGTTAAGCAATGCCTATACTAGAGGTAACTAATACTATTTAATACTGAACATAAAAGTTAACTTAACCATATACACTACAATCACATGAATGACATGAAGCATCCCTTATCAAAGGCAAAGCATTGAATTTTAGCCTGAAGTAGTATCAGAGACACCAGCAATTAGGCGATACCAATACAACAGGCACCTAATGACTACTTAAGGTTAGACTTAAAAGTAAAATTAATTATATACACCAATGACATGAATCGTCCCCCATCAGAGTTGACCCCTGAACATTCAGATTGACCCACGACTCAACCGGCAGCAATACCGACCTGACCTGATTTGATTTGGCTTGATTTGATTTGACTCAGCTTGGTTATGTAGTTAAATATATCGGACAGAGAAAATATGGATGGTGGCCCTTCAGAGCAGTTTGGTTCTTAGTGATTTAGATACATCATACAGAATTAATACTAGGGTGGGGATTAGTTGATGAGTGATGTGAGGAAGATGGTGTTATAGACGGTATTATAGTAGTTGGCAAATTCTACTCTGCATTAAGAAAGTCGATCGCCGCTGACCTAAAGGAGCTTAGTGAGTCGCTGTGAGTACCCGTGCCAAAAGCACGCTGAGCGCTGGGCACATCTCATCTTAGCGAGTTACATAGTAGATACAAACATATATTAGCAAAATTGAACATAAACAATTAAGAGTAAAGCATTGGAGGCTTAGAGCAGCTATAGTAGCATGGAGCAACGTTAGAGCAGAAAAAAAAATTATAATTCCATAGCAAATTGATAAGAATGAAAACAAAAACAATTGCAAGAATATAAAAATTGTAGTATGATTCGTAGCATGTTTTGTAGTATGATTTGTAATATGATATAACATGTTGCCGAAGAATATATAAAAGTAAATAGAATCGCGACAAGTAACAGAGGGTCTTGGCGACTAAATAGTATATCAAGTTCGAGTATAGGCAACTAGTGAACACTGAGCACTTAAGCCTGAACTTAAAATTAAACTTAACTATGTACCTACATCAAACAAAATGAATTACCAACTAGTGTAGGTAACCAAAGAACACTTATGGTTGGACTTGAGATTAAACATAACTATAACTATCAAACAAAATGGATTACCTTTTAGTGTAGGTAACCAAAGAACACTTATGGTTGAACTTAAGACTAAGCATAACTATATACATTACTATATACATCAAGCAAGATGAATAACTTGAGATTAGACATAACTATATATTGTCAATCAAAATGAACTACCATTTAGTGTAAGTAACCCAAGAACACCTATGGTTGAACTTGAGAACTTAAAGAACCTCAGGTTACGCTACGTTATAACGTTAGGTACATCGAGTAAGTATTTACATAGATGGCACAAGAACTAGATGCCGCATGCAGTATCAAAAAAGTATACAAAATTTATATGGCTGGGTGGTCCATTCCGGAATGGACCACAACATTTGAACTGATGTGTACGTCGTGTGATTCATATACTTTTTGTATCTGAAGTGTTGAGGAGGTCGATCAAACGAATAAAAAACTGCTGTTAAAAAAAAATATGTGCTATCGGCATACTCTAAACCGTGTTGTGGCCCATTCCAGAATGCACTACCCATTTCACAATTTGTATACTCTGCTCTAGTATGCCATGCGACAACTAGTTCTTGTGCCATCTATGGTATTAGATAGTTGGCATAATTGGTATGGTACAAAGTTATTTAGCAAACTAACAAAGGGGGCACAAAATATAAAGTGACGATTACAAATGCCAATGTTTATCAAATTAACACAGGGGCAGTGAACAGGGATCATAATCTAACTATATTACTAGTATCATATTCTACCGCAATGAGTTTGTTCACTGCTCCTTTGTTAGTTTGCTAAATAACTTTGTACCATACCAATTATGCAACCCATCTAATACTTACTCGATGTACCTTACGTTGTTACGTAGCTTAAGCTGAGGTTCTTCAATAAATGACTTTTCTATTCTATTCTATTCTATTCTTACCACAGCCAAAAGTCATTGACACTATAGCCAAAGATAATGAAACAAAATAAACCATAATAATAATAATGATTGCTTGTTATACACAGTAGCCCGTACCTCCCCCGTGCACCTACCTCTGCCCGCACACCACACGATATCATCGAATCCAGTGAAAAATCTTGGGCTATTAGATCAAAAACTTACCTGGGGTTTCATGTCACTCGGATTTGCTCTATGCAGTGCAGTGCTTCTTCTTGAAGCCCTTCGAACCAATTTGGTTTAAGCGTTGATTCTCCCACATTTTTCATATGCAGATGTTGTTGTATACCTAACTTGTTCTCGCTAAACTATCTCGTGTACTTGATGCCTGTGGGCGATGTGTATAATTTGAATAAGCGGGTACATGCATTTAGCGCTGGGCTTTATCTTGTGCGCTGCCTTGCCTGTGTACATTAGTGAAAAGTTTGGATGGAGTAGGAGGAACAGGACAAGGATCATTTTTACGAAATGCGGATTCATTTCGGTGGAAAGTATGTCTTTTTACGGGTTGCAACTCTGTGGAACATCTGAATGAGTCTTAATATGCGTGATTTAGTGGTTATTATTACATTCTCTTCAGGCTTTTATGATTTTTGGTGCAATGTGATGATAATAATAATACTACTTAAATAGACGGGGGAATTGAGTTTTTACAATTTCGAGAGCCATATATAGTCTACAGGAAATTTTTCAACCTATTGCATTAAGCAGAGAATTAACGACAACTACTGTCAGATAGTTGTCTTATAGCCCGAAATCAGAATTTTATGAAGAAATTCTGAGAGTATATTGTGTGTTTCCATCAGAAGTACAGGGCGATCTCATCAGGACAGCAATGAAAGCCTGAACTGTCTGAACTAGATTATATAAAGAGTTCTTACAAAATCTAACTGTGAATCATTTCAAGGAAAATGTGTTTTCTTCACGATTAAAATAATTTTGGACCTCTCATTCTAATTAAATAGAAATGGAATTGAGCTACATACAGTAGACAGTATACTCTCAGAATTTCTTCATGAAATGCTGGTTTGCAGCTATAAGCCAATTAACTGACAGTACCTCGGTATGTGTCGTTTTAATAATAATACTACTGCTATGGGATAATGTATAATGTCACGTATTCAAGGAAACTTGGTGAAGTTGTTTCAGATTTCAGTTTGTTATACCCGAGATGAAATCTACAGGGTATACTAAGTTTGTCATTCCGATTGTAAAACATAGAAATAATGATGGTACAGCAAAATGAAGTGGACACCCACGCATAGTATTAAAATTTACTTGTAATTTTTGCACGTTCGCCTGTCCTTCCACACGATAACTCGAGAACGTGTTCACTTAAAGTGCTGAAATCTTGCATACGGGCTTTTAAAAAAAAGTAAATTTAAGTTAGAAAATCTGACCAATCGGACAACTCCTTCATAGGGCTACCATACAAAAATTTCTCACTACATTTTTGGATACTTCTTGAAAACGCGTCGTCGTAGAGAGCTGAAATTCGGTACACATCGTTTTCGTAAAAATAGTAAATAACATTTTAAGAAAATAACTAAATCGGGCAACCCCTTCTTGGTGTTGCCATACAGAGCTTTGGGTTTCCACTTTATTTAGCTTTTATATTCATCTAGGGTATAATATTATTGGTCTTAGACCAAGTGGAACTTTTTTTCTTGTTTTTATCTATTGTTGTATTTCTTTTTTTGTATTGGGTTGGTGCCGGAAAATGTTGTAAAATGGTATTTTGCATTTTTAATATTAATAATAATATTTATTGCATATTAATAGCTATTTAAATAAATCTATAATAATTAGTTAATTGTTAGTGTTAATTAATTTTTATTAAAGGTTTTCTTTGACATATTTTACACTTTCATTTTTAAATACCCTAAAGTTCGTTTCTGTTTATAATCTTAATGAAAACTCATTAAACTTTTGCAATCCTCTAAATACCATGCTATTTTGTGTCGCCGAACTTAGGAAACGTGGCAATCTAAAATCATCCGCTGACTTCAACACATACGGTTGAACATCTCTAGTGTAGTTGACGCGCAAAGTTAAGTAGTTTGGCACCATGCTGAAATTAATTTTAAAGACGAAGATAAAAAACATTCATTATTATTCTCTGTTTCACATTGACCCACTGCAGAGTATCCATCATGCATCTTATGGTAGTGTATCTATCACATCTTAGTATAATTCACATTGCTTTATATGGCAACTTCTAAACTTCTTTATTTGTTGATTATTCAGTATTCAAAATGCGGCTTGACAATTGTATTATATATAATAATTGCAGTATAGGTTGATACATTTCTTTTGACTCTCCTCATAAAATCTGTTTTCTCCGAAATTTTTGTCCTCGTAGTATTGCCGTGTACTGTGAAATTTAGCCTGTAGTTAATCACAACCCCCCAGGTATTTGAATTCCTTTAACACTTCTATCATCACTCCATCCATACTCATTCTGAGGTCCTCCTCTCCATTTATCGACATTGTTTTTGTTTTCCCGGCATTAAGTTTTAGTTTATTAGTTTTTAACCAGTAACTTAAACGATCTTCTTGTAATTTAAATTGTATTTCAACGATATTATTGCTTGCTATATAAACTAACGTAACATCTGTAAACAAAGCTAACTTCGAATACGGAATCGATGTGCCTATGTCATTCATATACATTGAAAGAGAAGTGTTGCCAAAACGGATCCTTGGGGTACCCCTAAATCCACATTTACAGCTGGTGTTATAGTCTGACCGAACTTTGTTCTTTGGATTCTTCGGAATAGGAGACTCCAAAACCATTCCAGTTCTTAGTTTTTTATTCCATACTTTTCCATTTTTCGTAGAAGCAGTTGCGAATCGTCGCCACGCTATTCTTTTTTTATGCTATTTCTTCCTTCCATGTTGTTAACACCATAATTAACAGCTGTTTCACACGAGTGTTTTTGTCTAAACCCCGATTGGTTCTCAATAAGTAATGAGTTCACCTCCAGATACTGCAACAATTGCCTGTACACAATCTTATCCAATACCTCTCTAGCGACCGGTAAACTATTAACCGGTTGAAAATGCTCAAATTTCTGCGAATATTTGACTTTCGCAATTTGTGTGACCAAAGATTTCTTCCACAAGTTCGGAAACTCTCCCCTTACCAGAGATTTGTTTACTATATTCAACAGCATTGAACTTATCAAATCAAACGTTTCCATTATCAAACATGGGCTAGCAAAATTGAAATCTCTTCTTTGCTTTAGGTCTTTCAATGTTTCCCTTATACCTCTGAGATTTACCGCTCTAAAGGTAAATGTATTATTACTCACGTTAACGATATTATCCTGATACCTTATACTCGGAATCCCTTTATGAATATCTTTCACGCTTTGTATAAAGAAGCTTTTAAGTGCTCTAGCCATGTCTTCCTCTTTTTATATCTTCCTTGTTATTATATTATATTATTGGCTTTAATACTTTTAATTTCAGTCCTTTGTCTTCAGTACCAAATCTTTTAACACTCTCCACATATCTTTTTGTTCATTACATTCATTAATATTTGCTTTCGTAGTTCCGATTTATTATATTTCTTTGGGTACTCGCCATATCGTCCGCACTACTGATTCCATTAATATCCCTGATTTCACTTTCACTTATCTTATTTACAAATCTCTCTTTATCATATTTAAATTGTTTTAATAGCTTATAATTCCAACTGGTCTTGAACCAACCGGTATATTAATAACTACACTCTTATGGTCACTTACATTCAATGTTGGTTCCATTTTTGCATTTATTTCACCCGCATTAGATATCACAAAGTATTAGAATCTTGAATATATATATCTGTTATCCTAGTTGCTTGATTTAAAATAAATTTTTGCACACCTACTAATCCGCATAATATTATCTATCTCTTTTTTATATGTATCTAATGGGTTCAACCAATTAATATTGAAATCTCTAACCAATAAGAAATCACAATTTACTTCACTTAAGTCTTCCATAATATCTTTGCAACTAGCTGCAAAATAATATATTTGATGTTATGTAAAGCACATACCAAAATTGTAAACCTTTCAAATGTCAATTTCCCTATAATTCATAATTTGATATTGCCATTGAAGTTCTGTCACTTCTAAATATTTTATAATTCTCCATCTCAATTTCCTCATTACTAACATTCTCTATTATGTTCGTATCAGAAAGTAATACCACAGACAAGTAGTAACAGATATCCAGTGCCTGAGGGCGAAAGTGATGCTGTGCAGTATCAAAAGCCTCGGGAATACTTCACAAGCCATGAAACAGACACCCTCACTACCACATGAGAGATCCAACGGAGTCGTAACATTCTAAAATATTTGCAGTGTTCTTATGTAAAACTGACAAAGTTTCATTTGAATAGCTCCTCGGCCCTAAATTACTATTCACACAGAAAAATGGTGTTCTGATAATCTTAAGCTTGCTTTCTTATCTTCCGAAGCGAAATAATTTTTTTTAGCTTTTCTAACAAAATTATTTAAAAAAATTTATCTGAATCAAATGACTACGATTCCTCAACCAAAAACTCTCAACCGAGTAATCATTGTATATGGCGCTATGCCGTCATGGCATGCCGTGGGCTGGATATTGAATGCAGCTGCCTACAGATTTGGACTCCGGCTGCACATACACACATGTAATTATTACTCAACCGAGAGTTAGGGAGCGTAAACTGGTAAGCTCACTTTGTAATCAAAACTATTTTATTATTTTGTTAAGTAAGGTATATAGTAAGTGCAGATAGTGGTTTAAGCTCTGTAGCATATATAAAGTCAATGTTTGACACTTTTCCATAAGTATCAATATAGAAAATTTTAGAGAACGGACCCCCAACGCACACATATAGATTTCTGTTTCATGGCTTGGGAAGTATTCTTGAGAGCTTTGATTCCAAGCAAAATTTCTGTTCTTTGCCCAGTCTTTGTATGGTTTAGTTTGTCTATGCATAAAGCCTATCCAACCAATCCATCCAATACATACACCCCACGGCCCCAACCGTTCCTTTCATTCCAACAATTGTAACAATTTACACTGCTGAAACCAAAAAACAAAAATTGCTTTGTTCTATATCAGTTTACAAACGAAAATGAGCAAAAGAAAAGATTGCAGTCAATGAAAAAGTTTTGTTGGTTCATTTCATTGCTCGGAGTTAGCCAAGACTTGTCAGTTAACACCAAGAAGGAGTTGCCCGATTTAGTCCATTTTTGAAATTTTTTTTACTATTGCTATAAAAACACCATGTACCAAATTTCAGCTCTCTACATCGGCGTGTTCTCAGGCAGTGTCCAAATATATAGTAAGAAACGAAATTTTTGTATGGCAACCCACGAAGGGTAGCCCGATTTGTCTCATTTTCGAACTTAATTTTACTTTTTTTTTCAAGTCCGTGTACAAAATTTCAGCTTTCTAAGTGAACGTGTTCTCGAGTTATGGTGCGCACAGACGGACGGACATGCAAAAATCAAAATAACTTTTAATATTATTCTAAGGTGTCCAATCCATTTTGCTCTACCATTATTATTTGTGTGTTTACAAACGGAATGACAAACTTAGTATACCCTATGATTTCCTCTAGGGTATAAAAATGGTAGGTTATTCAATATGGTGGGAGGTTTGTAATTAATCGAAATTTTGTTTATCAGTCAGAAAATTGTTTACCTGTGAGAAATTTTTCATACTGGGTTGTAATAATTCTGCAAGGAAATAAAATGGAGGTAAAAATTATTAATTACTACATGAAAACACATACATTTATGCATAATAAGAAGCCTAGCTTCTTGTGACCAGTGGCCGTGAATGTAACTTACTTGGCTTCAGCAGGGGGCCACGAGCCTCAAGTGGCTTGTGGCCCATCGCCTGAGGCCGTGAAGCTTTCGCTGCAATTCGAGGAGTACTCTGTTTGATTTTTCAAAATTAGAGAATGTCAATTTGATGGTCAAAAACTTAAAATGAATGTTTTTATAAAGTCTAACAAACAAATGAAATATAATTATAAATTATTATTTAATTATTATATTTAATTGATAAGTTTAATTATTATGCATTTGATGTTGTCATTCATTAGAAAACTATATTCATTATTTTGCAGGGGAAATGGACTTCAAGTTTAAAAAACCAACTTTCGTCTTGAGCGAAAGTTTTACTCTAATTTCACAGAGAATTGGGTAGAGTTTAGGAAAATGCAGAAACACTTCGTAATTTTGTTCAAATAATTACAATTACGTTTTTTCCCTAAAAGTAAACATTTTAACCTATAAATAGGTGTTAGAATTATCGTCACCAGAAGCGTTGTTTATTTTACATAAATTTTTAAACATGAAACGTGTTTGGTTTTCCATAATGCGCAATGCTAAAAGCTTTCAAACAGCCCGTTTCTCATACATGTGCATTTTATATCGCCACGGCCTGTAACAAAGAAGGCTATGATCTTTCCCAATATAAAAGTGTTACTTACAATTATAATTAAAATAAATATTTTAACCGTAGAAAATATGTATATAATTTATTAATTTCTTAAATTATTTAATTTCCAAGAACCAAAAAATAAATAGATGTGCATAGAGCTTTGTGTGATCCAAGAAATATTCGATAAATGAAGGCTCCATCACGTGCAGTGATTAAAGAAATCTCTTCTCATCATGATTGCTATAAGTGGTGCCACTTTTTTCATCATGTAGTGTGTTGTTTCCAAGTCAATTTGTCAATTTATCATTTATTATCATTCCCAGATCCTTTAATGAATTCTGCTTCTACTTGCAGTCCAAATATCCAGCTTTTGCTTGCTTTTCTGTTAAAAAACCATGTAGCTTGTTTTTGATGTATTTATTGTAAGTTCACTTCATTATAGCCATCTTGTGTACCGTATTAATTCATCATTCTTTTCCCTTTGTAAATCATCGCCATTCTTCCCATTGCACAAGAGCAGGGTATCGTCAGCATATATACATATAATATTCCGCAACCAGTCCAGCTACCATTGAATTTTGGATGTATAGAGTCTAGAGGAGCGGACCTAGAATTGTCTTGCTTGCAGATAATTACTTAGTGTAACTGGTTTGCCTTTCCCTAATTCCCAATTCGGCTAATATTTCTATTAATACAGCATGATCTGCAGTATCAAATGCCTTCTTCAAATCGAAAAATATTCCAATAACATGTTTCTGCTTTCCTGACCTGATGGATGAATATAGCAAGGCGACGCCCACAACACTTAGGCTTAGTACTTAAGGTCACCTATGAAACAGGCACCACACTTAGGAATTTGCAAAAAAATAATTTTGTGGCACTGTTGCTGCCAACAGAATTTTTTTAAGGTACAAATAACCCCAGTTGCGGGTTTTGTGAAGCTAGAATTATCATGAGATTCCTCCTGTTATGGAACTATGCTGAGACCTGATTGACCTTGGACGTGAAGTCCAGACTGCCAGATCACTCGGTAGACAGCGTTAAAGTGCAGGGCGGCACGCTAGCTCGCCTCGGCTATTGGCGGAGAGTGTGGGGGGTTCCACGAAGCCCGCTGTCACCTGCCATATACAAAAAGTTTCGTGCCAAAAGCAAAAAGCCGCTACACACCCGGTCCAGAAGGGACCTTGACATCACTTACCATTACATTCGTGAAGGCGCAGATGCTCTACCTCCTTTCTGCTTGCCCCATCCACCCAACGACACTAAGAACAGAGTATTTTTCAGTGTCCCTAGTGACCTAAAGGAGTGAACGAGCGAACCTATTTAACCATCAACTCGAGGAGGGCTCCGGGAAAGTGAGAGAGCGAAATAAAGCCTTACCACGCCATTACGTTATAAAATTGGTTTATTATTTTTTTCTTGGTAGAATTTAAAATTAACATAATCTTAACACGTGTGGACAATACAATACATCCTAGTAGAGTCGACGATGCAGGATATTTTAACTCAGTAATAGATATACGCTAGTGCTTAAAAAAAACTAATTCAAGATATTCTAATAATATATGCGACAGTACAGCACATTCCAATCACTAAAATTTAAAACTCTTTAACTTATTCCATATACTATGATATGACACCTTGGCATATATAAATTTTTTTTAAGATTATATGATAATAATAAATCTCGAAGCTATAGCGCGTCTTAACTATATAATTTACGATTATTTGACTCCATGTACGGTAGCAATTGCGACATACATAAAAAGTTCCAAGGAATATGATAATAATCTATTTCAATACTTAGCACGTTCTAATTATGCGTGTTAGGATAACCTGACGTTATGTATATTAGTGACCAAGTTCAAGATTTCTAACTTCAAATGTTGGTTATAGGCATACTTAGTGGTATAAATGGGTCGATTGCAAAAATACTAACAATCATAGTAATGCAGCGCGAGATTTTACCATCCGTATGCAAGTTTTATACTTCACGTTGAGTAGCATTATATGAAGTGCAAAGAAAACATCTACAAGAATTCATGCAAATGTGTGGGCCTCATTGGGCAATACGGGCGAAAATAAACCGGACAATATACTAAATGGTAAATTACATACTATATGAAATTTCAATTATAATATATTACTTACACCATTTCTTGTCCCTCGAAGAGCTCCCTGGAGGCGAAAGTGTTGGCTTATCTGTTTTACGACGAGCTGTAATTTTGTGAAAATAAATTTTGTTTTCCCTAAGTGGTTAGGTGTTTCCCACTGTCAATTACCTTGCCGGAAATTTCTTTACTATTTGTAACTTAATACTTTTCAGGATATCTTAAACAAAACTATACCATCAGGACTTGCAGTTGAGCCTATTGGTTAGAATTTGGAACTTAATCTGTTTACTGCTCTATTGCTACTCTGTAATAAGGATACTGCTAACTGGACTCAATAATGTCCCCTATGTGTTACTACGTTAAAAAATCTGGAAATGCCAAACTAAATTTGCTTTATGTATAGACTAGTAGTAAAAAGAAATTGATTAGCTTATATACTAATTAAATTTTTCACACTTTTATGAGAGTCTTTCCTTAAACTCGTTTTCTGACTTCTCAAAGCTATCGCGTGGCAATCACTATGGATTTAGAATCAAACTGCACACAAAATATCCAGTTACTGGGTTTGTTTTATCGCTAGTTACATCTTTCGTTATATAAATATTCGATATTTGGCGGTTCTTATTTAACGGGGCACATCATTAACCACACTTTTGGACAATTAAAACATGGGAACGTGACGACAATATCCTGGAGTATAACCTCCGCGGTGATCACTATACTTCTGTCCTAAGCCAGCTCCCAGTTACCAAATCCTTTTTTTTCACGAGATGGAATTTCCTTCAACTTGTGTCTCGCTGATTATGCCGCCTTACAGGTGGAATGTCAGGGAAATTACAAAGAATTTCTGAATTTCGTTCTTAAAATTTCTCTGTCTGTTTGATTCCTTACCATTTGACATGATACAAATTCGTTTCTAAATTTTCGTTGCTGGTGCTGCATATACAGCTTCCTTTGCTATCCAATTACCTTTGCGGTTTCCTTTCTTTTTTTTCTTTTAAAGTTATACTTTAACACCAGTGGAATTTACTAAAAATGTATCAACTAATTTTTGGTTCACCCGCGTGCGTGACTTTTCTTGTTATTCTCCGCACCAAAATTACACTGCCAGGGCCAGCAAGTCCACTCGGTTTCCGGCCTCTCGGATTCTTCTTCTTCTCCTGTCAAATTTTTCCGTACTCTGTCCCGCCAGGGTTCATTCGCGTAGTCTGGTCAGAGTGGCGGCACAATCGTCGTGTAGCACATGGTACATACTGTTGCCAGCTTCAGTATAGCATACTGCTGCATGCAGTACGCTACGACCAAAACACCCCATTATTTGTAAAATGAACTGAGTTTTATTTAGATAAGAGAACATAATAGAGCCTTAATTTCATCATTCAAAACTCGAATCTTCTTCATCTGCCGTACCTTTAGATTATATAGCAATATATGCTATATAATCTAAGGTCGTACTTCACGGTCTCAGGTCCACATTTTTTACTTTTATTCACGACATTCTGTGAGGCACTGTAAAGCCATTAAATTTTTCACTCAGATTAAATCCCTTGATAATTGTGAATACTTACAAGTAGATCATCATCGATTACCTTGGTAAAAAAGCAATAATTCAAATCAGAAAATTTGGGGTTATGATCTATAGTTTATGACTATAAATTGATAAGATTCGTCGAGTAATTTTGATTTATGACTTAGGTGTTCAATGAGTTTATAAATTTGAATCTAAAAAAATGTGTTATCCATTACAATGTCTTCGGCTTAAAATTACTCTCTGCAAATCGCAACTGTTCATGACATATCAAATTGGAAAAAAAGAATGTTGGTGATTTCACACTGCCTTCCATTGGCTTTCACCTGACGACAGGGATACTTTTAATTCAGTTAAGACTAGAGTTGCTGTTCGAGATACATTCTATCTGTTATCTTCGTGTAACGTAAAGTAAGTCAATACTATTTTTCTTGTTGATTATCTTTGGATATGAAACAACATGTTAACTTGACACATACTTTTTTTTTTGCAAAATTACCTAGTATTAAAATTCTAGTATCTTCACAATAATTTGACTAACGTTTACGTTTTTTTCAGATTTTCGATATGGCTTATGGAAATACATATTGCAATTTAAAAGAATCTCAAAAGAAGTGAGTTTGTAAATAACGCTACTGGCTAGCAATGGATGCCCTTTGTCGCTGTTGCCTAACAGAACACCCAAATATACACAACATTTTCGAAGATGGGATACTGGAAAAACTTCGATTATGTTCAAATGTTACAATTTCAAAGGGTGATAGCCTACCAAAAATAGTTTGCGAAAATTGCTTAGAAAAAATCGAAAATTCTTATGAATTTCGTCAAACTTGTGAAAGATCAGATTCCTTTTTAAGAGATTGGATAGAAAAGGAAGACTTAAGAAAAGAAGGTGAATCGGAAATTGAAAAACCCAGTGATGACGAATGTGAGGGCAGCGGTATATTTTCGAATTCATAATAAAAATTCTGTAAAAGATTTTTCTTTTCTTTTTTGTAGAAACAGTTATTGGTGGTTTTTCTATGAAAAAGGAGGAGCATATCATAGATTTGTATGAAACCGACTTAATAGAATGCTTAAGTACGGCAAGCGATGAGATGATCGATCTAAATGAGCAGACAGCTAGTGGTGGGAATGCGACTGAGACTTCCATGTATAGTGATGAAGTCGAAAATAGTTCAACGATTGATGATGGTGCCTTTAAAATTATAAATGATATCGAAGAAGAAGAAGAAGCACAAGATGAAATAGAAATAAAACACTCCACCATCCTTGAAAATTATACCTGTGAAAATGACTATGATTTAATTCAGGAAGAAGAAGCAGAAGAAGAAGAAGCCCAAGATGAAATAGAAATAAAACACTCCACCAACCTTGAAAATTATACCTGTGAAAATGACTATGATTTAATTCAGGAAGAAGAAGGAGAAGAAGAAGAAGCCCAAGATGAAATAGAAATAAAACACTCCACCAGCCTTGAAAATTATACCTGTGAAAATGACGATGATTTACTTCAGGAAGAAGATGAGTATATTGCTAAAGAAGACAACTTATGTAAAGAACATGCTAGCTCTGATGAAATTATTGTGAAAGTTAAAAAAGGCTATGAAAATACAATAAAAAAGCAAAAAGTTAAACGAATAGGCAAATCAGTTCATTGCAGAATTTGTAGTGAAACATTCTCTTCCAAAAAAGCTCTAAAGAAACACGAAAATTCCCATGTAATAAACGGGCAATACCCTTGTAAACATTGTAGTAAAACATTTAAATGCGTTCAATACTTACAAAATCATTTATATCGACATACTGGATTAAAAAAACACGAATGCACTTTTTGTAAATCAAGATTCTATGATATAACTGCACTTAAAACTCATGTTCGAATTCACACTGGAGAAAAGCCTTATGAGTGTGGAGCATGCAAAAAACGTTTTGCACAAAATTCTCAACTAAAAGTTCATGTAAGAGTGCATAGTGATGAAAAACCATTCGAATGCGATGTATGTTTCAAAAAATTTTCGAACAATGGTCTTTTGTATACGCATAAAAAATTCCATTTATCAGTAAGAGAACATATATGTACCATCTGCCAGAAAGGATATATATTATCACATCATTTAAAAAGCCACATGAAACTTCATCAGAATCCAGGAATGAAATATCAGTGCAAAGAATGCGGAAGCAGATATTCACATAGTAGTAGTTTAGTTTGTCACATGCGAACACATACGGGTGAGCGTCCATATAAATGTACGATATGTTCCAAAAATTTTATAACGAAAACTCATCTTTGTACTCACTTAAGGACTCATTCTAAAGAAAAACCACCTCCAACATTTGAATGCCCTCACTGTGGCAAAGGTTGTTTCAGTAAAAGTGAATTGGGTGTTCATTTACGAACACATACAGGAGAGCGACCCTTTGAATGTAAAATATGTAAAAAAAGATTTGTACAAAATGGTCATATGGTTGCCCATATGCGCACCCATACGGGAGAGAGGCCCTATCCTTGTTCAGTTTGTGGGAAATCTTTTGCACAGGCTGGTATTAGGAATGCGCACCAAAAAATACACTCATCCAAAGCGGAAAGTGCTTCAAACGACCAGAATAAAACATCGAGTTAAGTTTATACTATACAATTAGTGAAGATGCTTCTTATAAATGGCGCTTAGTATGTATTGAAGATACAGATACCAATTGTCACGGCATTCTAAGGAATAATAAAAAAAAACCCAAAGGCAGTGTATACAAGCAAAGTATATTTGTTAGATTATTTTAATGCAAATTTCTAATTATAAATTATTGTTATGATTATATTAGCATTAGTTAAATTCTCTTAATATACTTGCCTAGTGTAACTAATGTATTTGGTGCACGGCAGCCAGGTCATCTGGGCAACTTATTTTTTACATAATTTTCCTGTGTTTTCAGGACATTTCTGCTCTCATCTAATTATATCTAAGTAATCATCTAATGCGAGCTCATTTCTTCTATTCTAACAGTTCATTTGATTATAATTAAATTAGTATTTATTTCAGTTTATTCTTCAGTACTGCTTATGACAAGCTTATAATCTAAGGGTTTTAGTAAATTAGCACTTAAATTAATTATTAATTTTAACTAGTCTGTGGTTTTGTATTTGACAAATATAAGTATTCCTTGAAACGTTTGTCTGTTGAAAGTCTGGTCTCTGCGTTACTGTTCATTAAGTGAATTCTAAGTACAAAGAGTAGTGCGCGAAATAACACGATGGACAGGGCTGTCTTAAGAGATATTCTACTGATAGGAAGTGTCCCAGCCGGAGTCTCGCCATTCCGATCATTTTCTATTTCAGCATGTCCGGTTTGAACACTTCCTTCTGGTGACTGGTCAAGAATGTGTCTGACTGCTGCCATGCAGCCAATTTCAGCACCTCTATATTTTTCCTAAATCGGCTCCTAATTGCATTGTAATGCGTCACGTTGAGTAGAGACTTATTATGAACTCATATTTTATTGACCAAGTCGACCAGACAAGTAGATACCGAGTAGCTCAACGGATATGTGCGCGCGTTTTTTTGTTTGTTTTTAGTTCAAGACACTAACATATATATAAATCACTGACATATAATAAGAATGGACTGAGCGTTCTTGCTTCAAAAATGGCACAAATATTGAAGAGGCTGTGAAAACCCTTTATTTCGTACAATTGCACACCGATTCATAATTTAATATTATTTGTCGATTGGAAACACTAAAGATGTTATAAAATAGTATTGCATTAAATTAAAATTATTTAGAAAGTTAAACCTGTTTTAATGAACCCAAAAACTCATTTGTAATATTACTGAAAAATGTGCTCCTTTGCAGATTTGTTGTCAAATTTCCTTGAGCTTGTAAGAGATAGACGTATAAAAACAATATATTTGTCTGAATTTTTATGTCAATTCCCATGCATTCCAATTAATACAGCCGTACTGTTTCCAAGATTGGTTACAGTTCAGTGTACATTTTGAGCTTGATAGGGACAAATAGATTTTAGCAAAAATTTGTGCCATTTTTAACTGTAGGAATTAGATAGGATGGCTCAGTCCATTCTTATTATATGTCAGTGATATAAATGGACTGCTTGTTGAACCAAAAGTGCATGAAATCAAATGGCACCACTTTCATATTCCTGTCTCTTTCCGTGAGAGCATAATTGAGCAAAAAAGGTTTGACTGCACAATTTCAACTGCCCTCAACAATCTAATCCTGTTCCAAAGAAAACAAAAAAAACTTCTAAAAAACAGGAGGTTCTGTCGACTGAAAGATTCAGCCCGCAAAATCCGACAATCCCTTTTAGTCGGGGTGCCTCTTGGCAAAGAATAACTAAATAAAAGAAAGGACACAGAAGAGTGTTCCGATTGTTTTCCATTTAAATGTACACGGCGAGAAAAGGAAGGAAGGAAGAGAAAAAAAATAAAAAAAAATCAAACCCTCTTTGAACATTTTACGAATAAGACAAAAACTGTGAAAGCGAAGATTACATGCAACGAAATGGAATGGAAAATAATTTATTTTCGTAAATAAGAGAGAATGGGCGGAGTTTTCTGATTTTACGCTCATAAAATGTTCCCGCGTTTTTATGAAAACACGATTTTCAGAAATTGTCCCAATGTTTTTCGCAGGAATTCTAATGTTTGTTCGTGTAATCCTATGATATGTGAACAGCACGTTTTTCCGTTTACATTTGTTTTGCTCGAAAGAGATTAAGTGGGGGAATCTCATGCTGGATTCCGGGAATTTTATTTGACAGAAATTTTACATCTCCTTTAGTGCCTTGTTCATTGCGAAATTTATCTTTTTCTTGCCAAATGGAGGTAGGGTTACCCAATGTACATTATTATGAATAGCTTGAAATAATTTTGAAGGTGTTCAAGATGATTTTATCATTCGGGTAATCCTACGTTTTCTCAATTTTTGTTTTTAACTCGTTGTCTCAGTCGCACTGCAATAATGCATAGTCAAGTTATTTTCCCCCATTCATGCAAAAGACAAAAGTATATGAGCTTACCTCTTGCAGTCTAAAAAACACGGAAAATTTCCAATTTTGTTCGCCTCTGTCTCTACTTATATTTATTTATACTTTGTCTTCGGCAGGTGTGGACGTATATAGCGCAGTGAGCCAAAGCGGAGATATAATACCGCTCTAGCTCTTGCTTCTGAATCCACAGTACCGAATATTATTACTTCTGTGTCCACATTAGGGAATGGTAATGGTATCTCTTTGAGAACAGTACCAAGACCTTCGAGTGTTTTTGTCACTCGGTTCTCGCCTGAAACGCTATGTGATGACATACTGACGTACCTAAAATCCAAAAACATTGCAACAGAGAGTATTTCCTGTCGTAAAATTAGTAAATCCTCGAAACCGGTTGCATTCTTTGTCTTAACTGTTTCAGCAGATGTGCAGGATATTAGATCCCTTATTCTGGCCCTCCGGCGCTTTTACTAAATTTTTTGGTTCAATAAAGAACTTAAACATCTCAAAAATAAAAAGAATAAATTGTGGAAAAGTTACATGAGAGACAAAGACTTTATAAGTCACAACAATTTCCTCACATCCTATAATGAGTTCAAATAACTTTCCTCTACACTTTATGATGAGTATAATCAAAACATGCGCGCGAAATTATTTCGTGACCCACGTAAGTTTATTAATATGAAGAAAAAAACAGACAACTACCCCAATACCATGAGGTACAAAGATTCTACTAGTGATGATTCATCCGCAATTTGCAATATGTTCGCTTCATTTTTTGACAATGCATTTTCTTCGTCAAATTTCCTTCCTCAAAATGACAACTTTAGTCATATCAATGATCCTCATAATGTTTCATTCACTATCCCTAGAATTGCGCAAGAGGATATACTCGATCATATTAACGGCCTTCCAAATGACTTCACAACGAGCCCTGATGGCATCCCTCCGCTCCGCTGAGAATTATTTTCCAAAAATCACTTAATAGTGGTTGTTTTCCTTAGCTATGGAAAAATTCTTTTATCATACCTATCCACAAAAAAGGTAATAAAAGTGAAATTTCTAACTATAGGCCTATCGCAAAATTGTCTTGTATGCCTAAATTATTCGAATCTATCATTAACTCTCAGCTATCAATTTCCTGCAAGAATTTGCTTTCTTCAAACCAGCATGGGTTTATTTCGGGCAAGTCTACAACCACTAACTTGTTGGAATTTGTCAGACAGAATGTATTTATACTGACTTTAGTAAAGCGTTCGACAAGTTATCTCACTCCGTGATACTCTTTCAAATGGAAAAGTATGGGTTTCACCCAACATTTATAAAATGGACGGAGTCTTATTTAAATTACAGAACATATCAAATATTATTCCGTCATTCCATCTGTAGAGTCCTGAAAGCTTCGTCCGGCGTACCTCAAGGGAGTCACTTGGGGCCGTTGTTTTTTATTCTATCTATTGATGACATTGTCTCTGTTGTGAGGCATTGCAAAGTATTGATTTATGCTGACGATATTAAACTTTTCGCTCAGAATAAATCTGTTAAGATTGTGAACTGATACAGGATGAACTTCACAAGTTTTACGTTTGGTGCAAAAACAATAATTTGGCTCTCAATATCGACAAATGTGAGGTTATGACTTTCCACAGGAATCAGAAACCGATCACTTATGATTATGTGTTCTCGGATTCCACGATTCGCCGTCGCGAGAGTGCTGTTTGTGACTTGGGTGTCAAATGTGACCATAGATTGAATTTTATGTCACATTAACTACATAGTATCTAAGAGTAACTCTATTCTGGACTTTATCAAACGTTGGTCTCGAGGATTCTCGAGTCCCACCATAACATTGCGTTTGTACACTTGCTTTGTGAGACCTCTCCTTGAATACGCTAGCCAGGTCTGGTCTGCATTTTACGGTACACACATCGACCGCATCGAGTCTGTTCAGCGGAACTTCCTGCGCTTCGCCCTTAGGCACCTACCCTGGAATAATTCATTGATTCTTCCACCTTATGAGGATCGCTTGAAGCTTTTGAATATGCACTTCCTTGAAAACGTCGCATGGTTGCCGATGTAACTTTTGTGCATCAACTCTTAAACGCGAATATTGATTCTCCCCTACTACTTAGCAAAATCTCTTTCCGTGATAGTGGGCACAATCTGAGGTTACCTCTGTTGCATGTTAACTCCGCAAGATCCAACTTTAGTATGTATGAACCCATCAATCGCATGTGTATTGTTGTTAATATTAAGCCTGAGCATTTTGACGTTGGCATATCCAAGCATGATTTAAAAAAACGCCTATTTAATACTTAATTTTCTGTTTCCATGTCGCATTGAATGTCATCTCATTCGGTGTTTGGGCTATGTTTAGTTTAACATACTAATACTAACACCGACTAAGTGATGAAACGCATGTATTGTTGAACGTTTATTTTATTAAACGTGTCCATGCAGCGAGCTTGTGTTAAGCTGGTTCTGATAGTATCATCTAAATGGCCTTAGCTCGGTGTTTTCTAGATCATCTTCTTTAACCACTAGTCTAGTCAGTATAAATCTAATTTTTTAAAAATAAGACATAATATAGTCAAGCTAGTATTGTTTTTTGTGTTCAAAGATACATATGTAAAAAACAATTTTTTTTTTTGATAAATAAAGAAAACAAAATTCACAGAGTCCAGGTGTTATCTCAACTGCTTCGGGGGTGATTATAAGTATTAAACCATAACCGCAATGTTTGTAAGAATTGCATAGCTGAATAATCCAACGGTGTGAATACTGCTTCGGGGGGATTATAAGAGCGGACAAATTATTATATACATTTATTAATATAATATTGTAATATGACTGGATAAGACGCCGTTTTCCTTGTCTCTCTCCCATCCCTGAGTCTGCTCTCTCTTCAGTAGGTAAACAGAAAGGGGTATCGCGTAACCCCCGCAAGATACAAGCCATGAACAAAGTCGAAAAAAGAGAGCAGCGAGCCGGTCAGCAGGCGACATCCAGTCTTCTTGTCTTATCTTACTGAAGGAGTTTTTCATATAAAAGTTGCTTGTATTTTGTTCAAACGCTATAATTTCTGTAAATTTGTTCTACATGCTATTTTTTTTTAAAACTATTAGAAAGAAAACATATTTGGCTGCAATTTGTTTTAACTTCATTTTGCTGTGGGAGCGACAGTTTTGGGATTTAGGACCTGTTTAAGATGAAATTTTATTTTTTCCTCCATGACGAGTATACAAAATGCCGTGAGAGTGAGCTCATACTGCATGCTGTACCCGGCACGTTAAGGCCTTTTAATGTGTCGGTGCCTTCGGAGACTTCATGGCTTGTATTATATTCCGGGGGTTACGGGTATCGTCAACAAGCTAGGTAAATATATAGGTCTTCTATACACCTTGGTCAACAAGCGCCCGCGATACCATAGGCGGTGGGGAATGGCACCAGAGGACGCTAACGTCGAGTCCCCATTCTCCAGGATATTGGTGAGGTGCATTAAAGTGCCAAGGGCGGCAGTCACTTCACGACTGCCCGGTGAAAAAGTTAACTTAATAATAAGTTAAGAAGCAGGCGAGATTTCCGAGTGTTTTACATTTAAAATGTACACAGCAAGAAAAAAAATCAGACTCTTTAAGACTTTTTTTGAACAAAGATAAAAAAATGTGAAGTGTGCATGCAACGAAAAAGAATGGCAAATGCCTTTTTTTCGTAAATAAATGAGAAGGTGCGGAGTTTTCAGATTTTACTCTCATAAAATGTTCCCGCCCCGCGCTTTTATGAAAACCGGTTTTCAAATGTTGTTGCTGTAATAATCCATTGATATTTGAACAGCACGTGCTTCTGTTTACATTCGTTGTGCTCTGAAGAGATTAAGTGGCAGAATCCATGCTGGATTCTCTGATATTTTCGGGAAAAATGAGTTTTATTTGAGAGGAATTTTACATCTCCTTTCGCCAAAGCGGAATTTATCTGTTTCTTAAAAACGGGAGGTAGTGTGACCCGAAGTACATTATTATGAATAGTTTGATAGGATTTTGAGGAATTCAATAAGATTTTGTCGTTCGACTAATCCTGCGTCCTCGATTTTTGTTTTTAACTCGTTGTCTCAGATGCACTACAATAGTGCATAGCCAAGTTCTTTTCCTCCATTCATGCAAAAGACGAAAGTATATGACATTACTTGTTTCATTCTAAAACACACTAAATTTTTTTTCAATTTTGTTCGGCTGCTTCCTATCTTCTTATTAGGTAATTTTTGTGGGTGATGTGTTTTCTTTTCCCCCTCTTTGTAATAGGCACGAATTCTTGTTTTTGTTTGATGGTGCGTGACAGCTCCAGCAGGGCCCACGGTACAGAGACAGTATATTTTATATACATTGAGCAAGTGGAGCAAGTGGCATTTTGACATTAGCAGTTGGCTCACAAATCTGGTTGTGATCTTCATTCTCTTTGCTTTATTATGTTTCCATGCGGAGTTCAATCCGGATTGAATCCGAATTAAAGCTCATGGAAACGAGAATTCGGTTCAGTTTCGGTCAATCCATATTAACTCCACGAAACCAGTCGGGTTGAGTTGGGTTTTGTATAAGTATAAGTTAGAATAGTAGCGGATGGATGTTTTATCCAACACAAATACGACTACTTTGTATGAAATATATCATATGTCAATTCAACTCAAGTCGTTCATGGAAACAGCATCGAATTAACTAAGCCAGCAAAACTTAACGCTAACTCAATTCTGACTCATGGAAACATAGTATTATGGTCACGCATCCAGAACGGCCAGAACTTCGAACGGAATAGTGGTACCAGAGCAAGGGTTTTTATAATCGTCATCGGGTAATTTTGCGAAACTGGATATCTGTATACATGATACAAAGTTTAACAAGGTATGGCCGAAAAACCTGTCAGTTGCTTGTTTGCCTGCTTTGGCGACAATTGTCACAAATTTGTTCGTCTCAATTTCAATCGTCCTTATCAAAATGAAAAAAATGTTCTATTTGGAAATTTCTTTGTTTTCCCCCTAGCACATAATTCCTTTTTCCGAAGTGATTTAAACGAAGAAACTAATGTTTTGTTAAATATTTTAATATATTCAAAACGTATTTCAGTCAATAAAATACGAAAAACTCAAAACAAATTCGTTGGAAATGACTTTAGTCACCTCATGACGTACAAACATAAAAAATTCCTCTCGAATCGGCCATACCTTGTTATCTTCGTATCATGCCGTGCGTTCAGGTGCACGCAGAATGTCACATAATGTGACATTTTTACACACCATGTCGACCAGGCGACCGAAGCGTTGTCATTTCCCCAGCATATCGGTGTGCACATTTTACGCTACGGTCTGGTAGCGTAGTGGCCCGGTGCGCTTTGTAGTTTTGACGTTTAGCGTAGTTTTGTTCTTAAAGAACTTTCAAAATTGACATTTCGAATCGAAGTGCACACCAACCGTTCAGGTGCTATCCCTACTTTTTCAATGATGTGATGTGCTGAAAAGCACATCGGTGTGTACACCTGAACGCATTTATCCCTTGGGATTACCCTTTAGTCTTAAAGTAAACGAACAGACCCAATAACACCTAATGTCAGATGTCATCTAATTTTTATGGCAAGTAGTAAACAAAAGTTGTTAAAAATCATTTTAAAATAATAGCAAAGTCGGCTTTAAGATAATAGTAATTATGTGTTTAATTAGAGTTAGTTTCATAATTTAAGAATGAGAGGTAAGCTAATTAAAAATTTCAAATGAGTTTCTTTTGTGTGATATGGTATATGATTTTATAGAATAGAATAGAAAAGTATTTATTGAAGAACCCAGTTTACGCTACGTTACAACGTTAGGTACATCGCGTAAGTAATAGATAGTTGGTACAAGCAATAGAATCAAATTTTATAAGAAAACTAACAAAGGAGCAACGAACAAACTCATTGCAGTAGAAACTAATATTAGTATTATACATTAAGCTATGAAGCAAAATAAAATAAACACAATAATAATGATAATAATGACAGTAATAAAATATGAAAGCATTATTCAAAGCTAAAAAGAAAATAGCATGCAAGATCAGTATACTATGGTTTTATGTTGCGAGTGATTGGCTTGGACGTGACTGTCAGCATGAGCTGACAGATCACTCGGTAGACAGCGTTGACTGCACGCTAGCTCGCCTCGGCTATTAGCGAAGAGTGTGGGGAGGTTCCACGAAAACCTGCCTCTGCCACCAGCCATATACAAAATAAATTCGTGCCTGTCTATACCAAAGGCCGTAGCACACATTCAGTCCTAAAGGGACCTTTACACCACTTACCTACATCCTTGGGAAGGCGCTAATGTTCGGCCTACTCTGCTCGCCCCAACCACCCAATCGACCCTGAGGGCAGATAGTTATCAGTGTCCCTATAGTTGATCTGAAATGAGAGTAGTGGCGGACCTAGTTGACCTCCATAGTAAGAGGGCTCCAGGAGAGGAAAAGAAAGACCTTACAGTTCCATATCATTATAAGTGTGATTTATTATTAAAGCAACCACA
The DNA here is from genome assembly GCA_963930735.1 of Dioctria linearis. Lineage (NCBI taxonomy): Eukaryota > Metazoa > Arthropoda > Insecta > Diptera > Asilidae > Dioctria > Dioctria linearis. The sequence goes on along the minus strand of OZ005740.1, from coordinate 34,982,538 downwards.
TTGAATTCGAACTAGTATGGTGGCGTCCTACGAACTATTACATACTATCTTCAAAAAACAATCTAGCACCGGAATAACACAAACTGTTTTGACATTAACTTTTTCCTCCCTGGACTTTCCTGGGACGTGCCAAATCTACATATATTTTACTAATAACAGCTAATAATATGCTTCAAATTAACGTTTAAAATTTCAATTATAATTGTTTATAGGCCAAAGTGACTTTCAAATATGAACACTTAAGAAAAGGAAGATGAACCGTCATGCATAGATTTGATTGGCTTTACCTAGAATGAGATGCGCTTTCTCTTTTAATTTATATACTAATATTTCATTTAATTTTCTTGATACTAAGTCGTTTTAACCAATGCTCAGGTTAATCAATAACCGGTGTATACAATTCTCAGAACGCGAAGACAAATCCGTAGCTTGCCTCGCCCAAATTGCTATACCAGCGTCAGCAGGCAATCGCTAGTATAATGTTGTTACGGAAAGCAAATGTGACCCAGATAGGGATTATATGTATATAAAAAAAAAAACGGGAAGATCTTACATCGTAACATAGAACATTTTTTTTGTTTTTATTTAAAATGCTTTCTTTCCAAATCAGTTCTCTCTTGATTCTTAAGTAAGTACCGGGATGCCAGGATGGAGTGAGCTTTACCTGACTTTAATTGACATTAATAGTAAGCTAAACAATTATTTCTGGAAGCGTTTCAGTTTTTGTTATAATAATAGAATGGCAGGAACATGTACTCTTTCTCAAATGGTACATGGACGCCAGTCTCTTTAGAGCAAACCAAACTTAATACGATTGAGAGAAATAATTCCTTTAAGAATGCACAATTTATTTTATCCGGGACTACCTAGCATGGAATGCCTGAGTGCTATGGAGTCTTATCTCGTCGTTACTAGCTTATAATATGAACACTACGGAATTTTGAATTATATTGAAATTTAACTTTCAGTTTATCCGGTTCCTCGAAGGAGCTCCCTGGAGGCGAAAGTGTGGTTAGTTTCGATGACCTGAAATATTCTATTTGTGTGGAAAAAAAACTTTAGGTTATTGACTCCTACTCCTTGGATTGTTGCACTTGATATGCCTACTCGTCGTTAATTTTAGATTCACATTGACCCACTGCAGAGTATCCATCATGCATCTTATGGGAGTGTATCTATCACATCTTAGTATAATTCGCATTTGATTTATATGGCAACTTCTGAACTTCTTTATTTGTTGATTATTCAGTATTCAAAATGCGGCTTGACAATTGTATTATATATAATAATTACTGTATAGGTAAATATGTTTTCTTCGAAATTTTTACCTTCGTAGTATTTGCGTGTGCTGTGAAATTTATCATATAGTCAATCACAACCCCAGGTATTGAATTCCTTTAACACTTCTATCATCACTACATCCATACTCATTCTGAGGTCCTCCTCTCCATTTACCGACATTGTTTTTGTTTTCCCGGGATTAAATTTTAGTTTATTAGTTTTTAACCAGTAACTTAAACTATTCAGATCTTCTTATAATTTAAATTTTTAAATTGTATTTCACCGATATTATTACTTGCTATATAAACTAACGTAACATCAACAAACAAAGCTAACTTCGAATGCGGAATCGCTGTGCCTATGTCATTTATATACATTGAGAAGAGAAGTGTTTCCAAAACGGAACCTTGGGGTACCCCCAAATCCACATTTACAGCTGGTGTTATAGCCTGATCGAACTTTGTTCTTTGGACTCTTCCGGATAGGAGACTCCGAAACCATTCCAGTTCTTAGTTTTTTATTCCATAATTTTCCATTTTTCGTAGAAGCAGTTGCCCATCTATCATCTCGAAAGCTCTCTGGAAATTTAAAAACACGCTATTCTTTTTTTATGCTATTTCTTCCTTCCACGTTATTAACACCATAATTAACAGCTGTTTCACACGAGTGTTTTTGTGTAAAACCCCGATTGGTTCTCAATAAGTAATGAGTTCACCTCCAGATACTTCCACAATTGCCTGTATACATTCTTAGCCAATTCCTTTCTAGCAACCGGTAAACTGTTAACTGAAACTCCTCAAATTTCTGCGAATTTTTGACTTTCGCAATTGGTGTGACCAAAGATTCCTTCCACAAGCTCGGAAACTCTCCTTACCAGAGATTTGTTTGCTATATTCATCAGCATTGAACTTAACCTTTGAGTACCGACGGGCTTCTTTTTCCCATAAGTACAGACCCGTGGTCTGACATACCACGCAAAATAATAGACTAATTATAGACTCTGGTTGCTTAAAATTTGCACCTACTTTATTAATTTTTTTACATAGTAATGATGGTAAAATAATTTAAACCAATTATATTCTTTGCATTTGAATTTACTTTTTTTGAACATAAAATTTAACTGAACTAATTTTTTTAACATTTGTATATAATAAAGTTCTTGGGTTGTATAAAAAAAATAATATACATAACGAAACAAAAATAAAAAAATGAAAAATATAACATATTTTTTCAGTTATCCATGAAAAAAAATAGCAAAATGAAAGCTTTTTCCGAAAACCTAACACTCTTTGCACACAAAAAAATTTCATAAGTACAGATGTGTGGTCTAACATACCACGCACGATTTATAAACCGTTATAACTTACCTCAACAACATGTGTAGACACAACCACGCTGATTGATAACTGACAGAGGAGTAACTCTGGGGTAGACGGACGCGTGTGACGGTGGCGTATCGTCTCCATCATAAAAATCGAGAACATAAGAACGGCGTGGTCTGTGAAACCACGGATTTGTACTTAAAGTTTAACAAATCTAACGTTTCTATTATCAAACATGGGCTAGCAAAATTGAAATCTCTTTTTTGCTTTAGTTCTTTCAATGTTTCCCTTATACCTGGGATATTTACCGTTCTAAAGGTAAATGGATTACTCACGTTAACGATATTATCTTGATACCTTATACTCGGAATCCCTTTATGAATATCTTTCACGCTTTGTATAAAGAAGCTATTAAGTGCTCTATATTATATTATTGGCTTTAATACTTTTAATTTCAGTTCTTTCTCTTTAGTACCAAATCTTTTAACACTCTCCACATATCTTTTTGTTCATTACATTCATTAATTGTTGCTTTCACATAAACAATTTTTGCTTTCGTAGTTCCGATTTATACCTACTTATATTTCTTTGGGTATTTGCCATTTCGTCCGCACTACTGATTACACTTTCACTTGTCTTATATACAAATCTCTCTTTATCATATTTAAATTGTTTGTAAAACCTTATAATTCCAACTGGTCTTGAACCAACCGGTATATTAATATTTACACTCTTATAGTCACTTACATTCAATTTTGGTACCATTTTTGCATTTATTTCACCCGCATTAGATATCACAAAGTATATTAGAGTCTTGCATATATGTATATATCTGTTATCCTAGTTGTTTGATTTAGAATAAATTTTTGCACACCTACTAATCCGCATAATATTATCTATCTCTTTTTTAAATGTATCTAATGGCTTCAACCAATTAATATTGAAATCTCTAACCAATAAGAAATCACAATTTACTTCACTTAGTCTTCCATAAGATCTTTGCAACTAGCTGCGAAATAATCTATAATTTCCCTATAATGCAAATTTGATATTGCCATTGAAGTACTGTCACTGCTAAATCTCTCATTTTCCTCATTACTAACATCCTCTGTTATCTGCATCTCAGAAAGTAATACCACAGACAAGTAGTGTCTGTGGGCGAAAGTGATGCTCTGCAGTATGAAAACCCTCGAAAATACTTCACAAGCCATGAAACAGACTTCCTGACTACCACATGAGAGCCCCAACGGAGTCCTAACATTCTAAAATATTTGCAGTCTTATGTAAAACTGACAAAAGTGTGATTTGAATAGCTCCTCCGCCCTAAACTACTATTTATACAGAAAAATGGTGTTCTGATAATCTTAAGCTTGCTTTCTTATCTTCCGAACCGAAATAACATTTTTATACCTTTCCTAACAAAATTATTTAAAAAAAAATTATCTGAACCAAATGACTACGGATTCCTCAAACAAAAGCTCTCAGCTGAGTAATCATTGTATTTGCCGCTGTGTCGTCATGGCATGCCGTGGGCTGATAATATCGAATGTGGCTGCCTACAGATTCGCACTCCGTCTGCACAGCACATGCAATTATTACTCAGCTGAGAGTTAGTGAGCGTAACCTGCTAAGGTCACTTTGTAATCAAAATTATTTTTTATATTTTGTTAAGTAAGTTATGTAGTAAGTGTAGCCTTTGGGAAGATAAGGAACCAAGGTGTAAATTACTAGAAGTCTATTTCCCTGTATGGATAGTAGTTTAGGCTCTATAGCAAATATAAAGTCAATGTTTGGCACTTTTCCATAAGTATCAGTATAGAAAATTTTAGAGAACGGACTCCCAACGGACACATAGATTTCTGTTTCATGGCTTGGGAAGTATTCTCGATGGTTTTGTTTCCAAGCAAAATTTCTGTTCTTGGTCCAATCTTTGTATATGGTTTAGTTTGTCTATGCATAAAGCCTATCCAACCAATCCATCCAATACATACATCCCCACGGCCCCAACCGTTCCTTTCATTACAACAATAGTAACAATTTACACTGCTGAAACCAAAAAACAAAAATTATTTCGTTCTACGTCAGTTTACAAACGAAAATGAAAAAGAAAAGATTGCAGTCAATGAAAAGTTTTAATGGTTCATTTCATTGTTCGGAGCTTCGCTAAAGTTAGCCAAGACTTGTCAGTTAATCTTGTCGGCTAATATGAACTGAGTCGCATCACATTTGACTATGGGCCTTGCTTATCTGTGGTAATACGATTTCAAATTATTGTTTCGATTTCCTCGAATTTATTATTAAGCCCTTTATTGGCAGAGTGAATAAAACGCAGATTAATCAAAAACTATTAAGTAATTTAATCCACATAACAATATATTAGGATACAAGTTACAGCGTGCAACCAAACTTCAAAGAGAACACTTTAAGAGTGCGTTCTTAAATCAAAGTGAGGCCCAAAATACATTCACGACCACAAGCCATAGACTACTGGCAGTGCTGTCGTTTGTACTTCGATCGGAGTATTTGTACTCCGAAATCTAATAGCGTACTCCGGTACTACTTGTTTTTGGTATTAAGGAGCTCATTTCAACTCCTGTATTTGTTAGTAAGCTAAGTTCATTCAAAAGTTTTTATTCACCAAGGATGGAGGACTGAGTTGAGTAACTATGCATGGTACATAGTACAGGCTGAACTTGAAAGGATGGTTTGGTAGTGGTACTATGTTGTAATATACCCAGTTCAATCATATCAGAACAATTATCTTATTGATAAAAGGAGAGAATAAAGTTATTTCAAATGTGAAAAGTCCTTTGTTTCATTGTCATTCGTTTCGCTGGGTTGGCTTGTATAATATTTTGCTATTGTGTTGGCCGTCGTTGAAGCGTCGTACTTGTGCAAATGTAAACGCTCTCTAGAAGAATATATAATTCTGGAATTTAATTTAAAGCTTTAATTTTAATCGCTCCTTTTTTCTCACAAAAGAAGTTTGCCTTAAGATCGCGTTCAAATCCAAATCCGTTGAAGATTTTTCATGAAAGTGGAGGAATTAATTCATAAAAAACTACTTCAAGAACAAGAGTTACAAGAAATAACAAAACAGTGCCGTGATTTGTATATTATTTGTATATATATATAAATATTACATCGTACAAATTTTGAGGATCCAGTAATAAAAGCAGTTGTAGGATGGATCCAATTTGTTTAACTCCAAGCTTAATACCTTTAATCAAATGTTTCCCCCTTATTGATCGAAATTATATCGATACGTTAGACGGAGAATGGCGTCTGGTGCAAATGCAAGAATTTGTACCAAAGTCACTGTTATTTGAAGAATACTGGAACCCGATTTTTAATGTAAAAATAACCTAGATAAACAAATATTTCCCAATTTAGAAAAGTTTATTAGTTGCCTTATGTGCCTTTCACATGTTTGGCAAGTACGGAAAGAAGTTTTTCCCCGGTCAATATTTTTAAAACTAAAACCAAAAATTCTCTTGACATCAAAACTGTAAATTCTATAATAGTTGTAGCAAAAAACGTTATTTATAAGTATTATAAGAAAAACACGAACAAAAACCAGAATTGGTCTTAGACCAATTCTTACGATACCTTGGCTTAGATGAATGCCTGTGTGTAATTTCGTATGGTATGCTGTTTGATATTATTAAATTGTTTTTTTTCACATTTATTTCTATAACGGTTCGTTGGACAGTAAAAATTATTATTTATAACCAATTGTATAGGAATTTTTATTCTGAAAAACTTTTCAATTCGATAAAAACGTCTTCTAACTATACCTATGAAAAACGTTTTCACAAGATATGTAAAATATGTTCGTATGGAAAGATCAAGAAGGATTTCCCCCGATTTAGTCTATTTTTGAAGTTGTATTTACTAGTTTATGAAAACACTGTGTACAAAATTTCAGCTCTCTCTGCTAATCCGTTTTCCGGCAGTGTCCAAATATATAATGAAAAACGAAATTTTTGTATGGCAACCCTACGAAAGACTTACCCGATTATCCCAATTTCAAACTTAAATCTTTTTTTTTTATTGGCCACGTGGAAAATAACTCGGCGGCGGACTTTCAATGAGGACAGACAGACAGACAGACAGACGGCCGGACGGATGGACAGACGGACAGAGGGAAATTCAAAAATCAAAATAATTTTTAATATATGTGTGCGCGTATCTGACCCATTTTGCTCTACCAGCATTATTTCTGTGTGTTACATACGGAATCACTTAGTATGCCCTCTGGCATTTCATATCCTAGGGTTGTAAAACGTGCCACGATTGCTTTTTATTGTGAAATAAACATTGATAATGTCCATAATAATAGGAAATAAGAAGCGGGCAACATGCAAAAATAGTATTGCCAACCAAGATTTTTTTTTATTGTACAAAGTTTGGCATTTATGTACTTGGAAAAAATAGAATGTCTCAAATGAGAACATTGGCGCGAAATAGGTTAATGTATTCGCAGTAATTCATTGTGCTGTTTGTAAAGACACATTATATCTACAACATTTCAACTACATTAATCGAGGTTTATATGTCGTTCTCCGTTGAGGAGATATATTCTCCATGTCCGAAGGTCTTCATCAGATTTTGACCAAATTTTTAAATTGTATTGGTTTAGAAATACCGGATATACAGGGTGTCCCGTAAGTCGACGTCAAAGCGGAATCGGGTGATAGACCAAATCATAACAGTTACCAGAAAAATATAAAAAAAAATCTAAGTCATGTATTTTTCAAATTATAGACATTTCTTTTGTTTTCGAGAAAATGTACACCTTGTGATTGTTTTTTAGCTCCTGTTGCTACAAATCTTTACTTTTTTTCAATTTTATTTTTCTTATGTAATCCCGAATAGTGCTTATGTAACCTGCTGCTTTAAATTCTAAGCCTACTGTTCCAGCTTGGAAGAAAATGTCACATTTTGCCGAACCAAGAATAGAAAATTAATATTTCACCCAACTTTAACTGACTGTAATGAAAAAAAAATGTACTACGCCAGTTTGGCAAGTAACTTTAAAAGTTGACGCATTTAATAAGGATTCTAAAATGGTATAACACTTGATACAATATTTCTTAGATTACGGAAAAAAAAAATTTTCTTCAAGAAACCCAGTTTCGAAAAATTGCTTTTTACCTACCAGAAATGATTCTAGTGTATCCAATGCTTGCCGTAAGACCGTAACTTTCAGGTTTTAGTTTGACTGAGACGAAGAGTCATTACATGAAGAGTGAGTGAGACAGATAGTGACGATCGCTCGTCAAATCATTGAGTTTTTACAAATGTGGATCGCCTACTCTCCACAGGGCCGACTTCCAAACCAAGTACATGGTGAAGAAAGAGTTCCTTACCTTACGAGGACGTAGTACTTCAAGCAGTTGAAGAAGACACAAGTACTTTGGTACGTGCAATCCAGGAAATCACAGGAGTGCCTAAACGTATACCTCACCGAATTTTACAAAAACATAAGCTCTAGAATTACGGAAGCAGTTGAATTTGTCAACAATGGAAGATTTGCCCGTCTGATAACCCGAACCTACTTAAGAAGATGTCGAACTTGTATTGCAGCTGAAGGAAGGCAGTTTGAACATCTTTTGTAAATAATAAATCTTAGCATCCAAATAATTGGTGTTAAATTTTAAACTTAAGGAAAATTTGTCCTAAATTCAACAAAAAGTTAGGATCTCTAACTTGAAAGCGTCACTATCTGTCTCACTCACACTTCATGTAATGACTCTCCATCTCAGTCAAACTAGAAGCTTAAAGTTACGGTCTTACGGCAAGCTTTGGGTACACTAGAATCATTTTTAGTAGGTGAAAAGAAATTTTTCAAAACTGGGTTTCTTGAAGAAAAATTTTTTTTTTTGCCGTAATATAAGAAATATTGTAGCAAGTGTTATACAATTTTAGAATCCTTATTAAATGCTTCAACTTTTAAAGTTACTTGCCAAACTGGCGTAGTACATTTTTTTTTTCATTACAGTCAGTTAAAGTTGGGTGAAATATTAATTTTCTATTCTTGGTTCGGCAAAATGTGACATTTTCTTCCAAGCTGGAACAGTAGGCTTAGAATTTAAAGCAGCAGGTTACATAAGCACTATTCGGGATTACATAAGAAAAATAAAATTGAAAAAAGTAAAGATTTGTAGCAACAGGAGCTAAAAAACCATCACAAGGTGTACATTTTCTCGAAAACAAAAGAAATGTCTATAATTTGAAAAATACATGACTTAGATTTTTTTTATATTTTTCTGGTAACTGTTCTGATTTGGTCTATCACCCGATTTCGGCTTGACGTCGACTTACGGGACACCCTGTATAAGGTAACATCCGTAAAAAGAAATCAATCGAACGGATAACCTAGTCCTTTTGAAGTCGGTTAAAAAGGAAATCAATGATAGTAATAACTTTTACTGGATTCTTGAAAATCTCATAAAAAAAGAAGAACTCGAGAAATTAAAATATTTTCAGCTATGGATGATTAAGTGCATTCACGAAAAATGCATGAAAAGTCCGTATTTCACCACTAAAAATTTTTTTTAGAGTTTTATCATTTTAGTTTAATATGTATCTATTGTTTTGTTTTCGTTATTTTCAAGGATAGTTTGTTTATGCGAATGTTTTTGTATATTTTCCAAAAAAAGGCACCAATAAATTTTTTTCACGACACTCTCAGGGATACATAGTCTCGCCACTGATTATAAACGAATAACTTTTAATTATAAAATTTTAATTTAATATGATCGGTTTTAATTTCGTTAGTCGTGTACTCCGTTTTTTCCGAAAGTACTCCGCTTTGGCAGCGAACGATACTACTCTTGAACATTTTCAAACGACAGCACTGTACTGGATGCTCGTCTCTGAACCAATGTAAATGTATTGCGAAAGTTACATTCGCGGCCACAGGCCACCAGCCACGCTGTGGCCGTGGCCAAGTTTGATCAATTCTACAATTTTGTGGCTCGTGGCCCCAGCACTATCAACATTCAAATATAACAAGTAAAAAAGCTAGAATTGGTCTAAGACCAATTCTGATGATACCCTAGATGAATGTCTTTATGAAATTTCGTATTGTCACCCCTCTGTGCAAGTTTGATTTTTGAAGTGGCTTTTCGCATATATTTCTAGAACGGTTTGTTGGTCCGAAAAAATGATTATAACCAATTTTATAGGATTTCGTATTCTGAAGAAGCTTTTAGTACAATAAAAATGTCTTGGACTGATCGTTTTCACAGTATACGTAAAAAACCTAAATTTTAATATGGCAACACCAAGAAGGAGTTTCCCGATTTAGTCCATTTTTGAAATTTTATTTACTATTGCTATAAAAACACCATGTACCAAATTTCAACTCTCTACATCGACGTATTCTCAGGCAGTGTCCATATATATAGTGAGAAACGAAATTTTTATATGGCAATAAATAAATAAAAATCAAACTCTCTTTAAAACTTTTATTAATAAAGATAAAAAATGTGAAAGCGCAGATTGTATGCAACGAAACAGAATGGCAAATGTTTCATTTTCGTAAGTAAATGAGAAGAGGCGGAGCTTTCACGTTTTACTCTCATGAAATGTTCCCGCACTTTTGTGAAAACCGGTTTTTGCTGAAAACTTGAGAGAATCGGCCAATGTTTTTTATAGCATGGCCAATGTTTGTAAGTGTAATTTCTATGCTAATTCAGCAGCACGTGCTTCTGTTTACATTCGTTTTGCTGTGAAGAGATTAAGTGGGAGAAATTCTTGCTGGATTCTCTGATATTTTCGGGAAAAAAATGAGAATTTCATTCGAGAGGAATTTTACATCTCCTTTCAGCATTTGGGCTAAAGCGAAATTTATCTTTTTCTTAAAAATAGGAGGTAGTGTGACCTGATGTATATTATTATGAATAGGTAAAGTATTTTGAGGGATTTAATAAGATTTTGTCGTTCGGGTAATCCTACGTTCTCTCGATTTTTGTTTTTAACCCTTTGTCTCAGTTGCACTACAATAGTGCATAGCCAAGTTCTTTTCCCTCGTTAATGCAAAAGACGAAAGTATCTAAAAAACACCAGAAATTTTCCAATTTTGCTCTACAGCTTCTTAACTTGATAAGGCTTAAACACGATTGCGATGACACAGCGACAAACGACAGCGGAAAATTCGCTGTCGAAACAGGCAGTCGAAAAATTGGGAACAGAATTGCAACGACAAGCAGTGAGCGACGATTGTGAAAGCAGAAGATACTGAAAATTCATTTGTTAAATGTTTCGAACGTTTTAAAAGGAGATTTTTATCAAGAATATTCAATATTATATTGAAAGAAATGCAATAAACCAAAGTGTGGAAAAAAAACTGAAAATACAGAAATTAACTAAATTAAGTGCATTGAAATATGCATCCAAACCACGTCTTTTTTGTCCTCTTGTCTTGCAAATTATAAATTATACTATGATTTCGCACTTCCTCAATCAATTTTTCCTCAAAGCTCATTATTTTAAAATTACTTAAATTATTATGAGAGTGAGTTCTAACTGCATGGCTGTAGCCGGCACGTTAAGGCCTTTTAATGAGTCGGTGTCATCGCCGACTTCATGGCTTGTATCTTCCGTGGGTTAAGATACAGCACATGCGTTGGTGTGAGTCCATGTAAATTAAAAATGGACTTTATTGCTTTGTTTAATACTCTATTCATGCAGGTTAATAAGTTATTGCTACATTGAGGCCAGTTGATTATATTGTAAGTGATTATTGGTAGTATGACTGTATTGTAGATTAGGATTTTCGTCGGTTGATTTAAGCGGAAGCTACATTTTATTTTAATTTCGTGTTATATCACAATTAATATTTTTGCATATAAAATAATTTGAAATTATCTATATTGTTAGTTGTCTGTTTACAAGAAAAATCAATTTGAATATGACGTTTGTTTTAAAACATTTTGAAAAACTCGTAAAAAGCTTTAATGGGCATTTTCAGAAAAATACAAAAGCAAGACTTGTTTAAAATATAAAGTAAATTTAAAATTATGGTTGTGTCAAAGAATATAGTTTACTTCATTCAACAAAATAAGCTTTCTTCAAATAAAAATAACATTCATGTGTCTTTCCCAATATAAAAAAGTGTTACTTACAATTATAATTAAAATAAATATTTTAACCGTACAAACTATACAATTTATAAATTTCTTAAATTTTCGATACATGAAAGCTCCCCCACGTGCAGTGATTAAAGAAGTCTCTTCTCCTCATGATTGCTATAAGTGGTGTCACTTTTTTCCTCACGCATGTAGTGTGTTGTTTCCAAGTCAATTTATCAATTTATCATTTATTATCATTCCCAGATCCTTTAATGAATTCTGCTTCTACTTGCAGTCCAAATATCCAACTTTTGCTTGCTTTTCTGTTAAAAGACCATGTAGCTTATTTTTGATGTATTTATTGTAAGTTGACTTTATTATAGCCATCTTGTGTATCGTATTAATTCATCATTCATTTCACTCTGTAAATCATCGCCATTCTTCCCATTTCACAGGAGCAGGGTATCGTCAGCATTTAGGTAGAGGAGCGGACCTAGAATTGTCTTGCTTGCAGATAATTACTTAGTAACTGGTTTGCTTTTCCCCTAATTCCCAATGCTTCTGCTTTCCTGACCTAATGGATGAATATACCAAGGCGACGCCCACAACACTTAGGCTTAGTACTTGAAGAAGGCACCACCCCACGATATATAGAGTAACAAGCAATTCGAACGGAATTCCGGTCGTTTTCCTTGTCATTTTTGACGAGGTTACCTGGAAATCCGTACTATTTGCGCACGGAATTCCGCTTCTTTGGCCGAAGGGAACTGCTCCGAGATTCCAAGTCTTTGATTGTATTGGTAGATGGAACTGAACGTGGCATTTCTATATAGAATTCCTAGGGATTTCAAAGCTTTTTCTAAATTTTTTAATTAAACAGTGGAACCTAAATATTTTGTAAGATGCAAAGCAATAGAAAAAGTTTCGAAAGTATAGAGAAAATAGTCAAACTGCCATGACTTGAATCCTTGCAAAATGATAAAATAGAGCTTGATAAATTCGGAGCAAAGTTTGACAGATTTAGCGTTTTGTAAGCATTGAATAAATAACTAATAAGGAAACGGCATATCGTGCGAATACAGTGTACGTGTTTAAGCATTTCAATGACAGTGTGACCTACGGTCGGGGGGGGGGGGGGGGGGGAGAAATATATTTTGTGTCAGTTCAATATCCTGACATTTCATAATTTTGGAAATAAGTTCTCGAATTTGAATTCGCGATATTGTGGAAAATAAAGAATTAAACGTGTTTTTTACGTAATAGTAGTGTGAAATAAGTGCGGAATATTTCTTTTGTGAACGACATTTTGTGCAATAGAGACTCCGGAGTCCTAAATTAGCATAATGAAGTGCGCTGTGCTGTGCTGTGCTGCAGGAAAGAACAGAGTTATTGCCGTGGGAAAACATTCTTCAAGTAAGCTTAATAGCTTTACTTATTAATTATATTGTTTTAAACAAAATAAAAGTGAAATATCTGTAAAAATAAAGAGCCATGGCAAAAGATTTAACATTTTACCAATGCCGGTTTATTTGTTTACAATTGAATTGTCATTGGTAGATAAATTATTCCAGTCAAACAAAGGCAACGCCAAGAAATATTGCCTGAAAATAAGGGGGAGCTAAAAATTTGTTTATTTTACATAGGAATTTGGATTATAAAAAATGTTCCCCTTCAAAATTGTACGATTCCACTATTACCATGACGAAACGAATACAAACAGAACACACTAATACATTTCGCCGAGATGCTTACGTTTTCACCCGATATGCCGTTTCCTTATTAGTTATTTATTCAATGTTTGTAAGAATTGAATTGAATTGATTATTTTCGCTATACTTTCAAAACTTTTTCTACTGCCATGCACTCTACAAATCAATTCAATTCGCAATCCAACGCCAAGAAATATTGCCTGAAAATAAGGGGGAGCTAAAAATTTGTTTATTTTACATAGGAATTTGGATTATAAAAAATGTTCCCCTTCAAAATTGTACGATTCCACTATTACCATGACGAAACGAATACAAACAGAACACACTAATACATTTCGCCGAGATGCTTACGTTTTCACCCGATATGCCGTTTCCTTATTAGTTATTTATTCAATGTTTGTAAGAATTGAATTGAATTGATTATTTTCGCTATACTTTCAAAACTTTTTCTACTGCCATGCACTCTACAAATCAATTCAATTCGCAATCGCCTGTGTTTTGCAGAACACTACGCGGAACCAAAAGAACACAGCTAATATAAGCCATTAACAATTTTTCGTATACCTCAAACACATCTGTAAAGCTGAAAATGGTGTTCGCTTTAGCGTGTAAAAACAGCTGTGTGTGTGAGAATGCCGTCACTTTTTTCCCCTGGAATTCCGTGGGAAATTTCCACATCTGGAATTTTTGCTGATTGGGACGGTATACATACTAACAAGGTACGACTATCGGGCACCGCGGTACAGAGATACAAGGTATTCTCATTACGAACCACGTTCCGCCATTTGTGTCTGAATGTATAGGAAAGTACGGTACAGAGAACACAATATTTTCTCTACTCTCTCTGTCCTTTCAATAGAAATGTATATACGTTATAGGACGAAGCACGTCACAGCTCTAGTGTCAAAATGTTAATCAGAATACTTGTATTCTATATGATCGGGCACCATAGATTCGCCATTTTCTGTGTTAGTCAATTCGCATGACGCGTTTCTTCAAAAGTGAAAAATATGAATATATATACAGGGTGTCCCGTAAGTCGACGTCAAGCGGGAATCGGGTGATAGACCAAATAATAACAGTTACCAGAAAAATATAAAAAAAATTCTAAGTCATGCATTTTTCAAATTATAGACATTTCTTTTGTTTTCGAGAAAATGTACACCTTGTGATGGTTTTTTAGCTCCTGTTGCTACAAATCTTTACTTTTTTTCAATTTTATTTTTCCTATGTAATCCCGAATAGTGCTTATGTAACCTGCTGCTTTAAATTCTAAGCCTACTGCTCCAGCTTGGAAGAAAATGTCACATTTTGCTGAACCAAGAATAGAAAAGTAATATTTCATCCAAATTTAACTGACTGTAATGAAAAAAAAATATACTACGCCAGTTTGGCAAGTAACTTTGAAAGTTGACGCATTTAATAAGGATTCTAAAATGGTATAACACTTGCTACAATATTTCTTAGATTACGGCAAAAAACATTTTTTCTTCAAGAAACCCAGTTTCGAAAAATTTCTTTACACCTACTAAAAATAATTCTAGTGTACCCGAAGCTTGCCGTAAGACCGTAACTTTAAGCTTCTAGTTTGAGTGAGACGGAGAGTCATTACATGAAGTGTGAGTGAGACAGATAGTAGTTCTTTGGTTATTATTAAAATTCCCTTTTGGAATAACCGACCTGACTTATGGTTTCTCCAAATAGAAACCCAGTTCCGATTAAAAGGAATAACAGCAGCTAACACGAAGTATGATTATTTGGTTTCTTCATTGTCAGCAGAGACAATGGAATTGGTGGCTGACATATTAATATCACCACCCAATAACAACAAATACGACAACTTAAAAGCACAGTTGCTACTTCGTTCACAAGATACCGAAGAACGCAGACTCGATGCCTTATTACACAGAATCGAGTTAGGCGATTTAAAACCATCAGAGCTATATCGGCAGATGGAATCACTCGCGGCCAGTAATAGTCTCGTCAACAAGTCACTACTCAATAAATTATGGTTAAATAAACTACCTACATCAATACAGGCATGCATCATTTCAATAGAAAACGCGCACTCGTAAGACGAAATATTTAAAATTGCCGATCGAATTCATGACTCGACGAATAAACCTAGAGTTTCTACAATTTCAAATCATCACACCTCCGGAAATCATGAACAGTTGCGAGGTTTAATTGAAAAGTTGAGCACACGTGTAACAAATTTAGAGGTAAAACACTCACCACAAGCGATTTAGATCGAAAGCAACAAAATGTTCACCTCCGTGCAACTACACTCCTAGTAACAACGAAACTCCAAAAAACTAATTTGCCCAAGCTCTCTCACGCCGCTTATTCATTAAAGACAAGACATCAAATTTCCAATTTCTTATAGACACGGGCGCAGAAATCTCGATACTTCCAAAGAAATATTTCCCTTACAAAAAAAAAAAACAAATCCGATCTATACCTTTCAGCAGCTAATGGGGCTCAAATTTGCACTTACGGGTTCAGACCACTGACTTTGGATCTTGGTCTTCGTCGCTCGTTCGATCACACCTTCATCATTGCATCAACTAAGAACGCAATTATCGGTGCAGATTTTTTACAAAAGTTCAAATTGCTAGTAGACATGCACGAGAAAAGACTCATTGACATGCAAACTTCACTCTCGGTTGAATGCATTTTTAGAATCGTAAAGTCTTGCTCTCCAAAATTATTTTCACTTCATGGAGAATTCGGCATTATCCTGGACAAGTTTCCAATACTAAAGGCTCCACCAGATTTCAACGCGCCACTTAAACACCACGTAGTACACCGGATAATTACAGAAGGTGCACTTCCTTCGGCTAGACCTAGAAGGCTAAAACCTGAAAAATATAAAATCGCCAAGGAAGAATTTAGTCAAATGGTAAAACTAGGTATATGTCGACCATCATCTTTTCCAGTATCCTCCCCATTACATTTAGTGCCAAAAAAGGGCACCACAGATTGGAGGCCGTACGGAGATTATCGCCAACTCAATGCCGCAACCATTTTCGACAGGTATCCTTTACCTAATATTCAGGATTGTTTAATTAACCTCCACGGTTGCACAATTTTCTCTAAAATTGATCTAATTCGCGCTTATCACCAAATCCCAGTGGCTCCAGAAGACGTTCATAAAACGGCAGTAATAACGCCTTTTGGCTTGTACGAGTTCTTGCGCATGCCGTTCGGCGTAAAAAACGGCGCCCAAACCTTTCAAAGATTTATAAATGAAATTCTAGCACATCTAGACTTCATTTTTGTTTATGTAGACGATATCCTCATAGGGAGCAAATCGAAAGATGAGCATAAGGAACACTTATGCATTCTATTTTCGAGATTAAGTGAATTCGGAATTAACGTTAATTCCAAAAAATGCATCCTTGGTGTTTCCGAAATAGAATTTCTCGGATATTCGATTAACCAGAACGGCATGACACCCTCGAAAGACCGCGTTCAAGCAATCGCTGAATTTTCCACCACCCAAATCAATAAAAAGCCTACATCGTTTCCTAGGAATGGTTAACTATTACCATAGGTTCTTACCCAACATTTCGCACACAGCTTCAACATTGTACGACTTGTTAAAAGGCCCCAAAATTAAGAAACGTAACAAACAGCGAGATGAACAGTCCGATGAATGCGAAAATGCTTTCAAACAAATCAAAGAAGAATTGCAAAAATTCACTACACTCATACATCCTGATTCACAAGCGAAGTTGAGCATCATGGCAGATGCTTCCAACCTCGCGGTAGGAGCTGTCCTTCAGCAATATAACGATGGCACTTGGAATCCTCTTAGTTTCTATTCCAAACGACTTAGTCCCTCGGAACAGAAGTATTCGACTTTTGATAGGTAGCTCCTTGCCCTTTATCTAGCAATTAACCGTTTTCGCCATTACATTGAAGGAAAAAATTTCATAGTATTCACGGATCACAAGCCGCTTACTAAGGCAATCTGTTCCAATACTGAAAAATCCCCGAGACAGATTAACCAACTGGTATACATCTCCCAGTTTACTAACGACATCCGCTACATAAAAGGTGTGCAAAATACGGTCGCTGACGCTTTATCTAGGTCACACATTAACGTCGTGAACTTAGAAAAAATCGATTTTTAAACAATTGCCCAAGAACAAGGAAAGGACGAAGAGCTTCAAAGCATCCTAAATCAACAGAACACCTCATTTACCCTAACTAAGATACACATTCCTGTAGAGGATCTCGAACTCTGGTGCGAAACATCAACGCCCATCAATCGTCCCTACGTCCCCGAAACTCTAATACGCACAGTCTTCGCCAACATTCACAACCTTTCTCATGGGAGCACAAGAAATACTAGGAAACTGATCACTTCCAAATATTTTTGGCCTCACATGAATAAGGAAATCAACAAGTGGACAAAATGATGCATTCCTTGTCAAAAGACGAAAACATCGCGCCATACAAAGAGCGAATACGGAAAATTCAACGTGCCCCAAGGCAGATTCGAGCACGTACACATGGATCTTGTAGGACCGTTGCCACAATCCAATCGCCATTCGTACATCCTCACTATTAAGGACCGTTTCTCATTTTGGCCCGAAGCAATACCGCTAACAAACATTAGCGCTTCAACCGTTGCTTTTGCTTTTCTCCAAACATGGATTGCTCGCTATGGCGTGCCTCACACTCTCACTACGGACCAGGGCACTCAGTTCGAATCAGCACTTTTCGTGGAGTTTACCAAAATTCTCGGCACACATCGGATTCACACAACAACCTACGACCCGCAATCAAATGGCATGATCGAGAGATTTCATAGACAGCTGAAAATTGCTATTCGAGCATCATCAGAACCCAATAACTGGTACTACAATCTCCCATGGATCATGTTAGGTATCCGTTCAGCAATCAAAGTGGATTACGGGTTTTCCCCCGCTCAATTACTTTTCGGTCAAGCATTACGCCTTCCCGAAGAATTTCTAGCACCTCCCAACACCGAACCCAGCACAGCTATGGCAAACAATATACAAAAGAGCATAGCCCAAATTAAGCCAATATCTAATAGATTACGAAATCAAAGACATATTTTTGTCCCGCAAGAACTTAATTCATGCTCGCACGTTTTCTTACGCGACGAAATACGCAGGCATTCACTAACACCGGCATATAGAGGACCATACAAGGTTATAAAAAGAGAGACCAAGCAATTTAAAGTATTGATTGATGACAAAGAAGACATAATATCTATAGATCGCTTAAAGCCAGCTTTCATTCTAAACCCTGATCTGTTCACGGCGAATGATAGGATAACAAGGACTACTCAACAACGAAAGGTTACATTCACAATTTGAACTACCAGCATTTTTTTTCGTCAGGGGGGAGTGATGTGGCGCACAGTTTGCATGAACTAAAACTACTGTAAGTAAACTATGAACTCACACATAGGTGTCATTTTTAACTTTGCGCCTCACGCTTACCAACTTTGTCAATTTCCTTTAGAAGCATGATACAACACATTCGATTAGCGTCTTTCAGTCAGTGCGTATCTATTATATTCGTCCGAGTTATAACAAGCAACACAGAATTGTATTTCTTTTATTAAATAAAATCAATGAATTTAATCTGAATCGTGAGCAGCATCATTTTATATTTAAATACGTTGGACAATACCAACAATGAGTTTCTTACCATAAATATACATTGAATTTGTTAGTTTAAAGCGCATTTCAAGGAAACCAGTTCGAATCAAAACAAAGTGCCACGAAAGTTTTATCGATAAAATAATGCCAAATAAGACTGAAATACCTATAATTTGCACTCTTAATTGATTATTTAAGATCTTTTTATTATTTCTATAGTGAAATTTGTTAGTGATAATGGTAATTTTCTCAAATAGAAGGCAAATTTGCAATGCATCATAACGAAGTGTAAAAAGTGGGGTTAGTGGTAAATTAAAATGTAGAATATAATTCTAGTAATTTCCTTCAATTTATCTTATGTTTAGAAAGTAAAATGGTACTTATTTTAAATGGATCCAGTAGAATAAATTTGCATAAATATTAAACTTTATATTTTTCACTTTTTAAGAAACGCGTCATGCGAATTGACTAACACAGAAAATGGCGAATCTGTGGTGCCCGATAGTCATACCACAGTATATTCATACAGTAGCCGAGCTCTGTCAAAACTGTCAAGCGAGTAGGATGCTTCTATAAAGAGACTATACTTTCTCCTTTCAACAGTTTTAACTAAACACTAGTCAATATCTAATACAAAGGTTTCTATCTAAGGTGGAAGAAACAGAACTTACAGCATGCACAAACTTGGACAATCAAAACTATTTCTACTAGAAAAAAAAAGCTAAAAACAATTTGTTCCACTTCCCATGCCATTCGGCTTGGTAGAATTATCAAACTGTCAAAGCTTATTACAGCCATTTTGCCTGTTACACTGTCCTCGGAAAGAACACCACTTTGCAATCAAACAACTGTTTGGTAATGGAACAATACATTTGCAGATTGGTGCTGAGATGTGTACTTACATAAAACTAATACTTCTCCCAACCATTGTGCAACTAGCTACTGTTCGTTCATTTACATCTGTATCATACTTAATAGTTCCCTCCCCATAGGAATTCGCTAAAAAATTATTTTATTGCACTGTTGCTATCCAACAGAATTTCTTTTTAGGTACAAATAACCCCACTTGCTGGTTTTGTGATGCAAAAATTATCATGACGTTCCCCTATCATTTGTAAAATGAACTAATAAAAGAACATTAGAGCCTTATTTCAGCATTCAAATCTCGAGTTTTGAGGGCTACATCTACCGTACCTTTAGATTATATAGCAAGGGTGTCCCGTATGTGGTCTGGCACCCATAACGGGACTTTAAAATATTTGGGCATGTTTTTATAGATCTCAGTTCCAAATGTTTTCTTTTTATTCACGACATTGTATTTCCTGTGAGGCACTGTAAAGCCATTAAATTTTTCACTCAGATCAAATCCCTTGTTAATTGTGAATACTTACAAGTAGATCCTCATTGATTACCTTGGTAGAAAACCAATAATTTCAATTTCATATAGAAAATTTGGGGTTATGATCTATCGCTTATGACTATAAATTAATAAGATTCGTCGAGTAATTTGGGTTTATGACTTATGACAATGAGTTTATAAATTTGAATCCAGAAAAATGTTCATAAAGGAAATCAAAGGGAAATTCATCTGTTTCTTGACAACAACTGTAATTGAACACACAATTTTAATGGACTCGAAACCAACTAACGAATGAAATATCATTGCAATGTGTTATCCATTACAATGTCCTCGGCCTAAAATTACTCTCTGCAAATCGCAACTGTTCATAACATATCAGATTGGCAAAGTAAAAATTTGTATGATTGATGATACTGCCTTCCACTGGCTTTCACCTGACGATAGGGGTACTTTCAATTCAGTTAAGGCTAGCGTTGCTGTCCGAGATACATTCTATCTGTTATCTTTGTGTAACGTAAAGTAAGTCAATTGTTCAGCCACACCTGAAAAAGGAAAACGAATGTTAAAATCGGTATGCATGTCCTAGCAAACATACATGCCGCAAATGCAATCAAAGACACCACACTACTTTACATAAGGAAGTGCAGAGCTAATACTGCATAGGCACATCCACGAAAAGAAAGAGCAGCAGACTTGAGCAAGCAGCAACACAATCGACATCACAAGCTTCAAACATTCAAGCCAACACAGGGTTACGAAAGCCCAATTGTGTTGAGGAAATTCAGACACCCCAAAATTTCGTGAATCATCAAGGATCTTCATCAATTCAGGCCAACAGGGACAAGCGTGCTTCAGAGTCAATTCCTTCAACGGGGCTGATGAATTTAATGCTACTCAGACCTTCTTGAGTAGACAAACTCATTACCCATTACTATCAACAGCTTTAGTAATTGCACAGTCACAGAATGGGGAACCAACAATTTTGCGTTGGCTCATCGACACATGGTCACAATCCTCTTTTATCATAGAGGAAGCCTGTCAAAGGCTATGTGCCACTCACACACCAACATTGGTGAACGTGACAGGAATCAACAGAACTCCGGCAGCGACATCACGATATAAGACCACATTAGGACCAGGCAGTACAATCTTGAAGGAAGAATTTCTAATTTTGAAGGAAATAACTGGCCATCTTCCAACAAGGACGGTTTCCAAGGTGCAATACGAACATTTGCAGGATCTCCAACTGGCGGACCCAAACTTTTGGAAACCAGGCAAAATTGACGCCTTACTCGGAGCACGAGTGTATGCCCAAATTGTGCAAGAAGGCATACGACGAGGAGCTAACACAGCACCCATAGAAATTCAAACCATATTGGGATAGATTTTACTTGGTCCAGTAGCAGATGCTAATATCAATTCTATGTCAGCATGTGCTGTCACAACGGATGACAGTGATCTCAGTGCATAGCTCAACAAATTCTGGGAGATAGAGGAAATACCGACAAAACCATTCTCAACAAGGAGGATAAGAAATGTCAACAATTTTACCAAGCAACAGAAACCTTAGAATATATAGCAAACAGGAATGGTGATAAGTCAGATTTTGTGTAATGAATTTCTGGTTGTGTTGGTAGGCCATGTTTTACATTTATTTACACGCCATCCCTAATCTAAACAACTTGTCAATTTGCAAAAAATAAACAAAGGTTTTGTGCGGTAAAAAATGTTCCTTTTCTACTTTATTTTGAAATAATTCACATAATTAATTTATACAAATCTTTGCTTCTATTAACAATAAAGATAATTTAGATAGTGCAGTTGCCTGAAGCATGATTTTCCTAGTTTATAATCCAATTTATATTTGCAAGCACTGACCGAGCACTTCATTTCTGTTTTTTTAATTGATATGAAGATTTTAACAGGCACTAGTAGCACTAGAAAACTTTGCACTAAATAAACTTCAAAGATAATTAGTTTTGAAAAGAATTGATTCGGTACTTTTGTTAAATTTCACAAAAGAATTTTAAATGAACTAAATCTGCTCACAAAACAAAAGCACCATTTGACAACTTCACACTCAGCTTTGACAAATGTTCCTTCCTTCATCTCACTTACTCCTATGTTTAATGTCCTGCTCTTGACAAATTACGCTCATGTACACGAATTATACACGATTCAACCATTCCTGTTTGCTATATATTCTAAGACAGAAACACGTTCAGAAAACGGTCAGTATCAAGTGAATTTGCCATTTCGGGATAACGAAATTCCCATATTAGGCCAGTCTAGGCCACAAGCAAACCAGGGATTTTAGAACTTGGAACGACAATTGGCAAGGAACCTAGAGCTACAGGCAAATTATAAGCGATGTGTCGATGAATACTTAGAGCTAGGACAAATGGAAGAAATGGTACCACCCACTTAAAGTGAACCTCATTATTTTTGCCACATTACGCTGTGCTGAAGGATAGCACCACTACAAACACTAGAGTTGTCTTTGACGCATCACCGAAAACAACAGATGTCACTTCTCTAAATGACCACTTGTTAAAGGAACCAACTCTTCAACCCAAATTGTTTGCAACATTACTCAAGTGGCGAAAGCATACATTTGCCATGCATGCAGACATCGAAAAGATGTATAGGATGATAAGCATACATCCAGAGCACCGCACCTTTCAACGCATTATTTTGACACATCCACACACAAATAAGATTCAAGATTATCAATAGAACACAGTCACGTTTGGGACATCGTCTGCGCCATATCTAGCTGTGAGAGCGCTTCAACACTTAGCTGAAGACAAAAGGAAGACTTGGCCGTTAGCATGCAAGGCGATATTCTCCGATTTCTATGTCGATGACTTGTTGACGGGAGCAGATAGTCTTAGTGAAGCAAACAGTGTCCAAGGAGAGCTCATGGCAATGATGAAGGCAGGTGGCTTTAACTTGAAAAAGTGGGCTGGCAACGAACCACTATTGCTCAGTCACTTGTCGCCTGATTTGCTAGAGGTACAGAATTCATTGATATTTGCAAAAGTCATCAAAACTCTCGGCATCCGGGACAAGATTATTTTACGTTTATCATCACACCCAGGCAAGATCCAATTAAAGTCACAAAGGGAGTTCAAACGCGATTTAAAAACCTTGCATAATCTTAAGATTCCAAGGTGGAGACGATATCAAACAAGAGCATTCATGCAACTCCATGGATTTTGCGATGCCTCGGCGAAAGCATATTCGGCTGCGATATACCTGCGGGTTGAAAATGAAAACATGAACGTATGGTCCACATTGTTCACAGCGAAAACTAAGGTTTTTAATGTAATCAACAGATTTTTTTGTTGGCACTTGGTGAAACCTCATTTTCAATTAAGGAAAACTAAGGTATCACCCATTAAGCCCATAACCATACCACGGCTGGAACTAAATGGAGCAGTGCTTTTGGCAAGGCTTCTCAAGACAACTGTCGAAGACATGCAACTGCAAACTGTTCCAATTTTTTCAACAATAACATTACAGTGGATTAAGGAACATCCGTCGCGGTGGAAAACTTATGTTGCTAATCGAGTCGATGAAATCCAAGACATACTGAAATATGACCGATGGCATCACGTTCCCAAACCCGCGGACTTAGCTTCAAGAGGCACTACAGGCAGCAACTTAATAAAGCAGAGAATATGCTGGCATAGACCAGCGTGGCTAATAAAGAAGGCTGATGCATGGCCGTCACTCAAGTGTAGTGATGGTCACACAGAATTAGAGGCCCAATCCATTCTTACTACATACACTTGTAATAAAGCCAGAGGACATTCTATTGCGATATTCCTCTTACACTCGATTAATTCGTATCGTATCATAACTACAATGCACCAATTTGCTCACAATTGCATAAATAAAACATCGAAGCGATTAGGAATTCTCACCAGTGCGGAGTGGGAACAAGCAAAAATTTAAAATTTGAATGTTGTACAGCAAACATCCTTTCCAGAAGATTATGAGCACATCACAAAGAAAACCCCGTTGGCAAACAATAGTATACTTACAAAATTACACCCTTTCATAGATCAGAATGGATTAATACGATTAGGTGGACGATTGGAGAACGCATTACTGTCATACAATCGCAAACATCCACTCATTCTGCAGCAACATCATCATGTTACACAACTCATCATTGATAAACTACATCGCGAAACCTTGGACGGATGCACTTCGCTAGTTTTGAGCGAGGATCGAAACAAGTATTGGATTTTGAATTCCCGACGTTGCACTACAAGCAACTTGCACAGATGTATGGCTTGCGCGCGACATCGCAAGGCAATATCAAGTCAACTGATGGAAAACTTACCATCATTACGGGTGAATGTGACCAAACCCTTCACTAATGCCCGCTATACACCATCGTCGTTTTACTCCGCGTTCGTCGAACAGCGTTGTATGAACGACATTCAGACAAAGCTCTTCGACGAACGACGTACGCCCTTGTAGCCTACACATTATCGTCGTTTAGTTCGCGTTGAAGGTTGAAAGTTGAATAAATTTTAACAGAAATTCTTGTGAAAAATTTCTTAGAGCAGCCATTTCGGGTTTTTACTTTCAATTTACGTTACTCCACTGTTTAACGACGAACGATGACGCACTTTTTGCATCCACACTATCGTCGTACAGCGTACGGAGAAAAATCAAACCCGATTTGATTTTTCGCAGTGGCGAAGAACGCGGCAGCGTTGTCATCCACACTGCTATTTTCTATCGTCGTTCGTCGAACAGCGTTGTCTGAACGTCGTTTATAGAACGCTGTTCGACGAACGCGGAGTAAAACGACGATGGTGTGTAGCGGGCATAAGGTTGGCATTCACTATGTGGGATCATTCACAGTGAAAGTGTCAAAGCATCGAAATGCGAAAGGGTACAAGGACTGTTTTTGCATATTTGTGTGTATGGCCACAAGAGCTACTCTCTCTCGCTCTTTTCAGATTGTGGCACTAATATCGTCGGCGGCAAAACTTTTCTGGATAAAGAGTTGAAACAAACTATCAAGGAAGCAACCCCAATAGAAGCACAGTATTTAGCCTCCAAGCCAATTACTTGGCATTTTAAGCCGCCAGCAGCTCCGCATTTTGGAGGAATTTGGGGAGCTGGGGTTAAATGTATGAAGTATCATTTACGTCGCACATTTGGAAATTCGATCTGCACCTTTGAAGAGTACACTACTATCTTAGCACAGATTGAAGCACATCTGAATTTACACCTTAAATCACACGAAAAACGCGACGTAAACCACCCACGAAACGCACAGAAAGACCGCGAACTGACATTTCTTCAATTTCTATCAACATGTGACATATGAAATTGGGGTGTTTTTTCCTGAGAAATACACTGGTGGTATTAAAATTTAACAAAAACATCCTCGTTAAAACATATTAGATAAAAAATATTTATCATATATCTAATAAGCGGGAAAGAGAGGAAATGAAAGAAAGAGACCTGTAGCATGCAGGCTCCACATCCTGAAAAGGCCATAAATAACACCAGGGTCAGTTTGCTAAAGCCATTTTGAACAAGAAATTCTCTCGAGATTGTCACTGGAAAAAAATTAAATTAAGTTGTAAGATGATAGACAGGACTATGTTTCACGTAAATCTCACTGCAGATTACAACGTTCATGCCCAAGGTGTTCCATTTTACCATTTTTTTTTTTGCAAAATTCATATTCTTCCCAACCTATCCATTTTCCGATTCCTACCCAAACTCAAAAACCGCTTTCAAAGCAACAAATACCATTAATACAGCTTGCCGTCACGCAACAAGCTGTAAAATAAAGACATCGCGTAACTAATAGTTTTTATATCTTTTTCGGACAGTTAAATTGTTAATGTAAAATAAAGTCATAAGTGAAATCAAGGCCAAAATTCCAGCCTGTAGGAAAACGTTAAACAAATATCCCGGGATATCGGTTTGTTGTAAGCCCGGGGCGTCGTGCTTTCTTTTCCTTGAGAAGAACGCCCAGGCGGAGTCCAGCATCTATCGGAGCCTTTATCGTTTTTGTGTCTCTGAAATTAGTCTTTAATGGGGTTAATAAATGAAAATCACTCGATCGCGCGTTAATCTGTCGACTTTATTGTATTAACTTTTATAATTGTAATTAACTTCTTAAAACTTTTAAGCTTTTCAATGAGAATTATTTTAGAGATCACGAGACTCGACCGACTCCGATTGAGGATTTTACTAAACTCCCCGATTTGTGCCTTCGAGAATTATCATTTGCTCGCGTCTTTGCCTTATCAGCAAAATAACTTTCACACTTCGTCGCGACAACAGGATGTAATTCGACTCTTTAAAAAATGTTACCACAAGTGGAGAACGAAGAAGTAAACAAAAATTGATTACTTCTTGATAAAATTTGTATATTATACGCTGAGGAAAGAATTTTAAGTGTTCGTTGCGCACTTGAAAAAACGATACTTTGTATCGTGGGAAATGAGTTGTGAATTGCGTCGGTCAAGCACTGTCACAACCAATAAATTATGATTTGAGCTGAGTGCTGACCGAGCGCAATTACAACATTCCATCCCCCTAAGAAAAAGAAAATTTTTAGCTTAAGGACAAAAATTTTCTCGTAGATAAAAATTTCTTCTAAAATTTTTTTTTCAGCCGGTCGAGACTACAAAGACTTTCTTACCAATATTTAAGGTAAGTTTAAAAAGTTTTTTTTTTTATAAAGACTACATTATGAAAGTATAAAAACTACAAAAGGTTTTCTTAACTTATACCAATATGTATGGTAAGTTTAAAAAATATTTTTTTTTTTTTTTTTTTTTTTTTTTAAGAGATCTTGCATGGCACACACATATGGGTTTTTTTTTTTTTTTTTTTTTTTTTTTTTTTTTTTTTTTTTTTTTTTTTTTTTTTTTTTTTTTTTTTTTTTATTCGTTTGATGCAAATGTAAAAACTACAGGTTGATCGACTGTGATCTGTTCATTCTCCGGTCTTGTTCCGGTCGAGTTGGGATTATTCAGCGTTAATCTGCTAGATACCTTTTTATATATATTATAGGCCACGAGCAAGACCATTCCAAAAAGTATGAAGTATATCAGTGAATAATGGTGGATCGTATGTGGATCCAATGGGAGATTTTCCACTTCTTCTTCCTTCTTTAAAATATTGATCTGATCGGAGATTGCCGTAAGGTCCTCGTTTGAAACATATTTTACTACAGCTACTTTATCAGAGTAGTTTAGGTAGTTTCTGGTGAAGTTGTGTATAAGTATCGAAATGTTATTGGGTGGTATGTATGAGTTTTTTAATTGGGTTGACTTACTAGTATAGCCTCTTATGGTTAGTTCTGACGTACGTAAATAACAGTCGCCCGGAAGTTCTATAATTCCGACTTCGGATATAGTGTAATGTTTTATTGTGTCTTGGCATATCGAATCTAGGGTCAGGTTTTCGGTAGTTGAGAAAAGCCATTTATTTGCCTGAGACAACTGGATCCATATTGTTTTGTGATCTGATTGTCTGATATTACAGGTGCGTGATATGGAATTTTTTCTTTTTATTAGTTGTAGTTCACACAACTGGCTGTCGGAGTTCACATTGAATATGGGGTGTAGGATTCGGCACAAGTATTGTAGATGATCCTCTGTTATACAATTTCCTAGTTCTTGCGATGTTAGATCGTAATAGTGTTCCTTTCCATAGTCTATGACGAGGTAGTTTATAGTAGGTTGTATGAAAGCGAGCTTTTGCTGGTGTATGGTAGGTAAAGGTATAACTTTATAAAGTTGGTAATTCTCTTTATATGGTAAGGGAATTTTGAATTCGTACAAAATTCTATCATCCACGATGGAAGTGCTCATTTGGCTTATACGATACAAGGATAATAGATTACCATCTTTTAAGAACGCGGATAAACGAGTATCGCTGGGGATCTCCTTTCGTATCGTATATAGAATTGACTCTAATTGTTCAGGTGTTACTATGGTTGGATGTGGCTTACCGTGTCGAACATCGGTAACTAGGTCAACTATTGTGTTGACTATGTTTTGGTACCTGATAATGATCAATGTAGTTAGAGATGTTAACGACTCCATTTCTGCAATAATGCGATTGTCGTGGGTCGCGTTTATTAGTTGATTCATCATCATTTTTACCTTGGTGAGTCTGGCATTTAGAGCTGAGAGTTGATCGTTAATTAAGGCCTGCGATTTGTTGAACACATTTACTGTGGTTTCTAGTATAAAAGTTTGATTTTTTATTAATGAAAGCAAGTGATTCTCGTTGTAATTTAACTTGTCAATTTGCTTGTCATAAAATTTAGCATCCTCTTCGTTAAGTGTTCCGAACAAGGTTTTACTAATAATCCCGATTGCGTCAAATAGGCCGCGTTTTTGCCTATCTTTGCTCTTAAGTAAGCTATACTTTTGTGTGATGTCACTCATGAGGTGATTCATTTCAGACACAGTTCCACTACAGATTATGGCGAGGTTTGGTTCATCTGTGAGAAGTTTGCAGAAGTCATTTACTTGGTACTTGGTACTACGTATCTGCCCATGTAACGTAAAGCTTGAGCCAGACTCTTGAGGTCATAATATACCAGAACTTTCCATTCGTTGGAATAGAGTTCTACTTTCCCCAATTCCTCGAAGTAAATTCCAGGATTCTGTTTAATAGGAGTGATAACAAGCTCGCTCCCATATGCGGAGATAACGTTCAGGAGCAAGGTCCCGACGTATAAAATCTGAAAGGAAGTGATGTTGTTAGTCTTACGGGAACGTAGTATGCATGTATGTTTTTTTTTTTTTTTTTTTTTTTTTTTTGCAAATGGGAATATAAGCGTGTGGGTGACTGAAATTGGTTAGCGTTTTGGTTTATGCAGGTTGACACATAAAGCGGTTAGATAAGAGAAAAGTTATTTACTTGTAAAATGTTATTGACACCGCTCTCCCAGGCTTGTTATTATTCAATGAATAATTTTAAATCATTATTGTGTACAATCTTATCTCTTTTTCCGACCTTTATTTTAGAATTTTCTGTTGATAGGACCTGGGTGATCTCAAAAGGTCCATTCCAGAGTGAAGAAAACTTGTTTTTTCTTGTATGATTTCTAATAAGCACTTTGTCTCCTAAGTTAAAGTGTTTTGCTTGGGTATTTTTGTCGTAGTAGTTTTTAGATTTACATTTTTTTTTATTTAGGTTTTCCTTAGCTATCTGGTAGCCATGTTGCAGTCGTGATTTCATTTCGTTGGAGTAATCGTCATAATTATAGGTCAGCTGTGGTTTCTGTGTAAGGATGTTTGAAATGTTCGCAGGAAAACCATACAGCAATTCGTATGGGCTATAACCTGTACAGCTGTGAGGTGTGGTATTATACACGAGCATGGAGTATGGTATCCATGTATCCCATGTAAGCGGATCTTGATTGACATAGTGTCGCAGATACTCGGCAAGAGTCCTGTGGCTTCTTTCGAGCGCCCCGTTCGTTTGGGGGTGATATGGGGAGGTATTTATCTTCTTAGATTTCATTAATTTACAGACTGCCTTAAATAGAGCGCTTAAGAAATTAGCTCCTTGGTCTGTAAGGATGTGCTCGGGAATTCCATGACGACAAACCAGTTTTTCTACGAATGCCCTGGCAACCGTTTGTGCCTCAGCATTTGGAATTGGCAATGCGTCAGAGAATTTCGTCAGGTCATCTTGAAATGTCATTAAATATTTATTACCTTCATAACTGACGGGCAGGGGACCCACTATATCCAGTGCTATCCGCTCAAACGGTCTTGAACTGGTCGATGTTATTTTCATCGGTATAGGCGGGTTTCTCTGAAGCTTGTTTTTCTGGCAAGACTGACACTTCCGAACGAAATTTCTTACGTCTCTTACCATCGTTGGCCAATAGTATTTGGTTTTGAGACGCTTTAGGGTGCGAGAGATCCCCTGGTGTCCTCCTAGTGGAGAGTTGTGGTACTCGAGCAATAATTCTGGTATGCGGTCTTTATCGTCGATATATACTTTAGTGTCCATATATATATACAGTTTAATACGTGAAGTTTTGAAAATTTCTTTTATTGTCGATCTTATTACCCCAAGCGTATTGCGATCGACTGTCGGAACAGTTAGTCCAACTCTATCAATCCTCTGCTTTATGCAGAAATTATAAAGTTTCTGGAAGAGAATTGTAATGTTATCTTGATCTCGGTTAGATCGTGCGGGAATGGCGGCCGTAGCCACAATAAATGTATCAGAGTTGTCTTTAAAAGGCTTTAGCTCCCACATAGCGGGCTTACGAAAGGCTTTAATAAGTTTATTTAGGACAGCTTCTTCGTGCGTTTTGAGAAGGGGTAATATAATGATTTTATTATTAATGGATTTATCCCGAAAAATTGAATCACTGCTTTCCTGTAAATAAAATTGTACGTCGTTAGGCTCTTTCTTGCTGTAAGGCTTTTCATTTTTCTGTAAAGGTCTTTCTTTTAAGGTTTTTGATCGTTCCTTTTGTGATCTGGTAGTTACTCTAACGTTTCCTAAGGTTTTTGCTGAGTCACCTTCGTTTTCCTCATTTTTTATGCGGCTTAGAGCATCGGCGTTTGAATTAGACTTCCCAGGTTTGTAAACTATTTTATAATCATGTTCCTCCAGAAGAATTCTCCAACGAGCCAATCGTGATGTTGGCTCTTTTAAGTTCATGAGCCATTGTAGAGGCCTGTGGTCAGTTAGTATCGTAAATCGTCGCCCATATATGTACGGACGGAACTGCTTTACTGCAAATATTATGGCGAGCAATTCCTTTTCCGTCGTCGTGTATCTAGTTTCAGCCGCATTCAAGGTTCTGCTTGCGAAGCATATAGGCTTGTCCTTACCTATTTCTCCTTGGGATAAGACGGCTCCCAATGCAACGTCGCTAGCGTCGGTGGTTACAAGGAATTCTTCGCCAAAGTCTGGGTATGCAAGTACTGGAGAGGTGATGAGCTTCTTTTTGAGAGCCTTGAAAGCTTCATCACAAAACGCATCCCAGCGAAACTCTACGTCCTTTTTCAAGAGTCTCGTCAGTGGTTTCGTCATTTTGGCGAAGTCGGGTATAAACCGACGGTAATAGCCCGCAAATCCCAGGAAGGATTTGACGTCTTTTGTTTTTTTTGGTTCCGGGTATGTTTTCACCATTTGTATTTTTTTTGGGTCCGGTTGGATTCCCATTTTCGATATGACATGCCCGAGGTATATTAACTCTTTTTTCACGAAATGGCATTTTTCTGGCTGTAACTTTAAGTTATATTCCTTTAGGCGGTTTAGGACGTTTATCAACCTTGTGTTGTGATCGCGTAGATCGTATCCGTAGATTACTATGTCGTCGACGTAGACGAAACACTGTATGCCCTGCAGTCCTATCAGCACATTGTTCATTAGACGCTGAAAGGTTGCCGGTGCGTTTTTCAATCCAAATGGCATTCGATTATACTCGTAATGCCCAAATGGAGTACTGAACGCCGTTTTCTGTTTATCTTCGTTATCAACCAAAATCTGGTGAAATCCACTAGCGAGGTCCAGAGTGCTAAAGTATTTGCTTTTACCCAACTGGTCCAATATATCCGTTATATTGGGAAGTGGGTATGCATCACCTATAGTAACGTCGTTTAAGCCACGGAAATCCACCACAACTCTCCATTTCTTACAACCGGAGCTGTCAGCTCTCTTAGGAACAAGAAGGAGTGGAGAATTCCAGGGACTGAAACTCGTTCTAATTATGTCATCCTGCAACATTTCGTCTACCTGCCGGTGTATTTCCTTTCGATGTGACTCTGGAAGTCGATACGGTTTCTTGTACAAAGGCGGTTTACCCGGCTCTGTTAATATTTTATGGGTAATGGCGTCAGTGAAGGTTAGATGGTCGCCTTCAAGATGGAATAATTCGCTATACTGTCTGCATATTCCTAATATCGAATTTTTTTCTTCGAAGTTACAGTGCTCGAGGTTCAGAGAGTTAGCCAGTCGTTGTAAGCGATCTTTGACTATATTGCCTTCTATGTTAGCTTTTGCTATATCAAAATTATTGAACTCCTCTAGTTCTACTTTTAATTCGTGGGGCTTTATTTCGATGTCATGATCGTTGGTATTTAAAATTAATGCTTTGACCTTTTTATGAATAGGTCTAACTACAGCCGATCCAAGATAGACACCCGATTGGATCCTTTTCTTTGATATGACAGAATCCTTGAGGCTGTCGCAGGGTATTTCGATGACCTGCTCGCTTCTAGAGCGGACAGTTATGCTTTCAGGTTCCATGTCAGCTGGGCAGATTCTGTTTTCTCCTTTAACTGAGTTTCCCCTCCTACAAATACGCTCATCCTCTAACGATGTTTGGTCTCTATTAGGCCTCACTGTTGGGACATTAGACGTAAAAGTTTCTGGCTTAAGAATTTTGCTACTAGTTTCTGGATATCTGCTTCTCGATTGAGGCTCATTCGCTTTAATTGCCGTTTTATGACCAGCTTCGACAGATTGCAATTTGGGATTTGAAAACTTAGAAGGAAGGTTTTCCCCATTGACAATTACGGAGTGCCCTTTTGTCAGGCTTTTTGGTACGAAGTCAGGTCTAATAATAAGTTCATTTCTACAGTAGTCTATTGTACAGCCGTAGGTTTTGAAAAAGTCGTTTCCCAGAATTCCATCCAGGATAAAGTTTGATGTTTTAGGTAGTATGTGGAAAGTGTGACGCAAAGAGTTTTTCCTTGAGAATTCTAGAGTTCCAGGGATTTTGCCTT
Organism: Dioctria linearis; assembly: GCA_963930735.1. NCBI lineage: Eukaryota > Metazoa > Arthropoda > Insecta > Diptera > Asilidae > Dioctria > Dioctria linearis. The sequence continues at coordinate 34,949,380 of OZ005740.1, read as the reverse complement.
TAGTTACTACGGATTCTCCAGTGATCGTAGTAATTGTACATTTCTCCTTAGGAGTAATATTTTGTTTGAGTTTAGTTTCATATCTAATTAAGCTGATATCCGCGCCCGTGTCGATTAAAAATACGGAGTATGGTTTTCGTGAGGGGGTAAAAGGTATACATATTGTTGTTCCATGCATGGTTATGTCTAGTGATACGCTTATGACAAGGGGTGCGTATTTATTGTATTCGTTTAAGGATTGTGGACGTCGGCTTTGAAGATGATTCGGGATGGGTTGCCGAGGGTATCCTCCCGAGAGCTCTCGTTTCCCGTCTCAACGAGTCGTGGAGTACTTTCAACCGATTTTGTCCTACCACTATATGGAAAGTAATGTACATTGTGGTTATTTTTATTGTTCCCATGATTGGTTGAAATATTTGTATGCGTTGTATTTGGATAACCCCGTTGGGCACTGGGATTTCTGTAACGTTCGTTTCCCTGGTAATTGCTAGAATGTGATTGATTATTTCGGGATCTACGTTGCCGACATTCCTCAAGAGTGTGGTTTGGTTTCTTGCAATAAGCACAAATAGTGCGTTGTACTTCCTTCTTAATTTCTCTGGGCGAGAAATTGGGCAAGCGAGTGTTTCGGTAACATGTCTGTTCCGTGTGGCCTTCACGTCCACATACTCGACAAAACACTCTTTGTTTTGGAGGAGGTCTAGTGCTGTTATTGAGAGGTACCGCATGAATTTCTAGTCTAGGGGCTTGCTCTATTGCATAGGCTATTACTTGCCTTAGGTCTTCACCACCAAACGCTTTTACCAATAACTTCAAGCTGTGGTTCTTTAGACCATCTTCAAAAGAAGTTATCACTAGCTTACGATTTTCATTGATAATGAAGTCGCGCACGTTGGGATCTTCTATATCAGAATAAGTGACCGAGTTAAGGGTCCACAATAATTTAGAAAGCCTTTCACCATATTCTTTCACCGTTTCTCTGTATAGTTGTTTGGCTTGGGCTATTTCACTTTGAAGGGCGGCTCTAGATTTTTCTTCTTTGAAATTGTTTTTTAATTCTTGTACCAATTCCTTCCAAGTATCTAGAGTTTTATACTGCGTTAGTTCGAAAGCTGGGCCCTGGAGCCTAGTCTTAACGAAATTGAGGAACATAGTCACTTCAGCTGCAGATTTTGTGGAAGAGAACAACAAGTCGCCACAAGCAACAAACTTTTTAAGACCTTCGGGGTTTCCGTCAAACTCTGGGATAAGGTCATGTACATCTTTTAAGCTTAATTTAAGCTCATTAGTAGGAGGGTCAGGCGCCATAGCGTGGAAGGGTAATTCGACGAATAAATCAATTAACCTAGCAGCACTTCGTGTGACTGCAGCACTTCGTGTGACTGCTTCCTCCGTTTTGAGATAAGTCAAATATTAAAGGATGAAGAGTCAACGCTTCACAAGTTCACTTGCGTTGCTTTATTTCTAATTACGGATTTTCACAATTTAGATGATTTTTTTTTTTTTTTTTTTTATATATTATTAAGCCAAGCTCAGGGGATACCCTATGATGCAAAGCACAGCATGGCAGGAAGGAGATAGGGAAAGGATTAGGGGATATGAGGAAAGTGGCGGAGGTGCCGATGTATGTCGCCCTTAAACTTCCGCAGATTGTATGCCGGAGGAAAAACAGAAGATGGTAAGCTGTTCCACATTCGCACTGTTCGGGATAAAAAAGCATCTCTGAATTTTACTGTACGGCCGAAAGTAATTTGAAGGGTTAAAGGATGTGCGCGGTTTGCAGCGCGAGTATTGCGTGCAGGAATCATTCTACAAGGGATTAGACTAGATATTTCATCAGAACATTGACCATGCATATAGCGATAAAGGAGCGAAAGGCATCCAACATTGCGGCGGTGCTCGAGTGAGTCGATATGACAAGTTATTGCCAAATCGCCAATGAGCTTGAAGGCTCTCTTTTGGACAATATCCAATGAAGCTAAGGCTGTGCGACCAGCCCCGGCCCATATATGGGAGTTGTATTCCATTCTAGGTCTAATGTAGGACTTGTAGAGGAGCGCTAGATTTGACGGGCTGAAATATTTCTTACACCTTTTCAGAAATCCAAGACATTTCGATGCTTCTTTGGCAACAGAGAAGATGTGATCTGTCCAGTTTAACTTACTGGAAATATTAATGCCAAGAATGCTTAGTGACGGTGAATCAGAAATGAATGCTCCATCAAAAGAAACGGGTGTGGTTAAGTTATGATCTTGTTTTAATGAGATAAGACAGCTTTGGGACTTTGATGCATTGAATTCGACGCGATTCGCTTTGCCCCAAGCGAGGATATTGGCAAGATCGTTATTCAATGATCTAGTCATGCAATCTCGTTTAACACATGCAGCATTCCCCCTGGATTCTGCAAGAGTGTCAAAGGAGTAAGCGAAATCAAGAGTACTGTCATCTGCGAAACTATGGATGGGATTGAAAGTAAGGGAAAGCAGATCATTAATGAAAATTAAAAAGAGAGTTGGAGAGATAACAGAGCCTTGAGGTACACCGGCATTTATGGGATGCGGTTCAGACGTAACGCCATCTAATACAACACGTATTTCGCGACTAGATAGGAAACTTTCAATCCATAATACAAGAGGAGGGGAGAGACCAAGTGCTTTGAGTTTGGCTAAAAGGGCTGGATGCCAGACTCTATCAAAGGCTTTTGAAATATCTAGGGCAACGATTTTAGACTCACCAAAATTGTGAAGACTACGATTCCAACGTTCCGTAAGAAAGGTCAGCAAGTCTCCAGATGAGCGTCCAGCTCGGAAGCCATATTGGCGATCGTTGATGAGATGATTAGTTTCTAGATACTTCATTAATTTTGAGTTAATGATAGATTCAAAAACCTTTGAAAGAATCGAAGTGATGGCAATTGGTCGATAATTTGAGGGATCGCTACCCTCTCCTTTCTTAGGAATAGGCTGAACGTGAGCTAGCTTCCAAGCAGTTGGAAATTTTCCTGTCGAATAAGACAAGTAGAAGAGTTTGCGCAGAGGTTTAGCCAAGGATGAGGCGCAGCTTTTAATTAACAGGGGCGAAAAACCATCAGGACCTGCGGCTTTGGAGACGTTGATCCCCTTAAGGACCCTGACCACATCCCTCGTACGAAGGTGTATTGGCTCTTGTACACATTCACACGGGCGATGCAAAACAGGTGTTTGTGAAGTTGGTGGAAGACGAGAATTTGAAGCGAATCTAGCAGCTAAAATATTAGCTTTATCCAGGGAGTCAACAATCACTTCACCATTATTAAGTAGTGAAGGTATAGAGGAACTGGTGAAATTGTTCCTGATGGTTTTGACCAGGGACCAGAAACCTTTGCTACCTTTGCGGCTTGTCAAGATTCTTTGTCTAATATTCTGGTCAAAAAGAAATTTTTCTCTCTGGATAATGGACTTGCAGGTGTTCCGTGCAGTCTTGTAGACTTGTTTCATTTCCGGACATGGATGCAATTGATAGGCGCGAAAAGCAGACTCTTTCGCTTTTATAGCTTGGTTGCACTTATCGTTAAACCAGGAGCGATCATGCTGTTGTTGAGACCTGCTGTAAGAATACGGAATGTATTCACGCATGCCAAGATTTAGTATGTTACTAAATTGTAATGTGCATTCATCAACATCCCTCGAAGCAAAACAGACCGACCAATCAATTTCTTTAAGATACTTATTGAGACTTTCCCAATCAGCATTCTTATAGTGCCAAAGAAGCCTACTTGTAGGTGGAGCAGTTGGTCGGCACAGGTTTGAGGTGGTAAATTGAGCCGTGATTAAACAATGGTCTGAATTTCCAAGAGGGGAACCGACTGAAATGGAATATTTGTCAGGATGAGATGTTAGAAACAAGTCGAGTAAATTAGCTTTATCTCCAGCTGCATCAGGAATTCGCGTTGGTGCATCCACTAGCTGTTGCAAATTAAATGATTCACAGAAGAGTTCAACGAAACGGCCCGCAGGACTTGTGGTAGAAGAATGTCTGAGCCACGGTATATTATGAACATTAAAATCGCCTGCCAGGACGATTTCGGAAGAGGGGGAAACAGAAAGCAAATGATCAATATTGTTGGAGATATTGTCAAATACGAATACCGTGTCGTCATCAGACATATTTGGGCTGCGATAAAGGAAACAGAAGTATATGATGTGCTTGTGAAGTTTGAACCTAATCCAGATATAATTAAACTCTGGATTAGCAGAAGGAAAATCTTGAAGAATAGTAAAGGCCACATCATTCCGAATATATACTGCGATCCCTCTATGCTGAGAAAAAAGAGGCACGAAGCTGTAACCAGGGACGTGATACTGATTAATATCAGCATCAGAAACGACCTTGGTTTCACTTAGCGCAAAAATTGCCGGATTTTTTGAGTTAAGGTGGCAGTACACCGAAAACCGATTTGCTCTTAATCCGCGAATGTTGCAGAAATCTAAAATAAAATTCTGCATGCTGAAGGCAAAAACAAAAAAGCAAAAAAGAAAAAAAGCGACACACAACAACACAAATATTTGGGCGCCACCAGCAGCAGTCAACGACACAGCGAGGTAAAAAAAAACAACAATAGTGTTATGCCTATTGCTGCTTTCAATACCTCAGACCGTGCAGTTCAATGACCACAGCTGAGTGCACCCGGATTGCTGATCAGTGACAAGTGCTAATGCATTTGCACTGATCACAGATGAAGCGAAGGAAAGGAAACGTTACCGTGCTGCTGGCTTATAGAATGTTGATAGGGCATGCATAGAAGAGCCCTTCACTTGGCGGATAAAATTTAATTTTGATAATTTATTTATTGAACGATCGCGTCGAATTTTAAAAAATTATAGTTAACGATTTATATGGAAATTGTTTAACACAACACTACAACTTGTTTTAAATTAATTCATTAGCTATGTTTAGATTAATCGATTAGATCAACAACACGAGGCAACATCCGATCGGATTGACTCCACGCACTCGACCGATTTATGTAAAAACGGAAAACTCATTTGAGGTCTCAAAAGCAAAAACTCAAAATTTTATGTTGTCTTAGATTTTTCTTCGTAGAAGATTACACACCCTTTTGTTTTTTTTTTTTTTTTTTTTTTAAAAAATTTTATTTCAATACCGTAGGGAACTTTTTCACTAGCAGATTAGATTGGGAGAGAATAAAAACAAAAAGTTTTTGTCTCTAGTGCCATACGTAAATGAAAACACTATGAACGACCACAAACATATTTGGTATTAAAAAATTTTTGTAACACAAAAACGTGGAGGGCAATATGAAATGCTCCTTAAGAAAGGTAAAGGGCTTCATATAACAGGAAAAATTCGTCAAATTATTCCTGGAAAAAGAGTAACACTTTCACAACTTCACCATCAAGGCGACTTAATAAAATTTCAAAAAAAAATTTTTTTTTCGATTATTAATAGAAAACGAATTTATCACTCACTGCTATATGTCGTATTCATTTACAAATTAAAAGTAGAATCAACAATCAAAAGAAATTTAAGAATTTCGTAAAAAATTTTTTTTTTTTTTCAACTTTCCCCATCATTCACTTGTTATATTCATTGTACTCGTTTAAGATTTATAAAGGTGAAAATCAAAAATATGAAACTTTATGCAATCTTCGATAAAATTTCCCAATATTGCCACATATCGTATCAATAAAAAAAAAATCATAAAATCACTATATTGTTAACCACACATATGTGTACATGCGCATCTCATTTAATTTCCATTAATCGAGCAACTTGTATACATGATCTTGATTGTAACTAATAACTTGAACACGTAAATACAAAAGAAAGGAGAAAAAAAATATATACAAGGTTTCTTTACATCGAGAAAGTAGATCATTGCTTTTTGAGTGAATTGTCAGTCGAAGATATGAGATTATTAAAATCACTTCACCATCACTAATTAATTATCAGTACTTATTTAGCCAATGTTTCACCTGTTATTTCTATTAAATAATTTTTGTTTTTTTTTTTTTATTTTCTAAATTTTGATTCAAAATTATGTAAATATATATATATGTTATAAAAGGTAAGATCAATTTTCTGTGGAAAAAAAAATTTTTGTAGTTCTAAATTCTGACCTTTTCTGCATATGCGTACATGCGCATCTCGTGGTTATTCTTGTTTCTGGTTCAGGTGAGTAAATTGTTGTATGTCGATCCGTTGGTTGAATAGTTGACTGTTAATTAATTGGCAATTCCTGCTGTTTGGATCCTGCACCGCTGTTTGGATCCTGCACCGCTGTTTGGATCCTGCACCGCTGCCACCAATTTGTTGTAAGCCCGGGGCGTCGTGCTTTCTTTTCCTTGAGAAGAACGCCCAGGCGGAGTCCAGCATCTATCGGAGCCTTTATCGTTTTTGTGTCTCTGAAATTAGTCTTTAATGGGGTTAATAAATGAAAATCACTCGATCGCGCGTTAATCTGTCGACTTTATTGTATTAACTTTTATAATTGTAATTAACTTCTTAAAACTTTTAAGCTTTTCAATGAGAATTATTTTAGAGATCACGAGACTCGACCGACTCCGATTGAGGATTTTACTAAACTCCCCGATTTGTGCCTTCGAGAATTATCATTTGCTCGCGTCTTTGCCTTATCAGCAAAATAACTTTCACACTTCGTCGCGACAACAGGATGTAATTCGACTCTTTAAAAAATGTTACCACAAGTGGAGAACGAAGAAGTAAACAAAAATTGATTACTTCTTGATAAAATTTGTATATTATACGCTGAGGAAAGAATTTTAAGTGTTCGTTGCGCACTTGAAAAAACGATACTTTGTATCGTGGGAAATGAGTTGTGAATTGCGTCGGTCAAGCACTGTCACAACCAATAAATTATGATTTGAGCTGAGTGCTGACCGAGCGCAATTACAACAGGTTCTGTTAAAATCGTCATAGTTGAAATTAGTTTCATTAATCTGGATTTGGGCATCGCCGTCTTTCAAGTTTGAAGTATAGCTATCAATCTAATAATTTTCAAGTACAGTTGTGTCTGGTTATTGTGATTCCTCGTTTCAGGAGTAAAGTTTAGTGAAGGCAAATTAAGGTAAATGATGAACTATCTAGTGTTTTTTTGTGCAATCCACGTCAAAGTTATTGTGAGCAAAAAATTATTTACGTTGAACAATTTATATTGAGACACAAGATGCCCACCCAGAAGGGCATCGTGTCTCAACATGTAATTGCAGCAGAACAAAAGGCAGCAATTTAGATTTTCGCATCAAATGACTACGAGCTACGAACGAATAGTGTAAACTAATTTACACCACCTTTCTAAGCAACCCATTTTATTTATTTTTTTGTATTTGGTCACACCAGGTGAAATTTTACTGTATATTCCAGTGAAATTAGGAATACAGATCTTGATCCTGATATTTGTAGATAGTTTGTAGACATTGCAGTAATTTAATGCATGATTAGTTTGAACTGTTGTAGCTTGTACCATAGTAGTAAAGGCTTTTTTTTTACACAAAAAAACAAAAGGTGAAGCAACGTTCGCATTTATTCTTTACTGAACCTGCATTCCTTCCAATTCCGCTACATTTACATATATCGGCAATTTAACATTGGAATTAATCTGTATTCTGATCACAATACTATCTTTCTTGTTGATTACCTTTGGAGGATATGAAACAACATGTTAACTTGACTCAATCACATACTTTTTTTTTGCAAAATTACCTAATATTAAAATACTAGTATCTTCACAATAATTTGAATAACGTTTACGTTTTTTCAGATTTTCGATATGGCTTATGGAAGTACATATTGCAATTTAAAAGAATTTCAAAATAAGTGAGTTTGTAAATAACGCTACTGGCTAGCAATGGATGCCATGTGTCGCTGTTGCCTAACAGAACACCCAAATATACACAACATTTTCGAAGATGGAATACTCGAAAAACTTCGATTATGTTCAAATGTTACAATTTCAAAAGGTGATAGCCTACCGAAAATAGTTTGCGAAAATTGCTTAGAAAAAATCGAAAATTCTTATGAATTTCGTCAAACTTGTGAAAGATCAGATTCCTTTTTAAGAGATTGGATAGAAAGGTTAGAAAAGAATGACTTTACAAAAGAAGGTGAATCGAAATTTGAAAAGCCAAATGATGACGAATGTGAGGGCAGCGGTATATTTTGGAATTCATAATTAAAATTCTGTAAAAGCTTTTTCTTTTCTTTTTGTAGAAACAGGAATATTAAAATCAACAGTTATTGGTGGTTTTTGTATGAAAAAGGAGGAGCATGTCATAGATTCATACGAAACCGACTTAGTAGAATGCTTAAGTACAGAAAATAATGATCTAAATGAGCAGACACCTAGTAGTGAGAATGCAACTGTAACTTTCATGTATAGTGATGAAGTCGAGAATAGTTCAACGATTAATGATGTTGCATTTAAAATTATAAATGATATCGAAGAAGAAGAAGCAGAAGATGAAATAGAAATAAAACACTCCACCAGCCTTGCAAATTATACCTGTGAAAGTGACTATGATTTAATTCAGGAAGAAGACGGAGAAGAAGACGAAGCACAAGATGAAATAGAAATAAAACGCTCCACCAGCCTTGAAAATTATACCTATGAGGATGACTATGATTTAATTCAGGAAGAAGAAGAAGAAGAATCACAAGATGAAATAGAAATAAAACACTCCACCAGCCTTGAAAATTATACCTGTGAAAATGACTATGATTTAATTCAGGAAGAAGAAGGTTCGCATAATGGTCTTTTGCATACACATAAAAAGTTATATTTATCGGTAAGAGAACATATCTGTACCATCTGCCAGAAAGGATTTACATTATCACATAATTTAAAAGTCCACATGGAACGTCATCAGAATCCAGAAAAATATCAGTGCAATGAATGCGGAAGGAGATATTCACATAGTACTGGTTTAGCTTATCACATGCGAACACATACGGGTGAGCGTCCATATAAATGTATGATGTGTTCCAAGAATTATATATCCAGTTCCGCTCTTTCTACTCACTTAAGGACTCATTCCAAAGAGCAACCACCTCGAAAATTTGAATGTCCTCACTGTGAGAAACGTTATTTCGGTAAAACTGAATTGCGTGTTCATTTACGAGCACATACAGGAGAACGACCCTTTGAATGTAAAATATGTAAAAAAAGATTTGTACAAAATGCTCATATGGTTGCCCATATACGCACCCATACGGGAGAGAGACCCTATCCTTGTTCAATTTGTGGGAAATCTTTTGCGAGCTCATCAAACCATAAAGCACACATGTTTAATCATACGGGAGAAAAAAACTTTTTCTGTAAGATTTGTGGGAAAGGTTTTGCACAGACTTGGATTAGGAATGCGCACCAAAAAAGACACATCCAAAGCGGAAAGTGCTTCAAACGACCAGAATAAAACATCGAGTTAAGTTTATATACAATTAGTGAATATGATCTTCGCTTAGGATGTATTGATGATATAGATATTGATTGACACGGCATTCTATGGAATATTCAAAAAACGCCCAAAAGCACTGTATACAAACAAAGTATATTTGTTAGATTATTTTAATGCAAATTTCTAATTATAAATTATTATTATTATTATATTAGCATTAGTTATTTAAGTACTTGACTTGAAAACCACTTGAAGCTCAGGTAGGGTACGCGTTGAATGAGCCTTTTCATGATATTTTGATTACTTCAAACATACTTCAAGTATTCATGTAAACGTACTGTATGTTTACTTATACAATTTATATATTTTATATATATTTTATTTTATTTTATATATATTCAATTCCAATGGTTTATTTTACAATTTATTAATTCTGAATTCATATTGTATTAAATATACATGTGTTTTAACCTGTTTTTCCTCCTTTCCAGGCAACGCTTATTGCTAAAGTTGAACCAATTTTCCAGTATAATTTCTTCTGTATATTTTAACTAACTTAATCCTAATCTGCCACTATGTTCAGAGCAGTTTTTTTTCTATAATTTTCATTCAATTATATCTAAGTTATCATCTAATGCGGGCTCATTTCTTATGTTCGAACAGTTCATTTGATTATAATTAAATTAGTATTCACTACGATATTTATGTAGGTCTTATTTGTACAAAATCCAGTATTTCAGTTTATAATTCATTACTACTATGACAAGCTTATAATCTAAGGGTTTTAGTAAATTAGCACTTAAATTAATTCTTAATTTTAACTTGGCCTAGTCTGTCGTTTTGTATTTGAGAAATGTAAGTACTCCTTGAAACTCTGGTCTCTGCGTTACTGTTCATTAAGTGAGTTCTCCTTCATGTGCGTAAGGAGCACAGTTGGAATTCTATATACGAATTCTACATACATCTTGTCCGTGTAGCAGTATCTGTAGCTCCTCGCACAGTGTAATAATGTCTTGCCGTAAATTATTCATTTGACCAGAAATAACACGATGGACAGGGCTGTCTTAAGAAGAGATGTTTTACTAATGGGAATTGTCCCAGTCGGAGTCTCGCCATTCCGATCATTTTTTGTTTCTGCATACCCGGTTTGATCACTTCCTTCGGGCGACTGGCCAAGAATGTGTCTGACTAGTGCCATGCAGCCAATTTCATCACCTCTATATTATATTTTTCCTAAATTGGCTATTAATTGCCTTGTAAGATGGTGGTATGAGCACCTCTTCACTCTCCGTTAACATTTCCTTAGCATGTTTAGATGCCCACCTAGTAGCAATGCAATTGCAATTCATGCAAGCAATACTGTTTCTATTGGCATGCATACTATCAACTGACTACGTTCATAGAAATATACTGCAGAAAGTGGGGACGCTTCTATATTGCTTAATCTTTCGGTCTAAGCCCCAAGTAACAAATCAACAACAACTTAAATAAGTGTGTTCGTCGAAATAAATGTTTTTAAATTACTTATTTAGGGTTATTACTGATAAAAAGCACTTTATTAAAGGCGCAGCAGAAATTCGAAATGTTTTATGTCTTACTATAAGATTTTGTCATATAAAAGCTGCTTGTATTTTGTTCAAAGGCTATAATTTCCATAAATTTGTTCTACATGCTATTTGTTTTTTAAACTATTAGAAAGAAAATATATTTTACTGCAATTTACTGGAAATTTGTAATCCTTTCTCTGTCCCCCATACCCACTTTTAGGTGCAGGTAGACAGAAATTGCTTAATTTTATTTCTTTAAAAATCAAGTTTAAAAAATATTTGATGTTGTAGAAGATAAGCTTCCAAGAAGAGAAATAATTTCGAGTGCTTCTATAATTTGTTGAACTTTTAATATGAATATTAAAGCAAAAGTAAAACTTGAAATTAAGATAATTGTCACACCCTGCCAAAAAAAGTTGACCCATATGAAATAGCAAATCAGGCAGTCCATGTTATATATGTCAGTGCTTAAAACGAAAACCACTGAACTTATCTAAATTCATTTTTATTAGCTATATATATAAAGCACTGACATATATACAAATGGACTGCTTGATCTCCTGTTTCATGTGGCACCACTGACATATAATAAGAATGGACTGAGCCATCCTATCTAATTCCTATAGTTAAAAATGGCACAAATTTTTGCTAAAATCTATTTGTCTCTTTCAATCTCAAAATGTACACTGAACTGTAACCAATTTTGGAAACAGTACGGCTGTATTAATTGGAATGCATTGGAATTGACATAAAAATTCAGACAAATATATTGTTTTTATACGTCTATCTCTTACAAGCTCAAGGAAATTTGACAACAAATCTGCAGAGGAGCACATTTTTCAGTAATATTACAAATGAGTTTTTGGGTTAATTAAAACAAGTTTAACTTTCTAAATAATTTTAATTTAATGCAATACTATTTTATAATATCTTTAGTGTTTCCAACCGATAAATAATAATAAATTATGAATCGGTGTGCAATTGTACGAAATAAAGGGTTTTCACAGCCTGTTGAATATTTGTGCCATTTTTTAAGCAAGAACGCTCAGTCCATTCTTATTATATGTCAGTGTGTGGCACCAATTTTGATTTCAGAAAGTATGCTCTCACTGTCAATGCTACCAACTGTCGTATATTTAAATTATTTGGGAATTTACGAATATGCATGTCAGTGGGATTTACCGAATTTACCATAAAAGTATTTAGGACTATTTGTATTGTTAAATTTTAATTATGAGTCGAGGAAGTGTTTTTTACAACGATTTTTACAAGCAATTTCTCGTTCCTAATTGTTACAGTTCAGTGGGAAAGTATGCTCTCACGGAAAGAGACAGGAATATGAAAATGGTGCCATTTGCTTTCATGCATTTTTGGTTCAACAAGCAGTCCATTTATATATATGTCAGTGATATAAAGGCATCCATAATTAGCTTTATAACTATGTTTATTTACCGACTCAAAACTACTTGCGATTAAAGATCTACTGACTTTTCTTGGATATTCACAATTTGTCCGTTCAGTAAAACTGTCTGGTAAGCACTTTTATTTCTCTTACAATAACTTCTGTGAGGAATTAATATGAAATCTTTAAAATGATGCTATGGTAACATGAAAATGTGGTAAATAGATTTATTAAAAATGCTGCTATTGCAATATGAAAATGTGGGAAAGTAAGTTTGAGTCTTTCGCATTACCAAGCCATAGTACTCTAAACATTTGAGAGTATACACCTAAAGTGAAACGAAAACGTGAACTTTACGAACCGCGTTTTACCAATACACCCAGGGCCTTATAGTACATGAACATTATAATCACAGCGTAACAGAAACGTATGGAAAACGTACTTCTGGGACATTGAATAAATAGCTAATAAGGAAGCGGGGTTTCGTGCGAATACAGTGTACGTGAGTAGGCAATTCAATGAAAGTCAAACCCTTGGAGCGGGGGGAGAAATGACAAGAGGGCTGATCACTTATTTGAAAATTCTGCTTAACAAGTCACTTAAATTTTCATAGGCAACGCCTAGGAGTATTATCTGAAGATAAGGGGCGCCAAAAGTTTGTTTATTTTACATAGCAACTTGGATTATAAACAATGTCCCCCTTCAAAATTTCACGGTTTCACTACTGCCATGACGAAACGAATACATACACAGCACACTAATACATTTCACCGAGTGGGTTAGGTTTTCACCCGATATGCCGTTTCCTTATTAGTTATTTACTCAATGTTCTGGATTTATTGACCTGTGTCATAGACCTTACAGTAGACAGCTGTGTTGGCATGTTAATTTGTTTGTGAATAACAAAATTCCGCGTTGATTTTTATTTTATTAAAATTTTGGAGTGTCAACAAATTTTAATAGGTATACTTATATTATTATTATTGAACTTTTGTTAGTTTACTAAGTTATTTTGTAGTCTATCGATAATTCCAATTATCTATACCCTACTCGATGTACCTAATAACATTGTAACGTAGTGTAAGCTAAGGTTCCTTAATCAACGTTTTTTTGTTCTATTCTTATTAAGATTTGTGGTGCTATTTTTATCAAATAAAAAAATAGAAAAATCTGTTGTTTTCTTCAAAAGCCATTGAGTCCACATGCAAAACGTTTCGTAAACTAAACGTAACACTTTAGAGTACAGTTTGCGAAATATAATATCAACTACCACTACACTGACAGTCTACGCTTTTCAGTTTCACATTCTCTTTGGACTGATGATTCGTTTCAAAACCCTCGAAAATACTTCCCAAGCCATGAAACAGACTCCCTCCCTACCACATGCGAGGCCCAACGTAGTCCTTACATTCTAAAATATTTGCCGTGTTCTTATGTAGAACTGATAAAAGTTTGATTTGAATAGCTCCCCCTCTCTAAACTGCTATTCATACAGAAAAATTGTGTTCTGATTAATCTTGAGCTTACTTTCTTATCTTCCGAACCGTAATAAAATGTTCATACCTTTCCTAACAAAATTATTTAAAAAAATTTATCTTAACCAAATCACTACGATTTCTCAAACAAAAACTCTCAGCTGAGAGTAATCTGTCGCTGTCCCGTCATGGCATGGCATGCCGTGGGCTGATGATATCTAATGTAGCTGCCTACAGATTCGGACTACGGCTGCACATACACACATGCAATTATTACTCAGCTGAGGGTTATTGAGCGTGAAATGGTAAGGTTAGTTTATAATCAAAACTATTTTATTATTTTGTTAAGTAAGGTATATAAGTGTAGCCTTTGGGAAGATAAGGAAACAAGCTGTAAATTACTAGAAGACTATTTTCCTGTACGGATTGTAGCTTGGGCTCTATGGCATATATAAAGCCAATGTTTGGCACTTTTTCAAAAGTATCAATGTAGAACTTTTAGAAAACGGACTCCGAACGCACACATAGATCTGTTTCATTGCTTGGGAAGTATCGTAACCCCCGGAATATAATACAAGCCATGAAGTCGCCGAAGGCACCGACACATTAAAATGCCTTAACGTGCCGGGTACAGCATGCAGTAAGTGCTCACACTCACTGCTTTTTGTATACTTGTTGAAGTTAAAATAAATTGCAGCCAAATATGTTTTCTTTCTAATATGTAGTTTTAAAAAAATATAGCATATAGAACAAATTTACGGAAATTATAGCGTTTGAACAAAATACAAGCAACTTTTATATGAAAAACTCCTTCAGTAAGACAAGGCAAGAAGACGGTGGATGTCGCCTGCTGACCGGCCCGCTGCTCTCTTTTTTCGACTTTGTTCATGGCTTGTATCTTGCGGGGGTTACGGAAGTATTCTCGAGGGTTTTGTTCGTTTCTGTTACGCATTCACAACACCAAAATGATTCTTTTGCGTACACTTCTATGCAAGCACGTTTACATTTTCGTTACGTTTTTGTTTCGCCTTGCTTGAAGGGAGGTTTTGTTTTTGTAGCAATTTTATATGTGCCTGGATCTGGTAGAGCCGGCGTCTGTTTTGTTGTTAGGTCATGTTTTGGGTCAATGTATGTAACTCACGCCAACTATTTCAACCCCCCCCCCCCCCCCCCCCCCAGAATTCTCAAACATCCGCGTGGAAATAAAATCTGTAAGTAGATTTAGGATATTTTTCAGTTCCTATACTGATATATTTTCAATCAACCTAATTAGTTTCATACCTCGCGCACTTTCAGAGACAACAAAAAGAAAAAGAATCGACAGAGCCATGAAAAGTTTCTATATCGATATAACACAAAAGCAAAAGATATCTGACGACAAGAAGTGAAAAGGTGGCAGGTGTGTGCGCAGACAAAACGAAAACCAATTATAAAGAAAAGCGAAAAGGGAAACTAGGTACCGGAGAAGTAGACCATAAGGCTGGAGCGAAAACCAAAAATTTAAAGCAATGGATTATCAGCTAAGTACTATATGGTTTGATCTTATATTTATATATAGATGCTGGAACCTTCAGTGATAAAATTTGGGCCGAAGAGCGCCCCAGGCAAATTTTTATGTAATTACGTATGCCGTACGGACAATTACAGAGTTCAAGTGAAGGCATCACATGTCGCAAAGGACTAATTTCGTCGTAATGTATTCTTTTAAGCTTGTTTTGAGAAATTTATTTAACAGACATTAGTTTGGTCTGATCTTATATTTATATATATATACAGGCGGGAACTTACAGTGATAAAATTTGGGCAGAAGAGCGCCCCACGCAATTTTTTATAGAATTACGTACGCCGTACAGACAATTATTGAGTTCAAGTGAACGCCTCATATATTGCTAAGGATTTTTTTCATCGTATTGTACTCTCTTACGTTTGTTTTGAGAAGTTCAGTTTAGAAACATTTAATTGTAGTTTTATAGAATTACGTACGCCGTACAGACAATTATTGAGTACAAGTGAACGCATCATATATTGCTAAGGGTTATTTTCATCGCATTGTACTCTCTTACGTTTGTTTTGAGAAGTTCAGTTTAGAAACATTAATTGTAGTTTAATTTTATATATGTACATTAATTAAGTTTACCTCTTAGCTTTGTGTGCGGTTATATGCCATTAATGAAGTCGAGCGGAAACATTACAAGTCGCTAAAGGCTATTTTTCGTCGGCATTTACTCTCTCTCGCTCATGTTTCTGACTTAGTTATATGTAAAGAACTGTAATTTATTAGTTGTGTATCTTGGAGAAAGAGGAGAAAAACGACAACAAGGATTTTTTTTCTTTCCTTGGTAATTAAGAAACACTTTGCAGGCAACTAAACCAGTACTTACCCGAACAGTTACTGAATTGAAATATGTACATATTTTGAGCTCAAACTTTTTATTTTCCGTATTACATAACGAAACATTTTCGACCGTCAGTACACACAAGCTTGGTTTGACTCTTCTTGTTCCTTTACTCTCGGATAGAGAATATATTAGTGTATCGATTGTTGTTATGTTCTAAGTTAGGAGGTAAATCTTGTGATAATGTGAGAAAATACCACCACGTAAATGAATTGGAAGCCAGGTTGATGTAAATAGTTTCTAAGGTAGAACATGGAGACACGTCCCAGTGTCATATAGACTGCTTCGGGGGTGATATTAAGAAAAGAAAAGTATAGTTAAAATTTTGTATCAAAATAATGAATAAAAGGTTGAGTATGTCCCTGTAATGCAGCACTAAATTCTCATTTCTCCTTTCACTATCCTGGAGCCCTCTCGTATGAAGGTCGTTTAAGTTCGCTCGTTTATTCTCTCTTTACAGGTCAACTAGGGACTCTGAAAAATCTTGCCCTCAGAGTCAGATGGGTGGCTAGGGCAAAGAAGGTATACCATCTGCGCCTTCGACGAGTGATATAGGTAAGTGACGTAACATTCCCTTCAAGACTGAATGTGTGCCGGTTTTTTTTGTTGATAGGCACGAGAATTTTTTTGATTATGGCAGACGGCAGCGGCAGGTTTTTTCGTGGAACCTCCCCACACTCTCCGCCAATGAGCCGAGGCGAGCTAGCGTGCCGCCATGCAGTCAACGCTGTCCGTCGAGTGATCTGTCAGCTCATGCTGGCAGTTTGGACTTACGTCCAAAGCCAATCACTCTACAAAGTACCATAACAACAACTGTTAAAATCAAAATTAATCGGAAATATTTTTATCACTTAACATTTAGCGAATTATTATTTATATAGGATATAAATCATCATATCGACGATGAGATTGTTGCTGCGGCAGGTCTAAGATGAATCGTCGCCAAGGAAATCCACGGGAAAAAAGAAATATACTCGCTTTGTGATCATTCAAAGAAATGTAAAAGTTTTATCAGCATTTTAATGTTCCGCACATTAAAATGATCAGTAAATGAGTGGAGACTTGCAAAACGCCATCTACCTTATAATAGAAAAATGGCACTTTTTACCAGTGAACTTCGTACTGCACTAGTAAAGACCTCAGAAAATATTTTGCTTGGGACTTTTCCAAGGTATTGTTACGTACAATAGAAAGAGACAACTGGCGACATCTACTGGAAATGGACAGTAAACAACTTCAGGTTCGGAGAATCGATGATTAAATGTTCGGGAAGGTTCAGGAATAGAATGAATAGAATAGTCAAGAAGCTTTTGGAATAGAACACTCCAGAATAATCCGGAGTGTTTCTAGGGTATAAATATAACAGTTGTCATCGCCAAAAAAAAGAGCCTTGTCTTAGACGTTGCAGTGTTAACAAGCGAAAGTAATAAAGAAGCGAAAGTGTATGTAATTAGATTGCGATAATTGAAAGTACAGTGTTAGCGATAATTAGAGTTGAGTTGATTAAATGACTGTTTGTGAATTTTATATGATTAGAGTGAAATAAAGAACTTATATATTAATTATTTAATATTGTGTTTTAAATAACGAACCAAAGGCCACGCTCGCAGCAACTGGCGTCAGAAGTGGGATAAATTCGCGAAATAAAGTGGTGGCAATTGACTGAAAAATTAAAAGTGTGATTAATTTTGTGGAATTGTGTTAAATTTTAAAATTGCTGGAAAATAATTTATATTCAACTGTGAGTGAACTACTACAGTAATGGGTCGCAAAGTGGAGGAGCTTCGAATACAGGATTTGAAAGTGGAGCTAGGGAACCGCTCATTACAAACGACAGGTACAAAGAAAGTTCTAATCGAGCGACTTAGACAAGCTTTGATAGCGGAAGGAAAGAATCCTGAGACATTTGTTTTCGAAGAGAACTTGGAAGGAACCGAATTTGAAGAAGAGCCTGAGATGAAAATGGAACAGCTTTTGAGTACTTTACTGAGTAAAATGGAAGCCCGTTTTGATGAACAAAAGAATTCTCCTGAATCCCGTATAGATGAGCAAAAGAGTGCTTTTGAGGAACAAAAGAATTCTCTGGAATCCCGGTTAGATGAGCAGAAGAAATCTACGGAAACACGCTTGGACGACAAAAGAGTTCTCTGGAGAATTGTCTAGAAACTCGTTTGGAGGATAAGAAAAATTTTCTAAAAAGTTCTTTAGAAGAACAAAATTTGAAAATTGAAGGAATTGTGCAGCAATTTCAACAAAAGGTTTCGGAAGCTCAAAATAGAGTCACGGAGCAACTTGAAAACGTTAAAGCAGATCTGGAAAGAATAAAGCATCGTCAGCCACTAAACATAGCAGCTGAAATATCCGGAGCAGGTAGAATGAAAGCTCCAATATTTGATGGACAAAATTTGTGGCATATCTTCAAGAGACAATTCGAGGCAGCTTCAGAGGTAAATGTATGGAATGATGAAGACAAAGCTATAGCTCTGGTATTAGCACTTCGAGGTCCTGCGTCAGAACTTTTACAAACTATACCGATTGAAAATCAACGTAATTACTCTTCATTAGTACAAGCGATAGAATTACGTTACGGAGATGAGCACATGCAGCAAGTATATCGCCTACAGTTGCGCAACAAGATTAAAAAACATGGCGAATCACTACAACAACTGCAGGCAGATGTAGACAGATTAGCGCATCTTTTATATTCCAGTGTGAATGAGGATTTTCTCAATGAAGTGGCGACGGAGGCGTTTGTGAACGCTATGCAGATCAAAATTTACAACAAGCATTAGCGTATGAGTCCACCAGACAAGCTTCACGGAGTGCAGTACAAGTGAAAGAAATTTCAGTGGAAGAATGTACTTGCAACAGAGTGCAATCATCACAGAGCCCGCCTTCACGTGGTGTCCTTCGATGCTGGAATTGTAATATACCAGGGCACCTTCAAAACGTCGACGAGTGGAATCACCAGAAGAAGAGGGGAAAGAAGAATGCCAAAGATGTCGAGCCAGGGAACAAGCTATTCGTGGATGGACAAGATATCAAATCGCCTCTTCTGTTGAGCAGTCGGAAAACTAGTAAAAACCAACTTTGTAGGGCAGAAGTTGGTTGGTGGAATCGACAACCCCGAAGTCATCATCCAAGTAGGTTAGTTACAGAGAAATAATAGCAGACTTGTTATATATGGAAGTGTAGGAAAAAAGAACTGCGCAGTTCCTATCGATACTGGTGCTTCAAGATCAATTATTAGAGCAGATCTTGTTAAGAACAAATGGCTTCACAACACCACCAAATATCTACTAAGAACAGCAACTGGAGCAGCAGCACAGTTGTTTGGAGAAATAACTTTAGATGTTCAACTAGGCGAACTACTATTTCCTCACACTTTCCTGGTTTCAGACATAATGGATGAATGCATTCTTGGAATAGACTTCATGACCACATACAAAACAAATATGGATTTCGGAGAGCGGATTCTCAAATATGGGGACATAGAAATTCCTATGAAACTAGGAGAAGAAGCAGATCATCCTGCGAAAGTAAGGACGATGGTCTGCGAAAATATTACTCTATCGCCATGCTCCGAAACACTAATATGGACAAAGCTTACTGATGACATCGGGACCTGCCGATTCTATCTGGTGGAGCCTAACCCCACAAAAGTTACATCAAGCATCATTGTTGGTAAGACTTTAGTGAAGGCAGAAGGTGCTACATTAATACCAGTCAGAGTGCTTAACACATCCGAAAGTGAGGTACAATTAAAAGAAGGTACTATAATTGGAAATTGTGAACCCGTTTACCAAATCGTCAATTTGGATAATGGTAGTAATGTCAAGGAGACAAAAACTATACCAGCTACTACCCAACAGGTTCAGAAACTTCTTTAGTCCAGTGCCTTAAGTGAACAACAACACAACGATGCCAAAGAAGTGATCGATGAATTTTCGGAATTATTTGCAATGAATGATGATGACTATGGTAAAACAAATCTTGTCCAGCATCGAATCGATACAGGAGATTCCAGGCCCATTCGACAGACACCACGAAGATTGCCATTAGCGAAACAACCAGAAGTTGCAGATATGATGAACTTCATGAAGAAACAAGGCATCATAGAGGAACATCGCCGGTTGTTCTGGTTAGGAAAAAGGATGGCAGCACCCGATTCTGTGAAGACTACCGCCAACTAAATAACGTGGCGAGAAAAGATAGCTATCCATTACGAAGGATTGATGACACGTTGGATACCCTTTCCGAGCCCAATGGTTTTCCACGCTGGATTTGAAGAGTGGTTACTATCAAGTGGAAATACATCCCGAGGACCGAGAGAAAACTGCTTTATCAGTTGGCAGTGGCTTATGGCAATTCAAAGTAATGCCATTTGGGTTATTGAATGCTCCAGCCACATTCGAACGACTAATGGAATGTGTTCTACATGGTTTAACCTGGAAAACATGTCTTGTCTCTTTGGATGACATAATAGTAATCGGAAGGACATTCATGGAACATAAAAACAACTTACGGGACGTACTTCAAAGACTCAAAAATGCAAAATTGAAGCTCAGTGCGAGTAAATATGCTCTATTCAAAAATGAAGTTAAATATTTAGGGCACATAGTTTCATCACAAGGAGTGAGAACCGATCCAGAGAAGATAGAAGCCGTCAAAAATTGGCCAGTTCCAAAAGACAAACATCAATTACGGAGTTTTCTTGGTTAAGCTACCTACTACAGGCGATTCGTGAAAGGTTTTGGAGATATAGCAAGAAAGCTACATCAACTTACCGAAAAAGGAAAGCCGTTCATATGGTCGGATAAATGCAACGAAAGTTTTGAATATTTGAAACAACAGCTGTGTGAAGCTCCAGTACTTCACTATCCAAAGCTGGGAAAAACATTTATATTAGACACGGATGCCAGCAATGAAGGTATTGGTGCAGTGCTTTCTCAGGAGGAGAACGGTCAAGAAGTTCCAGTAGCTACCTATAGCAAAGCACTTTCAAAGTCAGAGAAAAATTATTGTGCTACAAGAAAGGAGCTACTTGCCATTGTAAGTTCAACAAAGCATTTTCATAAATATCTCTACGGGCAGAAATTCATCCTTCGCACCGATCGTGCAGCGCTTAAATGGCGTCTGCAGTTTAAGAATCCTGAGGGACAAGTGGCGAGATGGATAGAGCGACTCCGGGCTTATGATTTTAAAATACAACACCGAAGAGGTCGTATCCATGGAAATGCAGACGCCCTTTCACGACGTCCATGTAAACTTGAATGTAAACATTGTGCCCGGATGGAAGAAAAAGAAACAACGGCAACTATACAGTTGGTAACCGTGGAACCATCTACCGGTTGGCGTAACAAGGACCTACGAACAGCACAACGAGAAGATCCGGACATTTCACCTATTCTTGCTTGGAAAGAAGACATGGAAAGACCAGACTGGAAGGATATTGCGGAACGGAGTGAGAAGCTGAAAAGTTATTAGGCTCAATGGAACTCTCTTCATGTTGAATGTGGTATATTAAAAATCCAGTGGGAAGCACCAAATGGCGAATCTTTCCGAATGCAGATAGTCGTACCGGCATAAAACGTCAAAGATGTTCTAGAAGAAATGCACGGTGGAACCTCTGGAGTACATTTGGGAGTGAACAAAACCATTTCCAAAATACGAGAAAAGTTTTATTGGTTACATATGTGAGAAGATGTGGAGGAGTGGTGCCGCAGATGCACTGTCTGTGCTGCTTGCAAAGGGCCGCAACACGCGAGAAGATGTGGAGGAGTGGTGCCGCAGATGCACTGTCTGTGCTGCTTGTAAAGGGGCGCAACACAGAAGTAGAGGAGAAATGTATAATTATAATGTCGGAGCCCCCTTTGAAAGGATAGCTATAGACATCGCTGGGCCTTTTCCAGAAACAGATAACGGTAACCTGACTATTTCAGTAAATGGCCTGAAGCTTATGCAATCCCTAATCAAGAGGCAACCACAGTTGCGGAACAAATAATAACGAATTGGGTCAGTAGGTTTGGAGTGCCTCACGAACTTCATTCGGACCAAGGACGGAACTTCGAATCGCGGACTTTCCACGAGATGTGTAAAAAGTTGGGAATAAGAAAAACTAGAACAACTCCTCTACACCCACAATCTGATGGCATGGTAGAGCGCTTCAACAAAACATTGATCGAGCATCTAAAGAAAGTAGTTGACTATCATCAACGCGATTGGGATCGACATATTCCTATATTCCTAATGGCTTATAGATCAGCCATTCATAGTACTACCGGACAAACCCCAGCTAAAGTCATATTCAGAAGAGAGATGCGTTTATCTAGCGACCTCAAATTCGGTACCCCCAGAGGTGAACAAAAGTTACCAGAAGACTACGTATCGGAGCTAAAACAACAATTAGCTGATGTACACGAGGCCACGAGGACGAAATTAGCAACAAATACTGATCGGATGGAGACCCGCTATGACTTACGTGCTAATTCCGCAGGATTTAACGAAGGTGATCTTGTTTGGCTGTACAACCCGAAACGACGTAAGGGACGTTCTCCAAAATTGCAACAACACTGGGAAGGACCATATTTAGTAGTAACTAGAATTTATGACGTGGTATACAGGATTCAGCGTGGCACAAGAGGCAAGCATAAAATTGTTCATTTGGACCGCTTGTGTCAATACTACGAGTATCAAGACCGTGAACCACCTGTTGTTCGGGAAGAACAAATTTAAGAAGGGGGAAGTGTTACGTGCAATAGAAAGAGACAACTGGTGACATCTACTGGCAATGGACAGTAAACAACATTATTTAAAACACAATATTAAATATTTAATACACAAGCTCTTTATTTTCGCTTTACACTTATAAAATTCACAAACCTTCAATTAATCAACTCAACTTTAATTATCGCTAATACTGTACTTTCAATTATCGCAATCCAATTACAACACTCTCGCCCGTTTATTACTTTCGGTTGTTAACACTGCAATCTTCTTCTGGCGGTGACAACTGTTATATTTATACCCTAGAAACTCTCCGGATTCTCTAGAGTTTCTATTCCATATTGTGTTCTCTGCACCGTACTTTCCTATATACACTTTCACGATATTTGGTCACTAATGGTGGAACGTGTTCGTAATGTGAATAGCTTGTATTCTATATAAATTGGGATTTTACCAGCGGTAAAATTTGTATGGAAATTTCACTTTTTACTTGAACTCCGTAGTGTTTTACTTGAACTCTGTACTAGAATATACTGCGAAAGCGAACAGTCCTAGACATTTTTATTGGCTTGGAAGGGAAGCTTGCATGCAAGCTGCACTATCTTGTGTAACCCCGGGTTTGTCCGAAAGCAAACGAGCAGGCCCAATGACACCTAATGTCATATAATAAAATAATTATGTCAAATGGTAAACAAAAATTGTTAAAACTTATTTCTCTCGTTTTAAAATAAAAGCAATTATATGTTTAATTAGAACTATTTACATAATTTAAAAACAAGAGGTAAGCTAAATAGAAATATAAAATGTTTATGTGTTGTATATGAAAGGATTCCAATTCCAAAAGCTTTAGTTCGTAAAACGAATATTCATCCTCTTGCTATATTCGTCACTTTTCTGATCCGTTCTACAATCTACGCCACAAAAGCGTATATAGATTTTATTGCCTTTTCCAGTTGGGTTTGGAAACTACTGAGTTCATTCTGCATTTATCGTAAAAAAATCTTACACGATAATCAGTTCAGTTTTCGTACAAAGTATAGGTATCATTTTGCAATAACTTTCATATTTGTATTATTATACGGCGATTAAGTCCCCTTAACTCTGACACCAACTGGCATGATTGCATGTAACTGGAGAGTTAACTAGAGTTAGTATTGATACGTTACTCACCTCACCAGTATCAAATCAAAAAGCATTTATTTTCATACTCTTGCTTAAACGTGACCGTCAGGATGGCTGGGCCAGGTCAGAGATTTGTATTAATAATATCCTAGGGACTTAGTACCTATTTGATACCTATGTATTAATAAAGATAATTGAGAAAAAAAGTAGTAATTTTATCGTCTGGATGAACCATATTTATTTTAACAGTTCCTTGTTCGACCGTTTAAAGAAAACTGCAAAATGTCCGACTGATAATTGTTAAGTGCGCACAGATTGAAATTCAAAAACTAGTTATGTGTCGACAATTTAAAAAGTTTGTTGGGACCATGGCATGCTAATTCTAACTGATCGGTAAACAATGGATTTACTGATAAGCAATACAGAATAGTCAATTTCATCATGATTAGTGCATACAAAATAAATTGTTACAAGTTGAATTGGCAAATTAGATTTCTATAAAAATAAGTACAATTTCAAACGTTTAACTGATAATTATTAACAATCGCAATATGAGTAAATTAGAGATATATTTAATAATGATTTCTGTACAATTAAGCAAGCGGTATGATGAATTATAAAATATATAGTACGAATAAACTCGTGCAATAAAGCACAAATTATTAGGCAATTCCGAAATTCCCAACCTTAGCATGAATAAATCTGGAATCTATCCAATGTCTTCGCAAAAAGCACCTAACAATTCGCAAAGCAATTGTTTATGCGATCAATAAGCAAAGAAGTATGCACAATTCTGCTGATTCGGCAGATATCGACGCGCAGTTTTCAACTGCATAGGGACAGTAATTTTTTGTTTGGCACAATGTACCAATAAGATTCAAACCAAATTGGTTTCCCACTAAAACTAGAAACTGAGAATAAGCAAAATTCTAGAATTATTAAAAGAACAGGTTAATTTAGTGAAGTCTAATTACAAAAAAAATCTAGCATACCTTTATATTACAGCAACTTACATCTGGCCAAAGTGCATATATAGGAGATCATCTCTTCTGTAAAGTAACTATACACCTCATTGAAAAAGAAAGGTGTGTTCAATATAAGGAAAACTTACTCCTTACCATTGCCGTTATAAGAAAACATATTCGTGCATTACGAAATACAAGAGGAATACTTAGTTACGGACACGGTGGAAATAAGTTCATACCCTTAAAAGAGCAACAAAAAATATGCTTGAATAAGTCTTCTAGAGTTGGAGTGTCTCATTTTGCACTACCGATTACACTACTCCCCAAAATAATTGCATCCTACTTGGTTGGTCTGAAACCAATGAGATTCGTGCTAAAGCACCAATCCGTAACAATCTAATTCAAAATGAATAGTGAAAACTCTTTCTTATATTTTTTCCCACAGGAATATCAGAGGTTAAATTGCACTGTACCGATTTTCAGACAACTCTTCGACTAACTCAATGCTTGAGCATACCACATTTTAACTTATCGTTCAGATTAAATCCCTAATAGTGAAAACTTACAGCTACACCCTCATAGATATTAACGCTTGGTGGAAAAGCAATAATTTTAAACTTCATATTGACAAATGTGGGGTTATGACCTATCACTTATGTGATTATCAAATTTTAAGATTCGTGGTGTTGGTTCTGTTTATAATTTTAAGAGGAATACCAGTGAATAACCGAGAACAGGAGTGTATTATTAATCCAATTAAATCTTAATGTTTAGATAAGTGTAGAAAAATTTTCTTAAAATTAATCAGGAAATTCTAATATAATTATCTGAAATTTGTAAAATTGCTAAAAACTGTCATCTCTTCCACCACTTTTCAGCTCAATTATGACCTGATTTTGCTATAGATCCATAAAAGGATGAGACTAGTTTTGTAATTTTTTTTTGTTCTTTTGAGCTAATATTTTAGCTAAACAAAATATGACAAAATGAACACTTTTCGATCAAAGTCTCAACAGCGTTCCAATGTAAATATTGAAATGTTATTTACTCGATTTTGCATAAAAATAGCAAGAAAACTTATTCCTACACGTAATAATAAAATAATAAAATTGTCAATAAATGATATTATCATGGACACATTTGTTCTTTTATATTCAAATGGTTAGCTAGGTGGCGCGTGGCGCAGAAAATTATGGCAAAACCCTCGATAATATTTCAGAAGCGATAAAACAGGCTCCCTCACTACCTCATGAGAGCCCCAACTGAGTCCTAACGTTCGAAAATATTTGCAGTGTTCTTATGAAAAACTAGCATTCCTTACTATTTCCAAGTACAAGGTCAGTTAAACATTACAAAAAGAAATTACTGTTTGTTTGCTATATGGTATTACGACAAGGTCGAAAAAATTTAACACGATGAAAATGTGGGACAATATGGTCCCACAGTTACACGAATTTTATTTTAATAATGTTTTGTCGGAAATTATTGACCCAAGATTCAGTAGGAACATGCTTATCAGGCAATAAGGAAAATATTGCTTTTATAATTTTGTTAATGTTTATTAAAAAAAGTTTGTAATTGAATGTAATAAATATGATTTAATAATTAAAACTCCGAATTTTGTCACATAACGATTATGTGCACATATTTAATCCCCGTCCGATTTTGTGCTTTGTTAAATTTTTGTTTCATACCAGAAATGATAAATAATCAATATTTTAGATCAATATAACGAAGGAGTTATCTGATTTGTCCCATTTTCAAACTTAAATACATAATTTTTTTAAAATTGGCCGTGTGCAAGATTTCAAATCCGTAAGTAAACGAGTTCTTGAATTATTGAAAGGACACGACAGACGGACTTGAAAATCAAATTTATTTAGTTTTATTAATATGGGTCCAATCTATTTTGTTCTATCAGCATTATTTCTACGGAATGACAAACTTATGATGAATTCTTTTTACCTGAACTGAACTGTAATTGGTTCGGTTCCTAAACCTAAAATGTTTTCTTCACACTGACACAGAACTCGTTCCGCACGTGTTTTCTTTTCACAGTACGGTTCGGAGCTAAAAGTCGAATCGAAAGTATTTGTAATTAAAGTGGGGATATGTGGACATTTTGAGAAAATACAATTACTTTATTGAAGTGGTTTATTTTTGAGGCCATTCCCTTTAACTCGTACACGAATTTGTCTGTCTATTTATTTATATTTTCTTTTTTACTATTTTCGACACTCTCGTAGACCCACTTTTCGTCATCAAAGCGAGCTGAAATTTGGCACACAGGTTCATGTGGTGTGACAATTGAATCTATCAAAGTTTGAACCAGAAATTTCCATGGAAAACCCGGAAAATCGGGAAAAATCATTTGAAAATTTGGTACAAATTTGATTAGTGATAAATCCGTTTCAGGAAAAATGCAGTTTTCCGATTTTTCCGAAAAAAATTTCCGGAATTTTCCGACTTTTCCGGTAAAAAAGTTTTCTAAATTATGCAGGATCAAGTTCCCTATCAACTGGCATCATTACTTTCTCTCCGACAATGGTGAAAACTTGCAGAAAAACTCGAGGAAAATTCATGTAAAACGCTTTTCCGGAGTTTTTCAGACCAAGGAAGCGTTTGAGCGTTTTGCAACCTAAGACAAGGTGGTAGAGCGAAATGAGTTGCATAAAGTTGCTTTTCTGGAAAACCCCGTGGAAAACCCGGAAAAGCGGGAAAATCATCTGACAAATATTCATCGATATAATTAGTGATAAATCTGTTTCAGGAAAAATGCAGAATTTTCCAATTTTTCTGGAAAATTTTACGAAAATTTCCGGAATTTTCCGACTTTTCCGGAAAATTTTCCGATAAAAAAGTTTTAAAAGCTATGCGGAATCATTTTTTTTCCGTCCTACTGGCATCTTCAACAATCATGAAAACTTGCATGAAAAATCGAGGAAAATTCATGTAAATTTTTAAAAAAAATTTCATAGTAATAGGAAAAGTCTGTGGAAAACATGAAAAATTGGGAAAATTCATGTTATATGGGATCAAGTTGGAATGCAGCTAAAAAGCGCTGTTTAAAACATAATTTGAATTTCCGAAAACCATTGCAGTACTTCAACGACTTGATACTCGAAAAATTTTTGTTTTCAGATCGGCACCAAACATGACTTAAAAATTGTTTTAAAATATCTCCATGCAGCACGTAATAACAATTTAGTTAACGTGAAAAAGGCAGAAAATAAAATAAGTAAAAAACGAGTTTTCAAACAAAACTGAGGCCAAGCCGCATGAAAAAATAGAAAATAAACTTTTCTTCACACACAGAGGTGCACTCAGATATTATATTAGCTGACAATCACCGATATATTTCAGTATGATCAATCAGAGGTAATAAGTGATTTGATTCATGAAGAGAAAGAATATTCAAGAGAAATGTCCCAATCAAAAAATCTGAGTCCACCTCTGTGTGTGAAGAAAAGTTTATTTTCTACTTTTTCATGCGGCTTGGCCTCAGTTTTGTTTGAAAACTCGTTTTTTACTTATTTTATTTTATTAAAGTCATAAAGGACGAACATTTTCAGATATTCTACTTTCATGCATTCTTTTCAGCTTGCCCCGTTCGGGACAGGGCTAAGTTCGTTGTAGATCTGAAAATACCTGTTCGGTTTTGTTGAAAAGAATTCACCATTAGTATACCATATAGATTTAAAAAAAAATCAAAATTGCAACAAAAACTGAGATGTGCGAAAAGTAAAAGAATCATCAGCCAAAAAAGAATGAATATTCGGATTGGATTCAGTCCATTAACACGAAAAATTCAAACATAGCATCCATCCGTATGTACACAGAACTAATCGCGATACGCAGACTCAGTTTTATTTATTTCTCTTCCCGATATGATCCTAATATACTAACAACGTCATCCTGCTTGATAACTGAATGTGGCTAACTCTGCTGATGTACCCATGAGCGACGCAATAGCAAAGCTCATCCTGCTTGATTACTGCGGCTGTGGCTTTCTCTGATTCTACCATGAAGTGGGCATGGGACGTTGCCGCAAGCTGGCTATGTGAGCTGAGTAGGATAGAAATTCTTTCCAATTCTCCATCTGTATGTAGTTTGTGCTAGTAGTATATGTGTTACCTGTGCAAAGAATATACAACTTAAAAGCTTAAAGCACAGATAATATTTTCTCATGCTCAAACTATTATAGCTGTTGACAACAACTAATTGAAACACAAAATTTTAATGGACTACATACCAACCAACGAATGAAATATCACTCACACAAATCTCGAGCACTGGTCAGCGCCGGAGGAGTTTGAATCCATACTAAGATAGAATCATGAGCAATGTGTTATCCATTACAATGTCCTCGGCTTAAAATTACTCCTCTGCAAATCGCATCTGTTCATGACTTATCAGATTGGCGAAAAAAGTTGATGATTCATACTACCTTCCATTGGCTTTCACATGACGACAGGGGTTCTTTCAATTCAGTTGAGGCTGGCGTTACTGTCCTAGATACATTCTATCTGTTATCTACGTCTGATTTAAAGCAAATCAATAATAATTTTTTAATTTACCATTGGAAGTTCAAAAACAAGTTAACTTGACTTAATCAATGCAATGAATTTCAAACGTTTCTTGACTGTCGATTTATACTTTTCTAAACTTAAGTATCTTCACAATATTTTGACTAAGGTTAACATTTTTCAGATTTCCGATATGGCTTATTGATTTTAAGACATACATATTGCAATTTAAAAGAATCTCAAAAGAATTGAGTTTGTAAATAACGCTACTGGCTAGCAATGGATGCAATGTGTCGCTGTTGCCTAACAGAACACCCAAATATACACAACATTTTCGAAGATGGAATACTGGAAAAATTTCGATTATGTTCAAATGTTACAATTTCAAAGATGATAGCCTACCGAAAATAGTTTGCGAAAATTGCTTAGAAAAAATCGAAAATTCTTATGAATTTCGTGAAACTTGTGAAAGATCAGATACCTTTTTAAGAGATTGGATAGAAAGGTTAGAAAAGAATGACTTTAGAAAAGAAGGTGAATCGAAAATTGAAAAACCAAATGATGACGAATATGAAGGCAGCGGTATATTTTCGAATTCATAATTAAAATTCTGTAAAAACTTTTTCTTTTCTTTTTTATAGAAACAGGAATATTAGAATCAACAGTTATTGATGTTTGTTTTATGAAAAAGGAGGAGCATATCATAGATTCATATGAAACCGATCTAGTAGAATGCTTAAGTACAGAAAATGATGGGATGATTGATCTAAATGGGCAGACACCTAGTAGTGAGAATGCGTCTGAGACTTTCATGTATAGTGATGAAGTCGAGAATAGTTCAACGATTGATGATGTTGCCTTTAAAATTGAAAATGATACCGAAGAAGACGAAGAAGAAGAACAACAAGAAGAAATAGAAATAAAACACTCCACCAGCCTTGAAAATTATACCTGTGAAAATGACGATGATTTACTTCAGGAAGAAAATGAACATGCTAATTCTGATGAAAGTAATCTGAAAGTTAAAAAAGACTATGAAACGAAAATAAAAACTCAAACATCTAAACGAATAGACAATTCAGTTGATTGCAGAATTTGTAATGAAATATTCTCTTCCGAAGAAGCTCTAAAGGAACACGAAAATTCCCATGCAAGAAAAGGGCAAATCCGTTGTGAACACTGTAATATAACATTTAAATGCATGCCATACTTAAGAAAACATTTACGTCGACACACTGCATTAAAAACACACGAATGCACCTTTTGTAAATCAAAATTCTATGATTCAACTTCACTTAAAATTCATCTTCGAATTCACACTGGAGAAAAGCCTTACGAATGTGGAGCATGCAAAAAGCGTTTTTCACAACGTTCTCAACTAAAGGTTCATGCAAAAGCGCTCAGTGATGAAAAGCAATTAGAATGTGATGTATGTTTCAAAATATTTTCGCACAATTGTTCTTTCCGTATGCATAAAAAATCACATTTATCAGTAAGAAAACATATTTGTACCATCTGCCAGAAAGGATTTACATTATCAAATCAATTAAAAAAACACATGGAACTACATCAGAATACAGAAATGAAATATCAATGCAATGAATGTGGAAGGAAATTTTACATAGTGCTGCTTTAGATAATCACATGGCAATGCATGAGAGTGAGCGTCCATATAAATGTACGATATGTTCTAAGAATTTTAAAACTAAATCTAATCTTTCTACTCACTTAAGGACTCATTCTAAAGATAAACCACCCCCAAAATTTGAATGTCCTCAGTGTGGGAAAGGTTGTTCCAGTAAAAGTAAATTGGATGGTCATTTACGAATACATACAGGAGAGCGGCCGTTTGAATGTAAAATATGTAAAAAACGATTCTTGCATAACTTTCATGTGGTTGTCCATATGCGTACCCATACGGGAGAGAGACCCTATCCTTGTTCAGTTTGTGAGAAATCTTTTACTAGCTCATCAAAGCGTAAAACCCACATGTTTTATCATACGGATGAAAAAAACTTTTTCTGTAATATTTGTGGGAAAGGTTTTGCACAGGCTTGGATTAGGAACGCGCACCAAAAAAGACACCCATCCACAGTGAAAACTGCTTTAAACAAGCAGAATGAAACGTTGAGCTAATTTTATATACAATTAGTGGAGATGCTTCTTATAAATGGCGCTTAGTATGTATTGATGATACAGGTACCGATTGTCAAGGAACTATACACAAACAAAGGATATCTGCCTTTCTTTTTTTAATTGTTCTTATAAAAGAAATTAAAGTTCAATGGATGCCGTCTATAGCCGGCGCTCGCACACACAGCTCATCGAGTGCATACCGTTTACAGCCGGCGGTCGTACACACAGCTCATCGAGTGAATGCGTCTATAGCCGGCGCTCGTAGCGAAAGGGTTAATATACTTAAGACTAGTGTAACTAATGTAGTTGGTCCACGGCAACTTCAGTTTAATTATAATAGGTATCATATTTTGGTTAACAATGTTTACTTATAGAATTTAACTATGTACTATGCAATTCCTATAGTTACTTTTACAATTCATCCATTCTATATTCAAATTTTATTAAATTTGCATGTGTTTTAACCGGCGTCTTCTACCCATAGGTTATACTCATATGGTACACTAAGTTTGTCATTCGGTTTGTAACGCACAGAAATATTGCTGGCAGAGCAAAATGTGTTGGACACCCATGCATAATATGAAAAGTTATTTTGATTTTTGTATGTCCGTCTGTCTGTCAACCCGTCCTTCCGTTCGCACGTTAGCTCGAGAACGCGTTCACTTAGAGAGCTGAAATTTTACACGTGAGCTTGTAGAAAAAAGTTAATTTAAATTCAAAAATGAGACCAATCGGGCAACTCCTGCGTAGGATTTCCATACAAACATTTCGCTTTTCCCTAAATATTTGGGCACTGCCTGAGAAGGAGTCTACGTAGAGAACTGAAATTTTGCACACATAGCAATAGTAAAAAAAATCCATAATGTACTAAATTGGGCAACCATTTCTTGGTGTTGCCATATACAAATTTAAGTTTTTTACGTATACAGTGAAAATGATCACTCCTAGAGGTTTTGGTTGTACTGAAAAGTTCTTCAGAATATGAATTCCTCTGAAACTGGTGATAACCATGTTTACCGTCCGACGAACCGCTCTAGAAATATATGCGAAAAACCACTTCGAAAATCAAACTTGCACAGATGCGTGACCATACGAAATTACATACGGGCATTCATCTAGGGTATCATAAGAATTAGTCTTAGACCAATTCTACCTTTTTTTGCATTTCTATATATTTTTTATGTTCTCAGGAGACTCCTGCAAATTATATGTAAGTTATCATTCGTTCAGTTCGTTTAATTATAATTAAATTAGTATTTACTAGTTATGGTCTTATTTGTACAAAATTGAGTATTTCAGTTTATACTTTAGTACTACTTATGACAGCTTATATCTAAGGGTTTTAGTAAATTAGCACTTAAATTAATTCTTAATTTTAACTTAGGCTAGTCTGTGGTTTTGTATTTGACAAATATAAGTATTCCTTGAAACGTTTGTCTGTTGAAAGTCTGGTCTCTGCGTTACTGTTCATTAAGTGAGTTCTAAGTGCAAAGAGTAGTGCGTCCCGTCCGTATTCTCCTTCATGCACGTAAGGAGCACAATTGGAATTCTACATACATCTTGTCCGTGTAGCAGTCTCTGCAGCTCTGCGCACTGTGTAATGATATGTCTTGCCATAAATTGGCCATTTGAGCAGAAATAACACGATGGACAGGGCTGTCTTAAGAGATATTCTACTGATGGAAGTGTCCCAGCCGGAGTCTCGCCATTCCGATCACTTTTTGACTCGGCATGTCTGGCATGTCCGGCTTGGTCGCTTCCTTGTGGTGACTGTCCAAGAAGGTGTGTGACTGCTGCCATGCAGCCAATTTCATCACCTCGATATTTCTTCTAAATCGGCTCCTAATTGCCTTGTAAGAGGGTGGTATGATCACCTCTCCACTCTCCGTTCGCATTTCCTTAACAAGGTGGTCGGATTTTTTATTACCCTGGACTTCTATGTGTAGGGCACCAGGAAGCTTGATTCTACTCGTGCCCAGGATGTTTTTTAGGTTCATTGCCAGTGAATTTACGGTTTTTGAGTTTGCTGTGGCTTTGAGGGCTCACAGACTATCTGAGAAGATGACAGTTGAACCCTTCTGTTTCGATGCCCATCTAGCAGCCTTCCAATCACCATGATATCGGTCGGAATACATCGGACCACGCTGGCAGGTTTTTGGCTATGTTGATGGCGTTTGGAGAGTGATGCGTAATCATGGCAATTGCTACAGCATTTTCTGTTTTTGAAGCGTCCGTGTAGATTATTCTGTCGGTATTCAGTGCTATACTTGGCTGTGTGTATAGTTGTACTTTGCTTTCATTGCTTGATTGGTTTTGTCCTCATTTGTGATGATACATTTCATCGAGGCTTCCCACCAGGTCTGGTGTCTATGCAATCCGTATGAAGAATGTCCAGATCTAAGAGGTATAGCGGAGAATTGTGACTATGCACCGTTTTGAAGACGAGGTTTCGATTAAGTTCCTGTCTTTGAGAAAACGTGGGACACCTTGTCGCTAGTAGGAGGCTGGCATCAAGAGAGATTCTGGCTGTAGCATTAAGTGCTTTCTGGATTTTATTTAAACTTTTTTTGTTTAGCTGACTGTACACTGTGAGATAATAATCTATCCTACCCATGACCAGTTGCTTGGCTATCCTTGTGGCAGTACTGAGGGGCGGTCCAGAATTTGTCCTACAAATAACCTTGAGAAGTTTATTTCCCTTCCTAATGGACTCCGCCACAACAACAGCCTACTTATTTCAGATAAGATTGTGTGCGAGGACCAACTCCAGGGTTTTGAGCTCCTTAAGTAAGCTGACAGATGCCATATCACTAATGAGCTTCGTCTGTCTGCAATTCCGTCTCCTATAAACATGCTTCTAGTTTCTCTGTGGCAATTTTGGGTCCATTTGTGTTGGCCCAGATCGAGATGGCTCGAATGGCTTTGTTGAGCACGTGGTTAGATATCTGTAGCAAGTTTCTCCGAAATGGAGTGTATGTACATGTTGAAAAGATGGATCGATACTGGGGAGCCTTTCGGGAGGTTATTTTGTAGGTGTTGTGTATTAGAAAAGTGTCCTGTCACTCTTGTTTTCAATTTTGTTAAAGAGGAGCTCTTTTGCTCTATCTGTGTGTGTATTCGTCAAGGTGCGTGTACCTTGATCACTGTTAAATGGTGCTTGTACCGCCTTACTACTACTTCCGTAGAAAGTAGCCAAAGGTTCTTAGTACCAAGGCGTTGTTGAGGATTGGTACTTGTTCCAATTGCAAACTGAACGCTTAAAATTGTTGTAGCACCTCACAAATCGTGATGATCTAGCCAAAGGTTCCTAGTACCAAGGCTTTGTTGAAATTGTAATTGGTGCTTGTACCAGTTACAAATGAAACGCTGAAAAATTGGAATTAAAAAACAGAACCGCTACTTCGAATAAAACGACTGTTGTTTTAATTAGAACTGATTAATTTTTATTTAACACTTATTCTACTTATAAGGATAGATTATGTTTATCTAAACAATTTTTATCGTACCAGAGACGACTCCCATG
The DNA here is from genome assembly GCA_963930735.1 of Dioctria linearis. NCBI lineage: Eukaryota > Metazoa > Arthropoda > Insecta > Diptera > Asilidae > Dioctria > Dioctria linearis. Next base: position 34,914,149 of record OZ005740.1, on the reverse strand, counting down.
AAATACCGTGGCGCATATACATACGAAGTACACCGCCTTAAATTTATTGACGGTGAGCAAAGTGCGGACCGTGATGATTCCATGGCATCTGTGTGCAGTAAGTACACCAGAAGTGAAATTGACATGATGGCTGTGAACAATCGCGCGAAAACAATTGAATGCAAACGTAATGTGACTATTAAGAATTTTGTTTTTTGTCGTTTCAATTATCGCGGGCATGCTCGTTCATGCAATTTCACTTCTGGAGGAATGTATGCATCTGGGTGCAATCTGTCTGATCCTCGAGGAGTTAGTTTTTCAATTACCGAACGATAAGTACAGTTTTTAGAATCGGGAGTTTTTTTTCAAATAAATTCATTAAAAGAAATATTAAGCGAAGATAGCTAATTTTGAATTAAAATGTTAAGAAAGTGTCTAAAATAAAGAACGTTGAATGAAACTCATAAAGAGAAAAATTAAGTGAATATAACAAACTTTGAATTTAAATACTAAGGAAAGTGTCAAAAGAACAATTAAAGAAGTTCATTAACAGGGAAAGAAAGTACTCAATAAAACATATTTAAATACGAAATGTCATATACGTGTTTTGATTCTTTCTTATAAACTCTTACGTGCGCTCTCTCCCCCCTTGGAGCACGGAGTGCGCATCCCATAAAAATATCGATATTTTATCGATATTACCCTTGAATATCGTAATATCCCCACATAATAAATTAAGCTAATTTAACTGCACGAATTTTCGCTCAAGTGGTTGGAGTTGGATGCACAATATGCAATACTTTTAGGGCTTTTTAATTTGCATTGTTGCATCACTTGCTCTGCTTAGCTTAAATGTAGGCTATATACCCACGTTTAAGGACGTGGCCATGGCCAAGGTCTTTCAATAAAGCACTTTTGTATTGTATTGTATATATTCATATGGGTATTCGTATTGGTATTTGACACATTTCAGATTACACAACATTTGTTAATTCTTTTATTTGAAATAAATCGTTTTTTTGTCTGTCAAAGTGGACTCCGGTCACAGTATGCATACAGTAGACCAGCTTAGAACAAACTACTGAAAAGTGAGTTTTAGAATTTTAATTACAAAAAAAAACGTCAAAATTTCTCCCATAAGAAGGAACTATTAAGTATGATACGGAAGTAAATGGGCGAACAGTAGCTAGTTGCACAATGGTTGGGAGAAGTCTTAATTTTATGTAAGTACAGATCTCGGTAAAAGTACTGCACAAGTATTGTTTCATTACTGAACAGCTGTTTGATTCTAAAAAAGTGGTGTTCGTTCTATCAAGCCATGAAGTCGCCGAAACCACCGACACATTAACAGACCTTAACGGGTCGGCTACAGCCATGCAGTAAGAGCTCACTCTCACTGTTTTCGTATACTCGTCATGGAGGAAAAATTAAAATTTCATCTTAAACAGGTTCTAAAGCCTAAAACTCCCACAGAAAAATGAAGTTAAAACAAATTGTAGTCAAATATATTTTCTTTCTAATAGTTAAGAAAAAATAGCATGAAGAACAAATTTATGGAAATTATAGCGTTTGAACAAAAGCTACTTTTATATAAAGAACTCCTGCAGTAAGGCAAGACAAGAGGACTGTGGTGTCGCCTGCTAACCTGATCTCCCTTTTAAACTTACTTCATGGCTTGTATATTCCGGGGGTTATGATATTACTCATGAGACAGTTCTCACAGAGCTGCTCTACTGTATGAACATACTTTGCTCCGTTGCGATTGAGGAACATTTGTGAGATAAATCTGTTAGTCTGTATAGTAATGGTAATCTTAATCAATTTGCAAAGAAGGAATTATTTCTATAATATTTCTTATATTTTAAAAGGTATGTTGAAAATATTTGTTCAAGACTTATTTTTTCTCCACGTGTTTGAATCCGTATTCTTCAAAACTCGTTTAGTGCTCCATAAATAAAAAGAACAAAAGTTTCTTAAATTTGGATTATGCTATTCCTTAATTTAATCTTAAATCTGTTTCATATGGACAAAAAGAAAATATAAATCGCCATTTTGGCTGTGACGCTTCAAAATGTTTGGCACAATTGGTGTGAAAACATTTGTAATTGTAATGTAACGATTACAAGAAATATTGAGTTTTTATCTAAATGATATTTGGTTATCCTATAACCAATAAAAATAAATCGGGAAATAAATCTTTATTTATTAAGAAAAATTAAAAAAGTTATCGATAATTCTTATTTCATAACCAAAGAGAATATATTGTGAAATAATGGTTACGGTTAACCGAAAAAAATTAATCAAAAATTAACTATTAAGGTGCAATTTTTATTTTATTGATTATACTTATTTAAATTACTCCAGAAATTGAAAGTTGACCTTATGAGGATAAGATTGGTCCTATTCATTTAAAGATCCGATCATTATTTTCATGTGATTTTATTGTTTGAAAATCTAAAATAATGGTTATTTTTGGTCCCCGAGCAAAACATACAATAAAAGAATAGAAGTAATAGGAATATGATATATGTATTGTTATGGTAGTTAGCTTGAATGAGTGACGTTGGACGTGATGTCCAGACTGCCAGCTCACTCCGTAAGCAGCGTTACAAGTGCAAGGCGGCACGCTAGCACCTCTGCTATTGCGGGAGAGTTAGTGGGGTGGGTAACCCAATCTTGCCGCTGTCATGACACCGCTAACAAAAAAAAATCGTGCAAGCACCACATCCACCACTGAAGGGACCCTTACACCACTGAAAGGGCCCTTACACCACTTACCTTTACTTGCGATGAGGACACAGATGGACCGACTCAATGATATTGCGAGCAATATTTTGCAATGTCCCTATTTACTCTGATCTGACCTGGAAAAGAAAAGTAGCGGAGAAGCGGACCTTATCAACCTTTCATCCTAAGGGCTCCGGGAGAGTAGAAGAGAAAACATCGATTCTCAGTACGACATTACGTTATAAGAATATTTTATTGATATGAGATCTTCTTGTACTAACATGATTGGTCTAATCTTTTCTTAACTCAATTCTTTAGTTACTTCGGGTAATCTTCCTCTTCCTTTCATTTAGTTATATATATCTAGCCATGATATAAAGCTTGGTTTTCTGACCCATAACAACAAAACAATTCGTTGCGTTCATTAACCAAACTCTGAAAATAGGTAGGCCAAATTCCGGTTCCTTGAAACATTATCACAAAAATTCGTAAAATTCATTGAACAAACGGTATAGAGATAAGTAAACTAAATTACAGTTCTTGGGCCATTATGATAAAAGCTCGTAGAGTTCATTAACCAGGCACTGTATATACATACATATGTATATTAAACGATTGCGCTGTGATAAAATTAAAAATGCAATTGAAAATGTACTGGCATACGACGTTCGAGACTGAGAATCGACGCAATTCATGCAACTATAAACTACTAATTAGACGTCTAGCAGATTGTACGCTTAAAGATTATGAAATGACTAGATTTGGCCAATATTGTAACTAGGTTGTTTAAATTCTATTAAATATATAAACATACAACAGAAATCATTCTTGCACTGATGATGGATGGCCTTGAACACTTTACTAGACGGCACGCCCTTTTAACATTTTTGAAATCGTTTTGCTGAAGTCTACTCAACTGCAACTAGTTCAAAAGGATCCTTGTTGCATGATGCAGCGGTACTGGTATCCTATTTATGTTGTCGCCAGGATTATCTCTTGACAGAATGAAGCCTGTGCCAGAGGGTGCCCGTCACGTGGGTGATATTGAAAACGCCCGTATTAGGATCATAGCTAAATTCCCCTTTTTTATACCCTAGATGAAATCTAAATCTAATCTAATCCTTGTCATTCCCTTTGTAACACCTAGAAATAATTATGGTAGAGCAAAATGGATTAGACACCCATACATAAAATTAAAAGTTATTTTGATTTTTGCATATCCGTCCGTCCACACGATAACTCGAGAACGCGTGTACGTAGAGAACTGAAATTTTCCACATGGGCTTTTAAGAAAAAAAAGTAAAATTAAGTTTGAAAATGGGACAAATCTGGTAACTCCTTCGTAGGGTTGCCATATAAAAATTTCGTTTTCGCTACATATTTGCACACTACCTGAGAACGCGTCAACGTAGAGATCTAAAATTTTGTACATATTTTTATGAAAAAATAGTAAAAATAATATCACAAATGGACTAAATCTAAATTTCTTGTGCAACGATAGTGTGAGGGGAAGAAATAAATAATGAAGCATTAATACAATAAATACATATCAGACCACTCCTATACAGGAAAAACGAAATACTCTGATAGCAATTTAAAGATAAAAATGTGGGCAGAAATATCGATGAAAGTGTTTATGGACCTTGGAGTTACAGCAAGTCTTTCTTCAGGTTCAATTACCGATCGCATAATGATACTTTGTTACGTCTGATGTGTATTGGTCGTCATCCGCAACAGGACTTGGCAGTGCTTTCAACTAAATGAGAAGATCACCAGCCCCTTATTGTTTTAAATGGGTTTTCTTTATTTGGTTGAGGGCACATTCACTTCTCTCAAAATATAACTCAAGGAAACAATTTGTTTCTCGCACAAAGTTATTTCTATGTTTATTGAAGTTAAAAAAACAGAAGCATAATAATTTTATATATAAAAGTTCAAGTTATATTACATTACAATAATTTTATAATTTTAATGAAGCACAATAATTTAAAGTTAAGAATCACAAAGTTCTATATTAGTTTGATAATTTTCCTTTTTGTACTGCCCGACTTCAAGGCTTGACCAAAAACTGTATAACTTCAAAACTTGACCAAAACTGCCTGACTGACCCACCAATTCTCTTCATTACTTTTTTTGTTGAAGCATATATCGATATCTCAGCGCTAAGATCCCCTAATTACCTATCATTGTTGAATATCGCTTAAAGTCATTGGCGCATCATTCATACATAGTAATATAGGGGAAACGGCTTATGTACAAGCGAAGTGCATTCGCCTCAATTACAAAAGACCCGGCTGCTGATTAAGCTTTTTGGCTATTTCATATATGTAATTTGATGGAGTCAATGAATAATGCGACAGCAATTATTGTTTGCAAAATTAATGTAAGTCGCCAGCTTTTGAAATTTTCTATGAGGAATAAAGCAATTTATTGCGTTAATGAGGTCTTTGCCCCAAAAGCCATATTATGCATCTTTATGAAAGTAATGAGTGCATCCAGCAACTCATTACAACTTTGATAACTTACAACAACACTTACAGCTATTGTACTGCCGAAGATCAGCGACTATCAGTCGGCAACATATGTGTGTACCTCAAGATGGGATATTCCAGCGAACATCCAGTTGACAGATCCCGATTTCTATCAGCCTCAAGCAATCGACATGCTGATATTAACTGACTATGATCCTATGACCTATGATCTCTTCGAAGATGGCCAGATTAGAGTATCCAACAATCTGCCTCTCCTACAAACACCCGCATGAACTGGATTGCAGTAGGGAGACCACTAAATACGTCGTCCATCAGTCGCTTTCAATGCAGTATTGTAACTCAGCCGTCAGTAGCAGTTCTGGAGAAACAATTAGTCAAATTTTGGGAATTAGACCAAAATGATGCACCATCAAAGCGGATGACAAAGGAACAATACGAATGCGAGCTACACTTTCAAGTAGGGATGGGTAATTGGGACATTTTAATAGAACAGTTTCAACCTGTTCCAAGTATCTAAAATACCTGTTCCAAAGTATCAGTTATAAGCCAATTTTGGTACAAATAATAGAAGAAGGTTTTTTTTAGATTAGGGTCTACAAAAGATGTGTTAAAAAAATTACAACTACTCTGTATATTATGATTTTATTCTTTGGTGAAAATTTAGTTGCCCAAAAACATTATATACATTCAAATTTATTTAAAAAATCAACGCCCAAGATATTAAAATTGCAATACGGAAACTGAGCCGAAAATGTAGCTCTTAGTTTTTTTACGACGGATACCTACAGAAAAATATAAAGTATAAATTATAGCTTTCACTATATACCAGAGAATCCAAAAAAAGTTCCTTCTTGAACAAATATAAGTTTAACCCGGTAAAAAATCCTATAGACTAATCCGTTGCCATATAAAAATTTAGGATTTTTACGTACCTACTGTCAAAACGATCAGTTCTGTGCGTTTTTAATGTACTGAAAAGTTCTTCACAATATGAAATCCTATAAAATTGGTTTTAATTATTTTTTCTGTCCGACGAACTGTTATAGAAATATATGTGAAAAACCACTTCAAAAATCGAGCTTGCACAGATGGGTGTCTTCGAAATGACATACGAGTATTCATCTAGGATATCATAAGAATTGGTCTTAGACCAATTCTAGCCTTTTAACTGTTTTTTTTTATAGTTTCAGTCATAGGTAGTGTTTTCGTAACAATTTTAAGTGTCTGGACATAGATGGCACAATAAGTAAGGCCTAAATTACAATTACGACTGATGTGTCGACTACGACTTAATTTTCAGTCGCACACGATTAAATTAAGTCTTCAACTCCTTGAACAAACCAGAAGTGCCGTGCCGAGTACTGTGATTGAAGTGAAGTTGGCCGCAGCCGACACCACCTTTGCACTTTGAGCTTCAGTCGTAGTCGAAATTGCAATTGTATCTTGCCACATGTATTTACCATTTGGGTAAAGTCGCAGTCGACGGATCAGTCGTAATTGTAATTCAGGCCTAAATGTCGCATGCAGTACCGAAAAACATTTGAAAAAAATGTATACAAAACTGCTATTATAAAAACACCCGCTTTCGGCACACTCTAAAACATGTTATGGTCCATTCCAGAATGCACTACCCATTTCAGAATCTGTATAATCTGCTCTATTGTGTCATGCCAAATCCAATTCTTGTGCCATCTATGGTCTGGCTTTGGTAGAACCTGTGTCTGTTTTGTTATTAGGTCACGGTGTAACTCGCGCTAACTATTTCAACTTTCCACCAATGATTTTTTGTAATGTTGGCACCAACCCAAGCACTTTTTTGACACAAACATAAGTGCCCACATGAAATAGAAAGTTAGGCCGCAATTACAATTATGACTGATCAGCTGGACTACGATTTTGCCCAAATGGTAAATGTATGTGGCAAAATACAATTCCAACTTCGACTGCGACTGCGACTGAAACTAAACGTTGCTCAAAGTGCAAAGCTGGTGTTGGCTACGGCCAACTTCAGCTCAATCACAGAAGTCGGGACTTCTGGTTTGTTCAAGCAGTTGAAGCTTCAATTTAATTACGATTTTCACCTCAGCATCGACTTCGACTTAAAATCAAGTCGCAGTCGACAGATCAATCGTAATTGTAATTCACGCTTTAAGAAGTCCATATTATATACCTATGTCAGTGACTCAGTACGTTGAATACTTGAGTACTTGACTTGAAATCCACTTGAAGCTCAGGTAGGCCAGCTGATTGAATTAATTCGAATTACTTGACTTGCATTTAATTTTCCAATTACTTAAGTTGAAATTTACGCGTTGAATGAGCCTTTTCATGATATTTTGATTACGTCAAGTATACTTCAAGTATTCATGTAAACGTACTGTATATCTCTAAATATTTTTGACTTCCGCGTGTGGGCTATGGCAATGGACGCATAGTTAATTTAAAGTTGAGTCGAAAAATATGGAGAAAATTATGAATCCCCATTGAATTTGCTATTTATAGTAGAAACGCTACGAGATTATACAACATTGTCTTTAGGAACATGAAAGAGAATGACCCACAACAGATTTTTTAAATAAACAAGAATTAACGTACCAGTGTACGAATTATTGTTGAGTTTAAACATAAACTTTATTTATTTGAGTACCCGTGTCAAAGATACCCTCGTTTTAATTATAAATTGTTTTATATTCCCATTAACAACGGTACTCAAATGTCGCCATTTTTCTCTTTTATTTTATTACATACTTAAATCTGCTCATTTATCTATCGCAAGATCGAGATAAACAATCCATTAACGCAATTTGTTGGGCGTGTTGCTAAACTAAGAATCTTTATTATATAAGTCCTCTAATTGTACCACCTCGTTTATAATTCTATTACTTGATAGTTTCTGTTGCAGCGAGTTTGCCTGTTATGTTTTTGTTGTTTTTCTTGACTTTGTACTCAAGCTATAATACTATTATCTATTTTATACTCGATGTACCTAACGTTGTAACGTAGCATAGGCTGAGGTTCTTTAATAAATGCTTCTTCTATTCTATTCTATTTAAAAAATAGGTCTAACTACTATTGGAGTATTCAATTCAATTTTAATTCAATTTATTAATCTTAGGCCGTAAGATATAATAATCTTTTGCCTGTACCGAACAATATTGCGGAGAAAGACTACTACTAATACTAATATTAATACTAATATATTATTAGAACAGAAAAATAAACAAAAAGGAAACATTTGATAGCTCATTCAAAATTAAAGTTAATGATAAAAAGAGCAGAGAAAAAAGAGAAGAAAAAAAGAAAAAGAGAAGAAAATAAGATAAAGTAAATTTTATTATAAATTGGTAGAAAATTGTAGGAATATTAAAGCCTTGCGAACCAAATGAAAAAAGAGCAGCCAAGTAGAGCGTGCCGATGTGGAGAAATATGGTCAAAGCGTTGGAGCCCGAAACAAATCGCGTACAGTCGTTGAAAGTAACTATAGTCAGTCCTTACACAGATTAGTAATTATTAGCATAAATAGCACAGAGTTGGGCAGTATCCTGTCGCTAGGATTCATCAACAACCCAACAGAATTGGGATGCTAATATGCCCTTAGACTGATCAGACAAAAGTAAATATTATAAGATACAAGAACTTGTGTATTTAAGGTTACCGTCGAGAGGCATGAAAAATGCATGATCTTTGGAAATTTTTTTTACATAAAATAAATACTTTTCAAAGGGGTCATTTCTTTGTCCTGTCTTTTTTTCCAAATCAATTTTTGACAAAAGTCACTTCCTGATAGCCCCGCGAATTGAATTTCATTTCAATTGCGCAGAGATTCATGTAAATTGCGTTATCCGTTGAAGCTGTAGAGCGCCCCGAGCGCTGGAAAATGTTCCCAGAAAACTTATCTAAAGTTTAAAGTTATAAAAAATCGTTAACAGCTTACTTCAGCTATGCCAGCACCATAGAGAGGTCCTTCTTCCTCCAAGAACTGATTGTGCTGAATGTGAAAGTTAACGGTTTCCCGAAATTTATGAAGGTACCTCAGGTAGCGAGAAAAGGACTTCCAGCAAGCGCGCTCCGAGCGCCTCAGCTATCTGTTTTCCAGCTGGCGGACGGTTCCGCTCTCAACAAGCTGTGAATTCTAAAATACTTTAGATATGAAAATATCATTTTACCCACGTGTTCTAAATAAATTCACAGAATTCTTTATTGTACAACCTTGTAAAGCCTGATACAATAAAATTAATTGACCACGGCTACGAGGCCATTTGGACACTACAAGTGATGTTTCTTCTGATTTCGTACTACAAAGGCGGCTACTTAACCAGTGCCATAACATGGATCCTAGAGTTATATATTGTTGGCTATAAACTAATATAATGATTTTTGTTCTACAATGTCTAGCTTGATCTGTTATAGCTTTTTACATAGTGCGTATTTGCAGTTGGTTAATAATACGAACATTCAGAAAAAAATTACTTTTGATTATAGTTGCTACTGCTATTATTACCTTAGTTTAGACTTCGCTAATGTATACTTAGAGAGTAGTTCTAAACCTTAGGGATTATTATAATCCAATTCAGTTTCATTTGTGATGATTAAATCTAACCAAACCATTTAAGTGTGTTATAGTTCCAATTTCGTTTAATTCATAATAGTTAATACCTACGTGGTTTATTTGGTCTAATCTAATTTCATGTTAGAGTTTCAGCTTAATTGTGGAGGTAGCTAGGGTTTCGTTAAAAGCAGATCTTAATTCAGTCTTTCGTGCGTTAGTGTCTCTCTGGAATACCTCAGGAGTTCAGTTTGTCTTGTCTAGGCAATTCCCCACACTAGTTAAAAATGTGCTGCGCAGTGAGTGGTGCGTCCTCGCAGAAGGTGCAAGATGGTCTTGGTTGCCTTCTGAACAGGTGTTGCTTTATTGCCAGGAAGTGCCCCAGCCTGATTCTCGCTATCTCGATCATTGATCTTCTGGGCAGATCGAGCATGTTCGGATGGTTTATTGTGTTGTGAAAGAAGTGTCGTGAGCCGCTCCATGCCAGTTGCTTGGAGGCGGCTCGAAGGCGTTTTTAGTGCGAGGTGTACGCTGGAGGTGTGATGAGGCTCTCCTCTCTCTCAGCTGTGCTTTTTACCAGGCAATCCGCTCTATCGTTGCCTGGTATGTCTACATGCCAGGACACCAAGCGATCCAAATTTTGTAGTTCTGAACCGTCGCTCTGACATTAGATGCCAGAGTGTTCTTATACTTGGTATATTTGATCACCTTGATCGCTGGCCAGCAGACTGAAAAGATCACGGTAATGCCCTCTTGGTCGGCTGCCCACTTGACTACCTCTCAGATGTCTGTTAGTTCGGCCCTGTAGGAATTGTGCCAGACAGGAAGTTTACTGCAGATTTGCAGGTTTTGACTTGAACTGTGTGCGGCAACTGCCATAAAAGCGGAGATTGCTTTGGGGGTGTCCATATATAGCGTATTATCTGCGCTCAACCTTGCTTTGAGCTTTGTTTGTAGTCGTTTTTTGATGTCGTTATGTTTGTCGACGTAGGGTCGTTCGTTGGCGATGATGCAGTCTGTCTTGATCCTCCAGGTCGGGAGGAGTGGTACTGAGTTTGTGGAGTTGGTATCAAGAGGGATTGATTGAAGGAATGCGGGGACTATTTCCACTGCTTGGTTTAGGCCCGATTTTGTGTGTGTGGCACGGTTTCGGGTGGACAAACTGTTCACAATTAGATTGTGTTGGGGCGCTTGCGGGTTGCGAAGATTTTTCAGGAAGAGACTGCGCGTGAGCTGGTCTCTTCTAGCAGTGACTGTGGGGAAACCCGCTTCTATAAGAAGGCTATCTATTGGGATGGTGTATAAAGCTCCTATGGCCGTTCTGGCTGAAATGTTGATAGGCTTCTGAATTTTGCTCGCATTGTGTTTAGTGGAGAACCCATAGACAGAGATAATGTAGTCAATCCTACCCATGATAAGCTGTCTGACTATCTGGGTAGTCGTTTGTAGTATGGGAGCCCGTGTTTCTATTACAAATAACCCTAAGGCGATTGTAGCGGTTGTTAACATCTTCCACCACCTTGCTTTTGTGTCTGCTCCAATCTAGGGTCTTGGAGATGTGCAAACCCAAGACCTTAAGAACGTTTTGTAAAGGGATGGAAGCCGTATCGTAAGACAGTTCAATTTCTCGGCTACTCTGTCTTCTGCAGACATGCAGGGCGTGTTCTAAACACTTTAAGGATGATAATTACGTTACTCACCTCACCGGTATCAAATCATACCCCTGTTTAAGCGTAATCGTCAGGATGGCTGAAGCTGGTCGAAGATATGTATTAATAATTTAGTACCTATCGTAAAACAATTAGTAGATTCCTATCTATTAGAGAAGATAATTGAGAAAAGAAGTGGTCAGACATTCTGTCGTCAGGATGACTGAACCATATTTATCTTAGACAGTTCTTTGCTCAGTATTCTCCATTGAATAAATAACTAATAAGGTAGCGGTGTAATGGTTTATAAAATATATATACGTATATAATCTTGCAATAAAGCACAAATTATTGAACAGAGGCAATTGCGAAATTCCCGACCTGGACTAACATGTATAAATCTGCAATCTATCGAGTGCCTTCACAAAAAGCATGGACCTCATAATTCGCAAAGTAATTGTTTATATATATTAAATGTGCGCAATAATTTTACAAATCACTAAGATTAAATGGAAATATACACTTCAAGCTTTAGAAACAACGCGACTTTAAATTTCCAATGTTTATAAACTTGAAAAAGTCTTGAACTCCCGGAACTATAGAATGTTTTATTATAATTGAACTTATTTAGTTCAATCCGAGTATCAGCGGTTGGCTTACTCACATACACTACATATATTCTCATTTCATGGCTATGAAGATTTGGTGTCTACTATATATTAATTTCAGATTTTTATCGAGCCCCAATAAAAAGTTATCCATTTACTTTACACTACTACAACATCATTAATTTCTATTTCAAATTTCCAAAAAGTCAGTTAAAATGTATTGTAGGAGATGGTCAAAAAATTAAGTTTATTTTCATTTATTTTCTTTTATTATTTTATAAACTGTGTACCTTTGCACTTCAAAACCCACACACAGAATGGAAAGGCATTCTTAAAACTTCGCTATTTATATTAACGAAATGTCCAACGATGTCCCTCGCAAAGGCTGAAAATAATTAAAAACAAAATCGTTACAATTCCACATGGGCTGAATGTAATACTTAATGAATTCTGAAAGTTTTATTTAAATCGGAAGTGGTCGGGACTGAATATTGATTATTATGATCGTTTTGGTATGGAATTGCTGTATGTAGGAATCAAATAGGTACAAAATCCTCATAACGGCAAACTAGAATATTGAACAAGGAACTGGCTAAAATAAATATGGCCCAACCATCCTGACCACTCTTTATCTCAATTATCTTTTTTAATAGATTGGCAACTATTTGTTTTACGATAGAAACGAACCCCTACCCTATCTGGGACCTTATTTCTGAATAACGATGGCAGATTCCATATATGTACGTTGAGCTGTCAAAACCAACAATGAATGAATAACAATTTTCTATGAAAAAACTTCTTGATTTTTCTGTATGAATTTGTCTAGTCCCGCTTAGGGCTAAACGGCTGAGTAAAAAGTAAATACTTTTAGTATTTCGCCTCATATAATTCACATGCAGAATTTTAACTGAGTGCATATAAGTGAGGTCAATTGGATTTTTCCAGGCATATACGGCAAGCAAGAACCAGCCGTACTGAAGAGTATTAAGTTCTTGCTGATACGAAATGCCTTTTGCACTTTCATTCGTTATTTACCGAATTCGTAAAAACCATTCGCAATTCAATTTCAAATTCAAAAATTCCTTTATTGAAAGACCTTAATATCCTAGACACACAGCACGAACTAATGAATCATTTGTACTAACCATTAATTAAAATGCCGTGTGTTACATAGTATACGTCATTATAGCTCGAAAATCAGATGATAATGAAGTACACTAATGAAGTGTTTTCCTCCTTCATTATAGCTATAATGAGGAAAAATGTGCTAAATTTGGCATATAATGTAAATCTGGAGCTCCGCTGTGCATCTGCCGATTTGAAAAATAAGAAGAAGAAATTCAAAGAAATGCAAATCACAAATTATATTATTAATATTTTTTTAAATAAAATGTGTTTCTCATTTGGTAATTCTTAAATTGAAAATAAAATAAATGAAAACAAAGTTTATCGCGTTAATTCGATCCATATTGCTTCTTTAAGGTGATAAGTTCATCAAAACCAGTTTGACAGCACAACTTAATTAAAGAAATGGCTGTGTGTCCGCTGTTTACAATGAATCATTATAGGCTAATGAGTCGTTAGTTATTTCTTCATTAAGAGTGCGGTGTGTCTAAGGCATTAACTCTATTACAACGTTTATGTTTCCTATTCCTAAATCTATGTCAGCGTAATTTTACAATTCCTTTAGTGTTCTGTTCACGGTTCTAGATGAGTCTAGTGTGTGTTTCTAATTCTAAAATATTACTCTATGTTGTATTCATCAAAAAGTAAATCAATTCAGTTGTACAATTCATAATACTAAGTCTAATGTGCATCTATGGTAAAGTTGTAATTTCAACATAACATAGCTTCGAATTTCAAGTAAGAACCTAGCTTAGTGTATAACTATGGCCTTTTGGGCTGGTTTTTATTTGGTTCGTCCGTTAAAGTCTATTGGTTAACCCGTTTGTTGTCAGATAGTGTTTGAGTGCAGATTAGTGTCCTCTCTGGTGTATTTGAGGAGTTCTGTTAGCCCTGCCGTAATACTTTTTTCGTCTAGTAGTCTAGGTAGTTTACCGCACTCGTGGTGTCTAATGACACCAGGCAATCCAGATTCTGTCATTTTGTAACGTGGCTCTGACGTTTAACGCCAGAGCGTTTTTGTTTTTGTGGTTTTGAATAGCTTTGATAGCCGCCAGGCCTGGTCTTGGACATTACACCAGTCAGGGAGCTTGTGACCGATTTGTGCTTGTCTGGTGTCATTTACGGCGGTGACTGCCAAGGTTACAACGGAGCCTGACTTGGAGGCATCTATTTATAGTATTATGTCCGCTTGTAGTATGTTTATATGTAGTCCCGTGGCTGAGTCGTCTTTTGCTGTCGTTGTTTACCTCTTTGTATTGTAGTTCATTCGTAATGATTCTGTTGGTCTTGATTCTCGGGGGCGAGTAGGGGGGCTGGGTTGAGAGTAGTCATCCTGACAGTCCCTGCTTAAGTTACGTACAACGTTGGGGATTACGATACAAATGAGCATAATTATAGAATATAGAAAAGATTAAGGATTGCATACACCTGCACTAACACACTCTTGACTCGAAATTTAGCTTTATAACTGTATTTGTTTAACCGTACTATTGTACTCTTTAATATTTCATCAAATTTTCTTAACACATTCTTGACTTTTTCAGTTTAACAGTATAATAGTACTTCTTAGGGGAGCAAGCGACCTTACCATGGGTTGGGGATCACTTGGTTCCTTTAGAGTTAATTTCAAAAAATTACTGCCCTGGGCTAGCGACGCATCGGCTTTTTATTTAAAATTCTACATGGCCAGAATCAGTCTCGTGCTGAGGGGTTTGTTCTTTGTAACCAATGTAGTGCGTGTTGTCGCTATTATATTAAAAATGGAAAAACGTTGAGTTGAAATAATTCTGACGGATTTGTTGCCAGTCGATAGCAATGGAAAAAGTCAAGTCATTGTTACTTGAAAAGAAAATGACACGCAATGCAACATAGAACAAAAAGATAAAAAACTAAATTAAATCTATGGATGATTTGCAGGGAATATGAGAAATACTAGTATGAGAATAGACATGTATATACATATGCTTTTGGAATATGTATGTACGTATGTATATTGGAATTTGTTCGCTTTATTGGGGATTTTTCATTCATGTAATTTGAATATTATGGCGCTTTGATTAATCTGAGGAGTTATAATACCGCTTAATGAGTGGCGCATTATTACAATACTATATTTATAACGAAGGAAATAATCTATATAAATAGTACTAACAATTAAACTTTAAAATATGTTAAAAGTACATATATAAAATATAAAAGACATATAAAAAATACAAAAACATACCTACTATATTTATGAAGGAAAAGATATACATAGTATATATAATGAAGCGAACAGTACAAATAATTCGCTTCAATCGATAGAACAATTTGTTCTCTCCAGTATATGGGAGCTCTAGAACACGGTACACAAAAGAAGACAACTATAATCAAACTTAAGAAATTAAATTCAAAGAAATGCTGCAAGGTTGAAAATTAAACGTTAAATGTAAGGAATGATGTTAGATTTACTGTTAAAAATAGTGCATTAAATCGAAAGTATGACTTAAGCCATGACTATTTGAATCAAGGCTGGTTTAGCATGATTGAAACACGCCGAACAAGAAACAATATTGAGAAATAAAAGCTAAACGTTAAGAGTAGTGGCCCACGACTATGACAGATCTACCGTTAAAACTGAGACAAAATAGTTGGAAAAAGTCTTAATTATAAGGAACTAATTGAATCCAGGCAGCGGTATATAAACATAATCGCCCACACAAGTTGACAAGTCAGAGCCAAAAACTGTATAACAGCCCAGTGCGAAGCAAGATGAATAGTACCACCAAATACAGACACTAAACCAAAATCAGGTTGTGTTCAGATATCTTAAGGTTTCCTCCCTAAACTTGATTCGATTTCCCAAGTGATTCCGGTAGAACAATCGTCAGCTGGATTGGTACATATGTATATAAGCGAAGTAGGTTGTATTGGAATTTTCAATTGGATTATCTACTTACAGAGAGTAAGTGCCTTGCACTTCAGTAAATTTGGAATCATAATTATTTGAAAATACTGGGACTATTTTTTATAGGAGAGAAGGTACTCGGTTAGTCAATTATTAAAAAAGTCAGTTTTCGTTTCCAGTAAGTCGATAGTCCATCCTTATGCCAAAAACGTCTAATCAAGATTAATTTTGCAAATGGATCTATCGAACAGTGACAAAAATCCTGTTAAATTCGGCCAATATGGATGACCCGAATATGAAGCATCTGCTAGATTATTGCTGCTATAGAGCAGCCTATTAATTTATTTCTAAAAGGTGTAATGTGGTGATATCTGCGTAGGTCATAAATGAATCTTATACAGTCATTATAGCTTCCTGCGGCAGACAGAGTTCACACGACTAAAGACTAGGCGTCCACTAGAGAAATACTGTAGGAGAAGAGTTTTTATCAGCTTTAGACGCATATTAACTTTTAAAATACTGGCAAATAACCGCAGGCGGCGTAAACCAAAATAAATTTTAGACAAACAAGCATTAATGTGGTCACAAAGTTTCATATGAACGTTAAGGATAATTTCAAGATTACATACCTTATCGACAAATGGCAAGATATTCCCACCTAACCAAACAGAGGGAAGAGACAGTTGATCTTTTAAGCCCAAAGCCATGCACTGTGACTTCCCAGCATTTAGCTTTAATTTGTTCCATATGGACCACTGCAAAATCCTATCCAAATCTATGTTAATACGCTCCACACAATCTTCCGTAAGCCCAACTGGTCGACTCAGATATATGTATCTGCACATCATCTGCATACATATGTATGCTTACATCTTGTAAAACTTTCGGAAGATCATTTATAAAAAGACTAAACAGGAGAGGACCACTGCCAGATCCATAAGGTACGCCGCAAACTACTGGAAGTAAATCAGACGATATGTCATCATCAAGGACAACGCTTTGCGACCTATGAGAGAGGAAATTTAAAATCAACCGGAGAGCAGATGAAGAAAAATTGAAATTATCTAACAACTTACACAAAACTATCAACACTGTGAAACGCCTTAGGGAAGCCAAGTAAAGTTAGGATTCAAATCTGACCACTGTCCAAGGCTTACTTTGAGTAAGGCTGTGTCACACCCATGACTAGATTGAAAGCCAGACTGCCATTCACAGATTAAGTTGTTAATCTTCAGATAATCTTGCATTTTCCAGCACATTAACTTCTGAACCTTAGCTGGGAAACACAGTAAGCTTATGGGTCGGAAATCACTGGGGGCCTCCGGAAAAGACTTCGCTAGCAATTTTCCAGAAATCAGGAAATAAAGATCTAGTCAGTAATTAAAAATTAACTGTAGAGCACTCAAAATAAAGAGTGATTAGATCTGGACCCATGGCATTTGATTTAATAGATCAAATTGCTCTGATAAGCTCTTGCACTTCAATACACCAGAAACAAAAGCTGGAAGTGGTAGAAATATCTCCAGCTAGAGTAGGAGAATCACTGCCACTGTATGTATGACAAGGATTATATGATTGGCAATTCACAAAGTGCTCATTAAGAACCGAGGAGTCAATGACACACGTCTTCACCGAATATAAACTCTGGCCTGACGTAAGTTCTGTCACAACTTTTTGGGCCGCAAGTTAGGACTAAACTTATCAGCATAAAATACTTGTTTAGAATAACGAATTTTACTGGTTATCCGATTCCTTAATGTTTTATACAACCTATGACTGTGTTCGGTTTTAAGGCGCTAATATTGCCAGTAAAGAAATTCATGTTCTGCAACATAAAACAGATTTCAGTAGTCATCCATGGACAAGTGTAGGGCTGTTATGGTACTATGTAGAGTGATTGGCTTTGGACGTAAAGTCCAGACTGCCAGCATGAGCTGACAGGCAGTGTTGGGCAAAATGTAATCTGATTAATGATTAATAATTACAATTAACCATGTAATCTGTAATCAGATTACTTTGTAACAGATTACTAATGTAATCCATTTCCATAATTACATAATGTAATCGATTAACGTGTAATGTGATTACAAGTTAATCTGATAACACATTAATCAATTACAAGTTAATCTCACTACATGTTAATCTAATTAATGTGATTACATTTAAGACATTTAAGATATTTAAGATATATGTATTATAATTCTTCATAAAACTCCCTAAAACTAATTTCGTACGAGAACAATACTATTTTCTTTCAATTCATTTCATTATATTATTAATTACTTTTAAGTAATCTACAAAGTAATCTGTTACAATGTAATTAGATTACAAAATAATCTAATTATATTGTAACAGATTACACATTTGATAGATTATATATTCTCTCATAAGTAATCTGATTGATATGTAATCGAATACAATTTAATTAGATTACTTTGTAATTTGACTAAACTGTAATGGAACTATTAATTAAATTACACTGCAATCAGATTACGCCCAACACTGCTTGACAGGTCACTTGACGGACAGCGTTGACTGCAGGGCGGCACGCTAGCTCGCCTCGGCTCACTGGCGGAGAGTGTGGGGAGGATCCACGAAAAACCTGCTGCTGCCGTCAGCCATAATCAAAAAAAAATATTCGTGCCTACAAACTAAAAGCCGGCACACATTCGGTCCTGAAGGGACCCTTACGTCACTTACCTATATACAAAGTTGAAGGCGCAGATGTTCTGCCATCCTGCATGCCCCAACCACCCATACGACTCTGAGGGCAAGATTTTTCAGAGTCCTGTAGAGAGAGACTAGGCGGACCTAGACGACCCCCGCGTGCGAGAGGAAAGAAAGTGAGAGGAGAAATGAGAATTCTAACGAGTCATTACGCTATAAAAACTCTTTTATTACTGGATCATTTCAGGCAAAACTATAGTTCTATGCTTATCAGTATGGCTATATGAGCCGAACAATCCTTAATTTCAACTGAATTCACCAATTACTCTTACTATTAGGAAAATGTGAATAAAGAATTATCAATCCTAGCCAAATTTTTAATAAATTAGTCATTAATGTAATTCTGTGCAAGCAAAACTATTACTGGAGATATCGTATAAATATGAGAGCTATCATTTCTATCAAAATCATAGTAAATATATGCGTTAATCTGTATGTATGAATATAAAAAGCTTTTATTATGAACACGAATCTGTTAAATATATGTATGTATGTTTACGAGATTATTAGTTGGTCGCTTCAAAATGAATCTAGGATCGAGTACTCTTAGACAATTATAAAAAAATTATGAAAGGTAACAACTTACAAGTTTGTTGTTCTGGTTCCATCGCCGAGGCGCCTCCGAGATGTTTCCAGTCTGCCACTATACATTTAACAGAAAGAATAAAAGAACTATGATCAATAATTTCCTAACTATGTCACTATTAATTGAGCTATCCGAGCAGAGTTTTCAATGAGGGCGTAAATCGTCGATATAATTGCAAGAAACCTTTTGAAAATCCTCACTTAACTTAAAAGTTGTTTTATTACAAAATCTCCTTCTAACTATGGCGTTGAACGGTTGGTATTTTATTCACGTACTTCTGCTTTTAACCACGTTGAAACAAAAATGTACCTTTAAAGTAATTTTTTGGGATGGTATCTTCAAAAACAGCTTGTAACTTGTCGTTAATTTCCAATGAAAGATCTAATGTCATACTTTGACTAGTACCTCTGGTGCCAGTGTATATAGCGGACATGACTCCTCCATATTTGGCCAGTTCTTTCTTATTTTGATCCTTTTAGAAGACGTAAGTGCACCTGCTTGATCACGCACCATATAACATTGAAGTATTTTCGATTTTGTTTGGGTTTTTTTTCTACAGTTCAGTAACAAGTGGCGTCGTATGATTTTCAAGAAAATCAATCTTCTCTCTTTGTCTTGAAACTGCCCGTTGCAAACGTAAAATTCCTTCTACTACATGTTCTTTGGGAAGGTGCTTGGATGGTCTTACTTTCTGGAGCACTTGCACGAGTCTCACTTTGATTTGATACAATATTTTGTAAATCTTCAGATTTGCTATCCCTACTATTTTTCCTCAAATTCCGATTTGTCTTTTTCCAGCAATATTTCCTCAGCTTCTATTGCTTTTATCTTCGAATTTTGCAAATATATTTGGGAAGTACCGTATCGCTACGACCGCGAGATGCAGATGCTGTCGGGGCTCAATATTTTTTCGCTTTCCACCAGATAGTGAGGGAAATAATTATATCAATTGAAAATAGAGTGTTAAAACGGACGAAAAATCTTCTGAACTTACTGTAGCGTTCTGCCCTCACGCTACTTTTCTTGTTATCCCCCCCTTAAAATTGTCTTGTCGTATATTTTGATTCCCGTCCATATTACCTTAGTCAGATTTTTTTTTTCTTTGCTCCGAAATCTTGGGTTCCTGAAAAAGGGCAAAAGTTTCATAATTTTCGAAGGATAGCCCTATGCTACCCTTTCATACTATACTAAGACCTGAAATCACTAAAAAAAGAAAAAAACAAACATTTTATTTATGTTTTCGAAAAGCAGTCCTATTCTGCTCTTCCATGAGGTGCATATTCGCCCGAGAAAAAAACAATTACCACCGAAAAACTATGATTTGTGGGGAACTCGCACAAATTACAATCTTTCACAGCAAAACCCGAGCTGCATACCTAAAAGCCTGCAAGAAAAGCAACAACAAACCAAATATTTCATAAACGAAAAATTCTAAATTGCACAAAACGCGCGCAAGTTACAATTTTTCGTTCGAAATCTGCCGCTAGTCACCAATATCCAGGAGACGAAAAACGGCAATTCACTTAGCAGTAAAATATCGCGTCATACCCACATGCAATAAATCTTTGCGAGACCGACTCCAATTCCGAGAAATTTTATCACATAAAATATTCGATGGCAACGATTTTGCCATTTTGCCTAAAAATCATACACGCACACCCGTATGTAGCCAGCAGCACCGCAGCCCGAAAAGATTTCGGTAATCGACCGAACGAGAACAAAGAACAGAAAAATGCTCGCTTACCGGTGGTTGAGCGAAGAACGGCTGCAATGTAGGCAGACTGCGTGTAGTCGAGGAGTTGGATTTTGGATGTTGACCAAGGCGGACCGGCGCGAACGTTGATCGAGGAAAAGTTTTTTTTATTAATTTTAATTTGTGAGTGGCGCAGTGGAATAAATTATTGTAATTTTTTGAAGACTACGGGAAAAATTTCTTTTTCTTTGACGGAAGTACCGCGATATTATTGGCGATCATTTATTAGTTGATTTTGTCTTATTCCGAAGAAGCTTATATAAGAAATAAAGATCATTTAGTGTATATATATATTACCTGTGCATACCTTGTGAATTTTGGCACAATTATCTGAAAATAAAGAAAATTATTAATTATAAAAGAGATAAAGATTGACTAGTGTGTGTATTACCTGTGCATATCTTGTGAATTTCGGCACAATTATCTGAAAATAAAGAAAATTATTAATTATAAAAGAAACAAAGATTGATTAGTGCGTATATTTACCTGTGCATACCTTATGAATTTTGGCACAATCATCTGGAATTAAAGAAAGTTATTAGTGAAATTTAATTTCTGAAGAAGATTATAAAAGAAATGAAGAATCATTTAGTGGTGTATTTACCTGCGAATGAACTTTGGCACAATTATCTGAAAATTAAGAAAATTATTAGTGAATTTAAATTTCTGAAAAGGACTATAGAAATATAAATCATTTAGTGCACATACTTACCTAGGCATATCCTATGAACTTTGGCACATTTGTCTGGAAATAAAGAAAGTTATTAGTGAGTTTTAATTTCTGAAGGAGACTATAAAAGAGATAAAGATTAATTAGTGCGTATATTTATATCTTGCGAACTTTGGCACAATTACCTGAAAATTAAGAAAAGTATTAGTGAATTCAATTCCTCGAAAAGGACTATAAAAGAGATAACGATTGTTTAGTGGGTAGATAATTAATTAATAAAACGAATTGACTAGTGAATCTTAAAACCTCTATAAAGGTTTATAAGCGTAAAGATTTATTTGGTGAATATAATTTTCTTTCCTTAAATCAACTCTACGCATACGTACCTGTGTTATATCGTGCCTGTTCGCACCTCTATCTGAACAGTATCAGAAAGTTAAAAAGTTAAGTTCCCTTTTGGAACCAGTACATATACACCAATTGCTAAGGACGATTCTGCCATTCACCTCAACTGTAGGTTAATCTAATTAAACAATACTTATTGCACATTTGTAATACATTCCGATAAGGGATAACGTTCGAAAGCACCCAAAAGAGGTGAAAAGATCAAAACAAAAAAGAGGTCAATGAACCCAACAATTTGAAATAAACTGTTGCGGCCACCAACGTTGTCGAAGGAGAAAAGGGTGCACCCAAGTAGAACCAGTTCCAGCCGTCGAGGAATTTTGTCCTGCCAGTGATGAACTATAGATGATAGCAAGTAAGTCATTATAATCATATAATAAAATAATGTGTTTGAATCCATTTTACTTTTGTGACAAGTAGCCCTAAGGTTAGATAGTAGGGACAAGCCTAGTATAAGCAAACGTAGCAAATTATCAAGAGGTGAATAGCGAAAGCTTCGGATATTTTGCAATAAACTCATGTTTTGTCAGCATTAAACGAACATACCTTGTTCTCCTTGTTGTTGAGTGCACCAAATTTTTCTTTTGCTTTCATATGCACCTGAAGTTCATATGCATGTGCCATCGTAGGTAGAATGCGTAAGTAGAGTCCAAAGCAGTGGGTGGTGAGGTCATGGGGTGAGCTGCTCTAGCGTACACACACCATAGAAATGGGGCTAAGGATAAAACCCATGCTTTGACGCCTTAGCAAGGGTGGATGGGGGCGTTGGGCCCATTCCTGTCAAAGTCAGGACTCCCTCAACAACTGGAGTCCACGTCTGCTCTCTCTCTCTCTCTCTCTCTCTTTCCTCCCGCCTGCATCGTATCTTCTCCGGGTGTCGTATACTGGTACTGCGTCGCAAAAGTTTCCTCCCATCTATTTTCAGCTGCATGAATCTTTCTTTCTTTTCTCACAGGTTTTTGGGTTGCACCAGTGGAGACAAGTAACCGGCAACATGATGAAAGGGATTTTTTTGTGTCCGTCCGTCCGTCCGTCTGAAGTCCCATGAAGAGAAGTCAGTTTCCTTTTTGCACAGCTTTCAAGCACCGAGGGGATGTGGGTGGCAAGAACTACCCCAAGCCGGATGATCGCTAGCGGCAATATGCTGTGCGGCCATTCACATGTGTCTTCGAGGTGAATTTTGCAGCAGGAGGTGTCTGTTGCAGCACCTATCTATGTTCATAGCAAGATGGATGTAGGTAGGGCTGACAACGGGTGCGCTCTTTGGTTTCCTGTCCGATGGTTTTAGAAAATTCTTGGAGTCTCTACTGCACTTGTTCGCCGTGTGGAATAATTGACAAGACAGCCACGATTCTTCTTCTTTTTCTTTTCTTTCAGCATGTCACCCCGAGCTCGAGGAAACGCACTTCTCTCGGTCTGGGTGCATTCGAATATTCTGTTTGACAGCAGCCGGCATACGCGCTGTAGTCTCTCGTGTAGCATATTGCTATATGCAATACGCTACGACCATAACAGGGCTTAATTATTTTTATCCTAACTGGGACATATTTATTGAATAAATAATTTATTAACGTCGTAAAGCAGTTTACTTTGTCATCAATAGAGCTCAACTGCTCTATTAAGTCCCATGGCCTAACAGAGCACTCCTCGAATAGTGCTTCGGAGTCAATATGATTATAGTCACGGAATAAAAGAGTCTTCTTAGGATCAATTAGATTTAGCTCCAAATCGTAATATAAGAATAAGATGTCATGATCCAGAATACTGGGTGGTGTTAACTGATTGTTAAATAAAACATTAAAGTGGTCACTAACTAAGAATAGATTTAAGTAAAATGCGTGAGCAATGTTATTGGCAATTTGCAGGTCAACATTTAAGTCACCTCCTACAATTACATGCCCATAACGTTGATAGTGTTTATAAAATCCGTGTTTTAAGAAAAACACGATTATGTTTTATCGGTCAAAAATAACGACAGATCTACATTAAAATAATAATACCCTAGACACACAGCTTGATCTAATGAATCATTAGTACTAACTTGTGTCACATAGTATACGTCATTATGGCTCGAAAGTCAGATGATAATGAAGTGTTTTCTTCCTTCATTATAGCTATAATTAGGAAAAATGTGCTAGATTTACCATATAATTAAAATGTGGAGCACCGCTGTGCATCTGCCGATTTGAAAAATAAGAAGATGAAATGCAAAGAAATACAAATCAGAAACTTATTCTTTTTAATATAAAGTTTTTCTCATTTGTAAATTGATAAATTGTAAAATAAAATACATAAAAACAAAGTTTATCGCGTTATTTCGATCCATATCGCTTCTTTAATGTCATAAGTTTATCAAAACCAGTTTGGTAGAACAATTTAATTAAAGAAATGGCTGTGTCTGCAGTTTATAATGAATCATTATAGAATAATGACTCGTTACTTATTTCTTAATTAAAGGCGCTGTGTGTCTAGGGCATAAGAATCTTACGGACAGTTGCTTGTTAATATCTGAATTGTATAAAAAAATTTACTCTCGATTCGAATCTGCTGTCAGCTGTAGCTGGGAATGGTTCCGGAAAATTATAGAGGATGTTTTGCGCTTATGTCAGATGTCACAGAAGTCACGAGCCATGTTACGCTCCCACCTGAACTACGTTTGCTTGGGATGAGTACACTGGTGTCTTGCTTCGAGCCCCATTTTGAGCCTATTGTTATACACTTAACAATATCGAGCTGCCTTCGCTTGGCCTGATCAAATGTGTAAGTCTCATTCCGCTCCCGAGTCTGATGGTTGGAAAATTGCACGATATAGGCTACAATTTTGATGGCTGACCTTCACCATCCGTGTTTGATGGCGGACCTTCACCATGCGTGTTTGATGAACACCTTTTTTCGGATTTTTTTCTTCTACTTTTAAAAACTATGCCTTACCACTTTTACCATTTCGTCATCTTCACAAAAAAAATGCAATCTGCTCTTCTTCTGTCAGATTTTTTTCGAATCCCCGCCGTCACTGTCTACAGAATATAAGGTCTGTGTACTAAGAAATGCCAAATTTTGTTGACGTGAAATCGCTGTCTGTGTCTTTTAAAACTATGAAAAAAATGTTTCATAAAATTTGCCAATTTGTGCCAAAATTTCTGGCACAAATCTAGTAACTATATTTTCTTAAATAAAAAGATTACTCTTTTGGACTTTTTACCGGGTTAAACTTAATTTTGTTCAAGAAAGATTTTTTTGGGATTCTCCGGTATATAGCAAAAGCTAAAAAATGTTCTAATTTGTTATTTCATCACACAACCCATTAATTTTTGGTGACAAGTTTCAAGTCTTGGTTTGATGACTCATCAACAGGTCCCAAATAGCGAAATTGGGTGATTTGAAAAATGAAAAAAGAAGAAAGAAATGAAAAGTTTGAGAAAAATAGAAAAAACAATTTTTTTTTTTGTTAAAAAAATTTAAACATTTTTAAAGAAACAGATTCATTCGAAGCGAATCGAACCTGTATACGCCACGCAGTGGGCTGAAAAATAAAAAAGGAAAGGAAGAAGAAGAAGTTTTTTCCTCATATAATTCACACCCAGAATTTATTCTGAGTTTATATGAGAAGAGATGTTTGATCTATTTTCAAGCGTCTGCAGCAGGCAGAAAACCAAGCTGCACCGATGAGTGTAAGGTTTTCTGCTGACACGAAACACTTCTTCTTCTTCGATTCGCTTCGAATGAATCTGTTTCTTTAAAACTTTTAAAAAAATTTTAATTAAAAAAAAAAAAATTGCTTTTTCTATTTTTCTCAAACGTTTCATTTCTTTCTTCTTCTTTTTCATTTTTCATTTGTTTTTCAAATCACCCAATTTCGCTATTTGGGACCTGTTGATGAGTCAAACCAAGACTTGAAACTTGTCACCAAAAATTAATGGGGTGTGTGATGAAATAACAAATTAGAACAGTTTTTAGCTTTTGCTATATACCGGAGAATCCCAAAAAATTCTTTCTTGAACAAAATTAAGTTTAACCCGGTAAAAAGTCCAAAAGAGTAATCTTTTTATTTACTTTTCATCGTGGGCTTGTATAGGAGTGTTTTTTCCTCATATAATTCACACCCAGAATTTATTCTGAGTTTATATGAGAGGAGATCAGTTTGATCTATTTTCAAGCGTCTGCAGCAGGCAGAAAACCAAGCTGCACCGATGAGTGTAAGGTTTTCTGCTGACACGAAACGCTTCTTCTTCTTTATTTTTCAGCCCACTGCGTGGCGTATACAGGTTCGATTCGATTCGAATGAATCTGTTTCTTTAAAAAAATTTTAATTTTTTTTAATAAATAAAAAAAAATTGTTTTTTCTATTTTTCTCAAACTTTTCATTTCTTTCTTCTTTTTTTCATTTTTCATTTGTTTTTCAAATCACCCAATTTCGCTATTTGGGACCTGTTGATGAGTCAAACCAAGACTTGAAAGTTGTCACCAAAAATTAATGGGTTGTGTGATGAAATAACAAATTAGAACGGTTTTTATCTTTTGCTATATACCGGAGAATCCCAAAAAATTCTTTCTTGAACAAAATTATATTTTCTTAGATAATTGCAAATAATCTGTTAATAATTGTTTTTAAAATAAAAATATATTATGATAAGTACTTGTTTTAAGCAAAAATGTGTCAGTGTCAATTAAAGAAGAGAAAATTTACTTTGTTATGGTCGCAACGTGCTGCATGAGCAGTATGCTACACTTATGCCACTGCCAGCTAACAGCACTGCGCACTGCGATTGTGGTGCCACTTGTACCATGTCGCGTGAATAATACCTGACGAACGGCAGGAAAAGTCAGGAAAAGATTTTCCTACGACTTTTGATAAGGCGGGATATTTCCCATCCAGAAAGCGAAAAGAAAAGAAGCCAAAGTTTATACGGGTGGAAATAGCGGAAAAAGAAAAGCCCAACTAAGAATTTTGTTCGTGGAAATATATCCGACGAGAAGTTGGAAAAAAAGGGGGGGTAAAGAGCATAAGATAAGAAACAGAAGTAACTCCCGCATGACTAATTACATTCTTAAAGAGAAAGTCTACAAAGCTCAAGCACAAAAGAAGAAAAGTTCTCGTTCCTCCATGAATTATATCTAACGGGCTCTGAGGAATCCACCACACGGAATCCCCAAATACGGTACGGCTTCATGCATCTTTGGGATCATACCTTTACTTGAGCTGATTGCCCAACAATTTCGTCCAGATTCGGCCGGGCGCGCAGATATCACATTTGTGAAAAGGACGGAGCCGAGTAGGCAAAGATAGCGCCGTAGAGGTTGCTTGGAGAAGCCGCCAGAAAGGTCCACTGTAATTCAAAGTGGTGCTGTGTGTGTGCACTCCAAAGCAACCCACGTTTTCACACCGTTATACCGCCAAGAATACAGGCAACGTTTTCTTATCCTAAATAGCAAAAACTAGGAGTCATCTTAAGGCAGACAAATTTTATTAATGTGATTATAAAAATAGAATTGGCATAAGAATTCTAGGCGAATTAGAAGATCTCATAAGCAATAATTATTTTGTAAACAAGTAAAAGTTCGCAGACAGCAACTCAAGGAGGCCTCCTCTGGGCAGCAAAGATTGAAATGAATAAAAAGAAAAAGTTCATGATGGTGAGTACAGTATAACAATATTTTGTCTCCTTTTCGTCCACAAAATAATTATTAGTTTTTGGGACTGGATGTCCATGAATTTTAGTTAGTGATCTACTTTAATAAAAATACGTTTAGAAATTTTAGTAATTGTAAGTTTAGCCTGAAAATTTGTTTTGAGGCCCTAAGCAAGACAGATCAGAACATAAATAAAAAAATTCGTCTATGAAGAATGTGAACGAGTTCCAAACAATTTCTTTTTCTGTTTAAGTAGGTACAATAGATTTATTGAAAATACGTGCATATCATACATATATGTAGGTGCTAAGTAATTCGATTGATTTAGTTTTGATTCTGGTGGTTACCGAATCGTTTATGGGCAACTCCGTGCCCAAGCAGTGAATGATAGGTTGTGATTGAATCATAACAAACAATTTGCATACACAATATGCGTTACCTACTTAGTTTTACGGCATTTCTTGCGTTAATTTCGAACACACCAGATGAAGATAACATGAATTGAATTAAAGATAAGTGTGAGCATAGTTTGATAGATTTTAAACATTAACAAAGAGTGAGAAAATAAAGATAGTATGTACCTCATAAAGCTAATATGTGCAGAAAAAAAAAACTGTAGTCTAATGAGACATTGAAAAAAAAGGGAAATGAACACCAATCTTAGAACATAAATAAAAAAAGGTAAAGAAACGACATTGAGAAATAATATTTTTAACAACGTACAAGATGTAACGAACCATATAGTCTCTGGACTATTTAACTAGTTGTTCCTTTTTCAATGGAATTTTTTTAAATAAATCTTGGCTCGTATAAATAAATTAAGTAACCGTTAAGAAAAACACAGCGTTTAGGACAACATGTACCTACTGGCAGTGAACCTAAAAAGCATCCTGGCCACAAGCAGAATCATGCTTGCCTGGTGCCCTGCACACGTAGGAATCCAGGGTAATGAAAAAGCCAACCACCTTGCTAAGGAAATGCTAAAGGAGAGTGAAGAGGTGATCATACCACCATCCTACAAGGTAGTCAGGAGCCGATTCAGAAGAAATATAGAGGCGATGAAATTGGATGCATGGTAGCAGTCAGACACATTCTTCGCCAGTCTCCACAAGGAAGTGATCAAGCCAGATGCTGAGACAAAAAATGATTGGAATGGCGAGACTCCGGCTGGGACAATTCCTATACTGAAAAAAATATCTCTTACCGTGTCCACGGTAGAACGTAGAACTCCAACTGAGCTCCTTACATACAGGAAGCAGGATATGGACGCACTACTCCTTGCACTGGGAACTCTTAATGACAAGTAACGCAGAGACCAGACTTTCAACAGATAAACGTTTCAAGGAATACTTATATTTGTCAAATACAAAACCACAGACTAGCCTAAGTTAAAATTAATAATTTATTTAAGTGCTAACTTACTAAAAACAGTAACAATGAATTATAAACTGAAATATACTGAATTTTATACAAATAAGACCTACATACATAACCTAGTAAATACTAATTTAATTATGAACTATTAGAACATAAGAAATGAATTCGCATTAGATGATAACTTAGATATAATTAGATAAGAGCAGGAGAATTATAGAAATGAAAAAACTCTGCTGCCAAGTGGCAGTCTATGTTTGAGTTAGTTAAAATAAACAGAGGAAATTATACTGAAAAATAATTCAATTTTAGCCATAATTATATTGCCTGGAAAAAAGAAAACGTGTTAAAATACATTCAGATTTAGAATTTATAATGGATGAATTGTAAAAGTAACTATAGGAATGGTATAGCTCATTGTATAAGTAAACATAGTTAGCCAGAATAAGTTACCTATTATAAATAAAGTGGAGTTGCCTAGATGGCCTGGCTGCCGTGGGCCAACTACACTACTGACACTAGGCTTAAGTATATTAACCCTTTCGTTACGAGCGCTGGCTAAAGACGGCATCCATTGAACTTTAATTTCTTTTATAAGAACAATTAAAAACAACTAACACATATACTTCGTTTGTATACAGTGCCTTTGGGCGTCTTCTAAATATTCCATAGAATGCCGTGACGTATCATCAATACATACTAAGGGCCATTTGTAAAAGCATCTACACTAATTGTATATAAACTTAACTCGATGTTTTATTCTGGTGGTTTGAAGCACTTTCCGCTTTGGATGAGTGTCTTTTTTGGTGCGCATTCCTAATCCAAGCCTGTGCAAACCCTTTCCCACAAATATTACAGAAAAAGTTTTTTTCATCCGTATGATAAAACATGTGGGTCTTACGCTTTGATGAGCTAGTAAAAGATTTCTCACAAACTGAACAAGAATAAGGCCTCTCTTCCGTATGGATGCGCATATGGCCAACCATATGAGACTTACGTAAAAATCGTTTTTTACATATTTTACATTCAAATGGCCCCTCTCCTGTATGTGTTCGTAAATGACGATCCAATTTACTTTTAAAGAAACAGCCTTTCCCACAGTGAGGACATTCAAGATTTGAAGGTGGTTTATCTTTAGAATGAGTCCTTAAGTGAATAGAAAGATTAGATTTCGTTATATAATTCTTGGAACATATCGGACATTGATATTTAATTTCTGGATTCTGATGTATTTCCATGTGTTTTTTTAAATAATGTGATAATATAAATCCTTTCTGGCAGATGGTGCAGATATGTTCTCTTACCGATGAATGTAATTTTTTATGCGTACGGAAAGAACTTTTGTGCAAAAATCTTTTAAAACATACATCACATTCGAATGGTTTTTCATCACTATGAACTCTTGCATGAACCTTTAGTTGATAACGTTGTGAAAAACGTTTTTTGCATGCTCCACATTCGAAAGGCTTTTCTCCAGTGTGAATTCGAACATGAATTTTAAGTGAAGATAAATCATAGAATCTTGATTTACAAAAAGTGCATTCGTGTTTTTTTAATCCAGTATGTCGAACTAAATGATTTTGTAAGTATGGAATGCATTTAAATCTTTTACTACAATGTTCACAAGGGTATTGCCCGTTTATTGCATGGGAATTTTCGTGTTTCTTTAAAGCTTCTTTGGAAGAGAATGTTTCACTACAAATTCTGCAATTAACTGATTTGCCTACTCGTTTAACTTTTTGCTTTTTTATTGTATTTTCATAGTCTTTTTTAACTTTCACATTAATTTCAACAGAACTAGCATGTTCTTTACATAAGTTGTCTTCTTTAGCAATATACTCAGCTTCTTCCTGAAGTAAATCATAGTCATTTGCACAGGTATAATTTTCAAGGATGGTGGAGTGTTTTATTTCTATTTCATCTTGTGCTTCTTCTTCTTCTTCTTCTTCTTCTTCTTCGATATCATTTATAATTTTAAAGTCACCATCATCAATCGTTGAACTATTTTCGACTTCATCACTATACATGGAAGTCTCAGTCGCATTTCCACCACTAGCTGTCTGCTCATTTAGATCGATCATATCATCGTTTGCCGTACTTAAGCATTCTACTAAGTCGGTTTCATATAAATCTATGATATGTTCCTTCTTTTTCGTAGAAAAACCACCAACTGTTGATTTAATTATTCCTATTTCTATAAAAAAGAAAAAAGTTTTTACAGAATTTTAATTATGAATTCGAAAATATACCGCTGCCCTCACATTCGTCATCATTTGGTTTTTCAATTTTCGGTTCACCTTCTTTTCTTAAGTCATTCTTTTCTAACCTTTCTATCCAATCTCTTAAAAGGGAATCTGATCTTTCACAAGTTTCACGAAATTCATAAGAATTTTCGATTTTTTCTAAGCAATTTTCGCAAACTATTTTCGGTAGACTATCATCTTTTGAAATTGTAGCATTTGAACATAATCGAAGTTTTTTCAGTATTCCATCTTCGAAAATGTTGTGTATATTTGGGTGTTCTGTTAGGCAACAGCGACATAGGGCATCCATTGCTGAAAAAACGTAAATGTCAATCAAAATATTGTGAAGATACTACAATCTCAATATTAGGTAATTCTGCAAAAAAAAAAGTATAAATCGACGGTCAAGAAACGGTTGAAATTCATTGCAGTCAAGCTAACTTGTCGTTTCACATACAAAGGTAATTAACAGGAGAGATACTATTGATTTACTTTGAGTCACACGAAGATAACGGATGGAATGTATTTCGGACAACAACGCTAGACAAGAAAACTGAATTGAAAGTAGACCTGTCGTCAGATGAAAGCCAACAAGATGCAGTATGCGAATAGGTTTTCTGGGGAAGAGGTGAGAAGAAGAAAAGAGATATCTCTACACTATGAGAGATATCTCTTTCCTTCTTCACACCTCTTCCAGAGAAATACTGTTTGCATACTGCAACAGGAATACTCGTGTGGGATGGCCCAAAGTGTAGAGATATCTCTTTGCTTCTTCTCACCTCTTCCCCAGCATACTACATCAGGACGGTTCAACTTTTCGCTACGGCCCGCTATAGCCAAATTGGAATGTGCTCTGGAGGTGAAGGCAAAGTAGCTTGACTTTTTTTGAGCTGGCTATAGCCAAAAGTTGAACACAGCCCAGGAATTTTCATGTGGGATTGCCCAATGGAAGCAGTATGGAATCATCAACATTTTTTCTCCAATCTGATATGTCATTAACAGCTGCGATTTGCAGAGAGTAATTTTAAATCGAAGCTATTGTAATGGAGAACAAACACATTGCTCATGATTCTTTCTAAATCCTGAGTTACAATGTGACTCTGTCGCGGGAAGCGGTCGCGAATGATGTTGCTGATGCGGACGCAGTGCCTGTTGCTTATGCTGTTCCAATGATAACGCCCTAACATGTGTTGAATTTTCGTTCCATTTTAAAAAAAATCATTAAATCGTTAATAAATAATTCAACTAGTTATTAAATACTGTGGCATTACTTAAAACTTCCAATTAGCGACACAATGTACCTGCGCTTGAGTACTTTCATACATTTTAACTTTTGACAGGTTTAGCGACCGCGTCACATTGTAACTCAGCCTTTAAGGCAGAACACATCCAAACAAGCCTCAGGCGTGGCCTCTCTCAGGCTTCCTCGCAGTTCGCCTCAAGGCTTGCCTCACAGAAATGAAAACAAAATGATACCACCGGGCTCGGTGCTGTCATTGTAATTTTGATAGTACATACATTGACAGAAGTAGGCCTGAGAGAAAAATGTATAACATTGAGCAAAGCGCGCTTTGCGACGAGGCCTTGGTTTGGTTTTGTGTTGTATCATTTAAAAACCCGTGTTGGCAATTTTGACAACGCCTCGAGGAAGCCTCAAGGCCTGGATGTGTTTCTGCCATTAGTTTGGATTGCAGCCCCTTCGGCGTAAACCAGTGTTCGAGATTTGTGTGAGTGATATTTCGTTTGTTGGTTGGTTTGGAGTCCATTAAAATTGAATATTCAATTACAGTTGTTGTCAAGAAACAGAAGAATTTCGCCACGATTTCCTTCATTAACATTTTTCTAGAATCAAATTTATGAACTCATTAAAATCGTTAACAGAACCAACATGACGAATTTTAGAATTTGAGAATAAGTGATACGCTTATATATGAAAAGGTTTTAGAAAAAGTTGTTCAAAAACAGTTAGAAACTTACTTGGAAACAAATAATTTGATTATATTGGAACAATCTGGATTTAGGAGACAACATTCCTGTGAAACGGTGATTAATTGGGTAGTGTGCCAATGGAAGGAAGAAATAGATGCCTCAAATAGTGTTGTGGCTGTGTTTTTAGACCTAAGAAAAGCATTTGAAACTGTCGACCGGTGCATATTATTAAAAAAATTAGCAAAATACGGAATTCGTCGAAAGGAATTTCAATGGTTTCATAGCTACTTGTATGGAAGAAATCAAAGTACCAAAATAAATAATACAATTTCCGATAAAATTGAAGTATCGATGGGTGTTCCACAAGGATCAGTACTTGGAACTATTTTGTTTATTATATACATATGTGAATGACATTAAATCAGTGTTGAAATTCTCAAGGATAGTACTTTTTGCTGACGATGCATTATTTAGAATTATTGTGTGACTGGTTACAGATGAATAAATTGAAACTGAATATAGGTAAAACAAAATCTATGACGATAAATAATAATACTGATGTGCGTGTTGAAATGAATGGTGAACTAATAGTTGTGTGAATGAATATAAATACTTAAGAGTGGTTTTTGATAAAAAGTTAAATTTTAGATTACATATAAACTATATTTCTAAAAAAAAATTGGTAAAAAGATTGGATTTTTGAAGAGACTTAGAAAGAAAGTTACGATGGCTACCGCGATAAATATATACAACAGTATTATAAAGTCACAATTGGAATACTGCTCTACAATATTGTTTATATGTAATCAAGGTGATTTGAACAGGCTACAAAAATTACAAAATAAGGCAATGCGTGTAATTCTACGTTGTAATCGTTTTACTCCTATTAGTAGTATGTTAAATTCTTTATTATGGCTTGATATTAAACAAAGAATTGTGCTAAATGTATTGCTTTTTATATTCAAAATGAAAAATGTGTTGGTTCCGGAATATCTTTTAAATATGATCACGTAGGTGGCAGAGGCTCAACCATATAATCTAAGAGGAGCATCGGAGAACTTCAGACTGCAATTATACAATAGATCGAGTACACAGAATTCACTGGTATATAAGAGTTTCAAGCAATTTAATGAACTTCCAACTGAATTAAAAAGTGAACAAAATTTTAAGTGTTTTAAAAAAGGTTGTGTGCAATATATTAAAAATAGTGCAATATTGTAAATTTTAAAATACGCATATTTGTAAAAGGTATATTATATTGTATAGCGATAATATTGCTAATAAATTATTATTATGAAGGCAATCTTCCACGTCATCGCCTGTGAACAGCTGTTCTCAATGGGAATTAAAGCTGGAGGTGTACACCACGACCCTCGAAAGCGCTACCAAGCTCATGCTTGAGGGCATCGAGGTGGAGGGTAGAAACCTCGTTCCATTCCCGCTAAAAGAGAAGCCCACGAAGGTCGTGTTTTCACGGGTCCCTATGCGAGCCCAACATGAAGACCTCTCGAATTTCCTTGGGAGATTCGGAAGGGTTCATGGAAAGGCTAGCACCATTCCGATTAAAATTGGGGACGAGGGTCTCGGGCACGCTTCCGTCAGACTTTTACCTGAGCATATCCGGCTCGAGATACTGTATAGATGTGGGCACCGAAGCGAAATGCCATGCTTGCCATTTGGTAGGGCATTTTATTGCTGACTGCCCCAGGAGAACCGGGAAGAAGGCTGAACCGAGGGTACCCTCGAAGAACCACTACTACAGTAGTGGATGTGGAGAAGGAACCATCGGCCGGCACTCAACCTGCTGTTTCGGAGCAGCCAGTGGTTAAGGTGCCTGAAGTTGTCCTAGAGGCAAAAATAATTATT
Source organism: Dioctria linearis (assembly GCA_963930735.1). Taxonomy (NCBI): domain Eukaryota; kingdom Metazoa; phylum Arthropoda; class Insecta; order Diptera; family Asilidae; genus Dioctria; species Dioctria linearis. The sequence goes on along the minus strand of OZ005740.1, from coordinate 34,878,952 downwards.
GTTGTAAACGGCGCCACGTCGGCACGTGAAAACACGGCTACTTCCGACGAGGAGTCGACTAGCCATTTATTAAAAAAAAAAGAGGACGAGGAGGAAGTAAGTTGACCGTTTGATGCTGCCTCCTCCAGAGCCAGCAAATCCAGTCGCATCAAAGCGGCCCCACTCGGAAGAGGACGATAGTGGAGCTGGCATTTCGAAGGTTGTTGTGAGGGAGGTGGAAGCATCTCTCGAGCAGCTTTAGGACTGCGACATGACCGGCTTGGATGAGACTGGTCTTTCGAGCTGTGGCGCCCTGAACGCACGACAAATCATCGTTAAATTGGGCAATACTTATTATATAGTTCCTTGACAGTGATACTTGCTGAACGTAAAATGTTATAAATAAGTTGGCCATATTTTTTGAAGAAAAATAAAAATAAAACATGATATGACAGTCTAGCGTAGAGCTTAGAACAGACGAGAAAGTATTTATAACGTTCTTTAAAAGAAATATTATTTTATGGGCTAAGATTCTATAAATGAATTAAAAAATCAACCAAACGCTAACTTGGAAGTCTTCTTTTCTTTATCTGTGCAGATGATAAAAGACGTGCAGTTGAACTGAGCAGACGTCGGTTCAATTTGATAATTTCCTTCTCTCATTTCAGTTCTACCGCGACAGGTAAATTAGGAACCTTGCTGTTTGACAAAATCACTTCAGCGTGCCAACAAACTGTTCAACTTGAACAGGATATTCATCAGCCCCGGACAGAACATTCATCTGCCGAGCTGGTAACTTTGTCGAACATCACCTTAAGTCCTGAACTGAATCCAGTTCATCAGGATTCTCGAAGGCAACCCAACCGGACCTTGAGAAACTGTATATATGTATGGGCCAGTCTGACATTTGGTCAGCTGGTCAGTTTTTTTGTTATAGGTACCCAATCCTAGGGTCTCTATCGCTGTCAAAAACCATCGACGTGGTTGTGTCGTCGACACTACTAACATTACGAGGGATATCGTGTACATATGTGTCACAGGCACCATTACCCTTCCTCAAGAAACTTGCAGACCTCTACAAGCATAGGAAAAATCAGCATAGCAGCGTCACGTACACTGCAACACAATAGGAGAAGAGATACTCTCACTAACTGCAAGGAAGTTCCTTGGACGCACTGAGCTGCATTCAGTGCAAAATTTAAATAGTGGACGCATCATTGTACGGAGCTACCCCGTCCGCTAAATTGGTGACCCCAACGTGATCCTGATCACACAACAGATTTCATCACTGAAGAAGTCAAAGTTTCAAAAGGTTAGAGTAATGAGCATTCTGCGCATAGCGTGCTTACCTTTTTACAATTATAATTTAAACTTAATTATTATATTACCAAGTCAATCGCTTTTAAGCATAAATTTCCTCTTGTTGGTGGAATAATCAACCATATTACTTAATATAAGACATGGTGTAAGCTTTCTACGTTCAGCAACGACTTACTGATTCACTTTGTTGTACTTCGGCATACGTCAAGCACGTTTAACCTTTCTTTTGTATTACTGATACGCATACATTTAACTTAATTAATTTCATTCCTCGTTATCAGCTATTACATTGTGGTTTGTCGTGCCTTCATCGTTTATTTCAACCAACCCTTAAATATGCCCAACGAAAATGACATAAACGCCGAATTGGACTCTGCTAGTAGTAACTCACTGAGTGGGTCCACTACTTCCTTTCCAGCGTGCACCACTCAACCAGGGATATTGGGTGCGGTGTCGGTGAAACCAGTACCATTTTGGAAAAACGATCCGGACCTGTGGTTCCTCCACTTGGAGGCACAGTTTGAGTTGGCGGGCATCAATCAAGATAAAACGAAGTTCTGCCACGTTGTTGGCGCGCTCGACGAAAACGTTGTACGCTTGGTGAGTGACATTATACGTTCACCTCCAGCGTCTAATCGATATGATCAGCTTAATGAAACGTTGATTTCTCGTCTTTCAGGAAGTGTAAATCAAAAGCTTAGGCAGCTTCTGACAGAACTCACGCTGGGCGATGCACAACCATCTCAACTACTGCGTGAGATGAGAGCACTCAGCAACGATCAGCTCAGTGAAGCTGTGCTAAAGTCGCTTTGGCTTCAACGATTGCCAGCAAGTATGCAGGCAATCCTAGCCTGCAACCCTGGTACACTCGAAGTTTTGGCAACATGCGCCGACAAAATCGACGAGGTTAATCCCAGATCCGAGGTGTTTGCCATAGCTCCTCCACTTGATAATCATCATCAGACCCTTTCAGAGTTGGAAAAGAAGCTACACCACCTCACATGCAAGTTCGAGAAGTTTCTCACCTTCCGCAATCCAACTAGACAAAGCTCATCGAGAAGCGGATCTAGACAACGATGATCCTCTCGACATTCGACATCTGACTCAAATTCAAGTTTCTGCTGGTACCACCGAAAGTTCGGAACCAGCGCTAGAAAGTGTATCTCTCCCTGCAAGTTCAAGGGAAGCAATCAAAATTTAACGCCGTATGGCGTTATTGCCGGGTCTGAAGACCCAAATTAATTAGCCATCTGCCATTGACGACGGGTGGAAGTGGCGTGCAAAATAGTCGTCTTTACATTTTTGACAGATCTTCAAAACGAAATTATCTCGTTGACACGGGAGCGGACGTTTCCGTCATCCCAAAAGCGTCTCAGCATCGTTTTCCAAATTCCAGTTTGCAGTTGGTGGCGGCTAATTCCACCCCCATTAGTACATTCGGCCGAAAAGTTCTGTCCTTAGATTTGGGATTACGCAGATCTTTTTCCTGGCAGTTCATAATCGCAGCCGTTCCTAGACCTATACTAGGCGCAGATTTTCTGTGTCACTATGGCCTTCTAGTAGACATCAAAAAGAAATCCCTCATTGACCCTCTCACATCTTTGATATCATCGGCACAACGTATCAACACCCAAAACTCAGGTCTGTCGATTCTGATTAATCCGGCACTTGATCCAACTGTTCAGGAACTGCTAAAAAAATATCGCGCCATTACGGTTGAAGTGGGATTTACTAAGCAGGTGGCCCACATGGTTACACACCACATCTTCACCAAAGGGGCGCCTATTTCATCCAAAGTACGTCGTTTATCACCCGAAAAATTGACTGTAGCCAAAAAGGAATTCGAGTTTCTTTTAGCGCAAGGAATTTGCCGACCTTCAAATAGTCCTTGGTCTTCACCATTACATCTTGTGCAAAAGAAAAATGGTGAATGGAGACCATGTGGGGACTACAGAAGATTAAACGCGAGTACAATACCAGACCGTTACCCTGTACCTCTGATCCACGACTTTGCCTATCACCTAGAAGACTGTTCACTCTTTACAACCCTAGACTTAGCGAAGGCATACCACCAGATCCCAGTTGAGCCCGAAGATATTCCAAAAACGGCAATATGCACGCCTTTTGGATTGTTCGAGTTTACACGCATGACGTTTGGTTTGTGCAACGCTGCTCAGTCGTTCCAAAGATTCATCCACATGGTTCTGCAGGAGTTCTCTTTCTGCTTTGTTTATTTGGACGATATCCTGGTTGCTTCTAAATCTAACGTTGAACACTACTTACATCTCGAAAATGTATTTAGGCGCCTACAGGAATACGGACTGCTACTGAACGTCGAAAAATGCGTCTTCGTGCAGTCACAAGTAAAATTCTTGGGACACTTAATTACCAGCTCCTGACCGGGTAGAGGCTATATCGAAATTCAAGATTCCTGAAACGGTAAAGCAGTTACGACGCTTTCTCGGAATGGTAAATTTCTACCGGCGTTTCTTGCCACATGCGGCAGCACATCACACCAATCTTAACACTTACCTTTCTGGATCAAAAAAAGATGGTGCCAAAAAAATTGACTGGTCCCAGGAAGCTATCAAATCGTTCGAGTTTGCTAAAACTCAACTAGCTCAAACAGCTCTTCTCGCTTTTCCCATCGCTTCGGCCGAGCTGTCGTTGTGGGTAGATGCTTCGGATACTGCCATCGGCGCCGCAATACAGCAAAAAGTCGACGATAGCTGGCAACCACTTGGATTTTACTCGGTAAAATTAAGCCAGGCACAGCAAAAGTACAGTACCTATGACAGGGAATTACTTGCCGCATATCAAGGTGTTAAGTATTTCAGGTATTTACTTGAGGGACGGGTTTTCACGATCTACACGGACCACAAACCCTTGCAATACGCATTTCAGCAAAATCCAGAAAAGGCTTCTCCCAGGCAGTTACGTCATTTAGACTTTGTAGGTCAATTTACAACAGACATAAGACACGTACCTGGGCAGGACAATGTGGTTGCCGATGCGCTATCTAGAGTTGAGGAAATACAGCTTCTTGATCCAATCAATTTCGAGGCTATAGCCGAGATGCAACAACAAGACGCAGAATTTCAACAACTTCTTCAAAATACTAAGTTTAAATTTCAAAAATTTCCGGTCTTCGGGACCAATAAAGAATTATATTGCGAAGTTTCGACAACGAAGATACGACCATTTATCCCTTCTCCTTTCAGACCACAAGTCTTTAAAATCGTCCACAATTTGTCCCACCCGAGTATTCGCACTACCAATAAAATGGTTACGTCTAAATACTTCTGGCCGTCCATCAACAAGGACGTCAACAATTGGACGCGGTCATGCTTACCTTGCCAACAGTGCAAGGTGTCTAGGCATGGCAAAAACGCTTTAGGCTCTTTCCCGGAATGCTCCGGTCGTTTCCAAACTATTCATATAGATCTGGTCGGACCTCTGCCACCATCACAAAATTTTAGGTACTGCCTAACAATTATAGACAGATTCACGCGATGGCCAGAAGCCATTCCGTTAAACGACATTAGTGCTGAAACAGTCGCAACCGCACTCTGCCAGGTGTGGATAGCTCGATTTGGCGTCCCTAGGTACATCATTACAGATCAAGGCGCGCAATTTGAATCCTCTTTATTTTTTGAACTTTCCAAGTTATTAGGATTCCGACGAAATCGCACTACTGCTTACCATCCGCAGGCCAACGGATTTTTAGAACGTTGGCACCGGGCGTTCAAGGCATGTTTAATGGCATATAAAGAAAAAACCTGGACAAAGGCTTTACCCTTTGTACTGCTCGGTTTGCGAACCGCTTTTAGGGAGGAATTTCTCGCTACCCCTGCAGAGCTCGTTTACGGTGAAGCATTACGCATTCCTGGTGATTTCCTTCAAAATTCTAAGCAACAACCTCAAAGTCAATTCGTCACTGCTTTACGAGATCTTTTCACTGACATCAGACCAGTCCCGGCTAGCAATCACTCTCATCAAGCTATCTTTAGGTTTAGAGACCTCGATGAATGTTCACATGTGTTCCTAAGAACAGATGCTATTCGAACGTCACTCCAAGCACCTTATGAAGGCCCTTTTCGCATTATCAAGCGCACGAAACATTTTTTCACACTCAAGGTAAAAAACAAGGAGGTTAACGTTTCCGTTGATCGGATTAAACCATGCTTCACAAATTCAGAAATGTTCACCAATGATCATGATCACTCGCAAAGCACGGCAGCTAGTGATGTTCTTACGGCTGAGGAAGCTTTTCAGCCAGCGTCTGAAGGTTCCTCGGTTCGACAAAGATGTAGGGAAGAACGTTTCCATCCAGCGACGGAAGACTTCCAGGCATCTGATAACACGCACGCTTGTGCAGCGTCTCCGTCGAGCGCGGCAGCTCGTCAAATCAGGTTCATGCCTGATGGTTCAAGTAGTATGCCAACAAGGATCACCCGTGCTGGTCGAGCCACTAGGCCGCCACAACGCCTCACATATCGCTAAAACCCTTGGTTTTGCTGGCAGGGGAGTAATGTGGCGCCCTGAACGCACGACAAATCATCGTTAAATCGGGCAATACTTATTATATAGTTCCTTGACAGTGATACTTGCTGAACGTAAAATGTTATAAATAAGTTGGCCATATTTTTTGAAGAAAAATAAAAATAAAACATGATATGACAGTCTAGCGTAGAGCTTAGAACAGACGAGAAAGTATTTATAACGTTCTTTAAAAGAAATATTATTTTATGGGCTAAGATTCTATAAATGAATTAAAAAATCAACCAAACGCTAACTTGGAAGTCTTCTTTTCTTTATCTGTGCAGATGATAAAAGACGTGCAGTTGAACTGAGCAGACGTCGGTTCAATTTGATAATTTCCTTCTCTCATTTCAGTTCTACCGCGACAGGTAAATTAGGAACCTTGCTGTTTGACAAAATCACTTCAGCGTGCCAACAAACTGTTCAACTTGAACAGGATATTCATCAGCCCCGGACAGAACATTCATCTGCCGAGCTGGTAACTTTGTCGAACATCACCTTAAGTCCTGAACTGAATCCAGTTCATCAGGATTCTCGAAGGCAACCCAACCGGACCTTGAGAAACTGTATATATGTATGGGCCAGTCTGACATTTGGTCAGCTGGTCAGTTTTTTTGTTATAGGTACCCAATCCTAGGGTCTCTATCGCTGTCAAAAACCATCGACGTGGTTGTGTCGTCGACACTACTAACATTACGAGGGATATCGTGTACATATGTGTCACAGGCACCATTACCCTTCCTCAAGAAACTTGCAGACCTCTACAAGCATAGGAAAAATCAGCATAGCAGCGTCACGTACACTGCAACACAATAGGAGAAGAGATACTCTCACTAACTGCAAGGAAGTTCCTTGGACGCACTGAGCTGCATTCAGTGCAAAATTTAAATAGTGGACGCATCATTGTACGGAGCTACCCCGTCCGCTAAATTGGTGACCCCAACGTGATCCTGATCACACAACAGATTTCATCACTGAAGAAGTCAAAGTTTCAAAAGGTTAGAGTAATGAGCATTCTGCGCATAGCGTGCTTACCTTTTTACAATTATAATTTAAACTTAATTATTATATTACCAAGTCAATCGCTTTTAAGCATAAATTTCCTCTTGTTGGTGGAATAATCAACCATATTACTTAATATAAGACATGGTGTAAGCTTTCTACGTTCAGCAACGACTTACTGATTCACTTTGTTGTACTTCGGCATACGTCAAGCACGTTTAACCTTTCTTTTGTATTACTGATACGCATACATTTAACTTAATTAATTTCATTCCTCGTTATCAGCTATTACATTGTGGTTTGTCGTGCCTTCATCGTTTATTTCAACCAACCCTTAAATATGCCCAACGAAAATGACATAAACGCCGAATTGGACTCTGCTAGTAGTAACTCACTGAGTGGGTCCACTACTTCCTTTCCAGCGTGCACCACTCAACCAGGGATATTGGGTGCGGTGTCGGTGAAACCAGTACCATTTTGGAAAAACGATCCGGACCTGTGGTTCCTCCACTTGGAGGCACAGTTTGAGTTGGCGGGCATCAATCAAGATAAAACGAAGTTCTGCCACGTTGTTGGCGCGCTCGACGAAAACGTTGTACGCTTGGTGAGTGACATTATACGTTCACCTCCAGCGTCTAATCGATATGATCAGCTTAATGAAACGTTGATTTCTCGTCTTTCAGGAAGTGTAAATCAAAAGCTTAGGCAGCTTCTGACAGAACTCACGCTGGGCGATGCACAACCATCTCAACTACTGCGTGAGATGAGAGCACTCAGCAACGATCAGCTCAGTGAAGCTGTGCTAAAGTCGCTTTGGCTTCAACGATTGCCAGCAAGTATGCAGGCAATCCTAGCCTGCAACCCTGGTACACTCGAAGTTTTGGCAACATGCGCCGACAAAATCGACGAGGTTAATCCCAGATCCGAGGTGTTTGCCATAGCTCCTCCACTTGATAATCATCATCAGACCCTTTCAGAGTTGGAAAAGAAGCTACACCACCTCACATGCAAGTTCGAGAAGTTTCTCACCTTCCGCAATCCAACTAGACAAAGCTCATCGAGAAGCGGATCTAGACAACGATGATCCTCTCGACATTCGACATCTGACTCAAATTCAAGTTTCTGCTGGTACCACCGAAAGTTCGGAACCAGCGCTAGAAAGTGTATCTCTCCCTGCAAGTTCAAGGGAAGCAATCAAAATTTAATGCCGTATGGCGTTATTGCCGGGTCTGAAGACCCAAATTAATTAGCCATCTGCCATTGACGACGGGTGGAAGTGGCGTGCAAAATAGTCGTCTTTACATTTTTGACAGATCTTCAAAACGAAATTATCTCGTTGACACGGGAGCGGACGTTTCCGTCATCCCAAAAGCGTCTCAGCATCGTTTTCCAAATTCCAGTTTGCAGTTGGTGGCGGCTAATTCCACCCCCATTAGTACATTCGGCCGAAAAGTTCTGTCCTTAGATTTGGGATTACGCAGATCTTTTTCCTGGCAGTTCATAATCGCAGCCGTTCCTAGACCTATACTAGGCGCAGATTTTCTGTGTCACTATGGCCTTCTAGTAGACATCAAAAAGAAATCCCTCATTGACCCTCTCACATCTTTGATATCATCGGCACAACGTATCAACACCCAAAACTCAGGTCTGTCGATTCTGATTAATCCGGCACTTGATCCAACTGTTCAGGAACTGCTAAAAAAATATCGCGCCATTACGGTTGAAGTGGGATTTACTAAGCAGGTGGCCCACATGGTTACACACCACATCTTCACCAAAGGGGCGCCTATTTCATCCAAAGTACGTCGTTTATCACCCGAAAAATTGACTGTAGCCAAAAAGGAATTCGAGTTTCTTTTAGCGCAAGGAATTTGCCGACCTTCAAATAGTCCTTGGTCTTCACCATTACATCTTGTGCAAAAGAAAAATGGTGAATGGAGACCATGTGGGGACTACAGAAGATTAAACGCGAGTACAATACCAGACCGTTACCCTGTACCTCTGATCCACGACTTTGCCTATCACCTAGAAGACTGTTCACTCTTTACAACCCTAGACTTAGCGAAGGCATACCACCAGATCCCAGTTGAGCCCGAAGATATTCCAAAAACGGCAATATGCACGCCTTTTGGATTGTTCGAGTTTACACGCATGACGTTTGGTTTGTGCAACGCTGCTCAGTCGTTCCAAAGATTCATCCACATGGTTCTGCAGGAGTTCTCTTTCTGCTTTGTTTATTTGGACGATATCCTGGTTTCTTCTAAATCTAACGTTGAACACTACTTACATCTCGAAAATGTATTTAGGCGCCTACAGGAATACGGACTGCTACTGAACGTCGAAAAATGCGTCTTCGTGCAGTCACAAGTAAAATTCTTGGGACACTTAATTACCAGCTCCTGACCGGGTAGAGGCTATATCGAAATTCAAGATTCCTGAAACGGTAAAGCAGTTACGACGCTTTCTCGGAATGGTAAATTTCTACCGGCGTTTCTTGCCACATGCGGCAGCACATCACACCAATCTTAACACTTACCTTTCTGGATCAAAAAAAGATGGTGCCAAAAAAATTGACTGGTCCCAGGAAGCTATCAAATCGTTCGAGTTTGCTAAAACTCAACTAGCTCAAACAGCTCTTCTCGCTTTTCCCATCGCTTCGGCCGAGCTGTCGTTGTGGGTAGATGCTTCGGATACTGCCATCGGCGCCGCAATACAGCAAAAAGTCGACGATAGCTGGCAACCACTTGGATTTTACTCGGTAAAATTAAGCCAGGCACAGCAAAAGTACAGTACCTATGACAGGGAATTACTTGCCGCATATCAAGGTGTTAAGTATTTCAGGTATTTACTTGAGGGACGGGTTTTCACGATCTACACGGACCACAAACCCTTGCAATACGCATTTCAGCAAAATCCAGAAAAGGCTTCTCCCAGGCAGTTACGTCATTTAGACTTTGTAGGTCAATTTACAACAGACATAAGACACGTACCTGGGCAGGACAATGTGGTTGCCGATGCGCTATCTAGAGTTGAGGAAATACAGCTTCTTGATCCAATCAATTTCGAGGCTATAGCCGAGATGCAACAACAAGACGCAGAATTTCAACAACTTCTTCAAAATACTAAGTTTAAATTTCAAAAATTTCCGGTCTTCGGGACCAATAAAGAATTATATTGCGAAGTTTCGACAACGAAGATACGACCATTTATCCCTTCTCCTTTCAGACCACAAGTCTTTAAAATCGTCCACAATTTGTCCCACCCGAGTATTCGCACTACCAATAAAATGGTTACGTCTAAATACTTCTGGCCGTCCATCAACAAGGACGTCAACAATTGGACGCGGTCATGCTTACCTTGCCAACAGTGCAAGGTGTCTAGGCATGGCAAAAACGCTTTAGGCTCTTTCCCGGAATGCTCCGGTCGTTTCCAAACTATTCATATAGATCTGGTCGGACCTCTGCCACCATCACAAAATTTTAGGTACTGCCTAACAATTATAGACAGATTCACGCGATGGCCAGAAGCCATTCCGTTAAACGACATTAGTGCTGAAACAGTCGCAACCGCACTCTGCCAGGTGTGGATAGCTCGATTTGGCGTCCCTAGGTACATCATTACAGATCAAGGCGCGCAATTTGAATCCTCTTTATTTTTTGAACTTTCCAAGTTATTAGGATTCCGACGAAATCGCACTACTGCTTACCATCCGCAGGCCAACGGATTTTTAGAACGTTGGCACCGGGCGTTCAAGGCATGTTTAATGGCATATAAAGAAAAAACCTGGACAAAGGCTTTACCCTTTGTACTGCTCGGTTTGCGAACCGCTTTTAGGGAGGAATTTCTCGCTACCCCTGCAGAGCTCGTTTACGGTGAAGCATTACGCATTCCTGGTGATTTCCTTCAAAATTCTAAGCAACAACCTCAAAGTCAATTCGTCACTGCTTTACGAGATCTTTTCACTGACATCAGACCAGTCCCGGCTAGCAATCACTCTCATCAAGCTATCTTTAGGTTTAGAGACCTCGATGAATGTTCACATGTGTTCCTAAGAACAGATGCTATTCGAACGTCACTCCAAGCACCTTATGAAGGCCCTTTTCGCATTATCAAGCGCACGAAACATTTTTTCACACTCAAGGTAAAAAACAAGGAGGTTAACGTTTCCGTTGATCGGATTAAACCATGCTTCACAAATTCAGAAATGTTCACCAATGATCATGATCACTCGCAAAGCACGGCAGCTAGTGATGTTCTTACGGCTGAGGAAGCTTTTCAGCCAGCGTCTGAAGGTTCCTCGGTTCGACAAAGATGTAGGGAAGAACGTTTCCATCCAGCGACGGAAGACTTCCAGGCATCTGATAACACGCACGCTTGTGCAGCGTCTCCGTCGAGCGCGGCAGCTCGTCAAATCAGGTTCATGCCTGATGGTTCAAGTAGTATGCCAACAAGGATCACCCGTGCTGGTCGAGCCACTAGGCCGCCACAACGCCTCACATATCGCTAAAACCCTTGGTTTTGCTGGCAGGGGAGTAATGTGGCGCCCTGAACGCACGACAAATCATCGTTAAATCGGGCAATACTTATTATATAGTTCCTTGACAGTGATACTTGCTGAACGTAAAATGTTATAAATAAGTTGGCCATATTTTTTGAAGAAAAATAAAAATAAAACATGATATGACAGTCTAGCGTAGAGCTTAGAACAGACGAGAAAGTATTTATAACGTTCTTTAAAAGAAATATTATTTTATGGGCTAAGATTCTATAAATGAATTAAAAAATCAACCAAACGCTAACTTGGAAGTCTTCTTTTCTTTATCTGTGCAGATGATAAAAGACGTGCAGTTGAACTGAGCAGACGTCGGTTCAATTTGATAATTTCCTTCTCTCATTTCAGTTCTACCGCGACAGGTAAATTAGGAACCTTGCTGTTTGACAAAATCACTTCAGCGTGCCAACAAACTGTTCAACTTGAACAGGATATTCATCAGCCCCGGACAGAACATTCATCTGCCGAGCTGGTAACTTTGTCGAACATCACCTTAAGTCCTGAACTGAATCCAGTTCATCAGGATTCTCGAAGGCAACCCAACCGGACCTTGAGAAACTGTATATATGTATGGGCCAGTCTGACATTTGGTCAGCTGGTCAGTTTTTTTGTTATAGGTACCCAATCCTAGGGTCTCTATCGCTGTCAAAAACCATCGACGTGGTTGTGTCGTCGACACTACTAACATTACGAGGGATATCGTGTACATATGTGTCACAGGCACCATTACCCTTCCTCAAGAAACTTGCAGACCTCTACAAGCATAGGAAAAATCAGCATAGCAGCGTCACGTACACTGCAACACAATAGGAGAAGAGATACTCTCACTAACTGCAAGGAAGTTCCTTGGACGCACTGAGCTGCATTCAGTGCAAAATTTAAATAGTGGACGCATCATTGTACGGAGCTACCCCGTCCGCTAAATTGGTGACCCCAACGTGATCCTGATCACACAACAGATTTCATCACTGAAGAAGTCAAAGTTTCAAAAGGTTAGAGTAATGAGCATTCTGCGCATAGCGTGCTTACCTTTTTACAATTATAATTTAAACTTAATTATTATATTACCAAGTCAATCGCTTTTAAGCATAAATTTCCTCTTGTTGGTGGAATAATCAACCATATTACTTAATATAAGACATGGTGTAAGCTTTCTACGTTCAGCAACGACTTACTGATTCACTTTGTTGTACTTCGGCATACGTCAAGCACGTTTAACCTTTCTTTTGTATTACTGATACGCATACATTTAACTTAATTAATTTCATTCCTCGTTATCAGCTATTACATTGTGGTTTGTCGTGCCTTCATCGTTTATTTCAACCAACCCTTAAATATGCCCAACGAAAATGACATAAACGCCGAATTGGACTCTGCTAGTAGTAACTCACTGAGTGGGTCCACTACTTCCTTTCCAGCGTGCACCACTCAACCAGGGATATTGGGTGCGGTGTCGGTGAAACCAGTACCATTTTGGAAAAACGATCCGGACCTGTGGTTCCTCCACTTGGAGGCACAGTTTGAGTTGGCGGGCATCAATCAAGATAAAACGAAGTTCTGCCACGTTGTTGGCGCGCTCGACGAAAACGTTGTACGCTTGGTGAGTGACATTATACGTTCACCTCCAGCGTCTAATCGATATGATCAGCTTAATGAAACGTTGATTTCTCGTCTTTCAGGAAGTGTAAATCAAAAGCTTAGGCAGCTTCTGACAGAACTCACGCTGGGCGATGCACAACCATCTCAACTACTGCGTGAGATGAGAGCACTCAGCAACGATCAGCTCAGTGAAGCTGTGCTAAAGTCGCTTTGGCTTCAACGATTGCCAGCAAGTATGCAGGCAATCCTAGCCTGCAACCCTGGTACACTCGAAGTTTTGGCAACATGCGCCGACAAAATCGACGAGGTTAATCCCAGATCCGAGGTGTTTGCCATAGCTCCTCCACTTGATAATCATCATCAGACCCTTTCAGAGTTGGAAAAGAAGCTACACCACCTCACATGCAAGTTCGAGAAGTTTCTCACCTTCCGCAATCCAACTAGACAAAGCTCATCGAGAAGCGGATCTAGACAACGATGATCCTCTCGACATTCGACATCTGACTCAAATTCAAGTTTCTGCTGGTACCACCGAAAGTTCGGAACCAGCGCTAGAAAGTGTATCTCTCCCTGCAAGTTCAAGGGAAGCAATCAAAATTTAACGCCGTATGGCGTTATTGCCGGGTCTGAAGACCCAAATTAATTAGCCATCTGCCATTGACGACGGGTGGAAGTGGCGTGCAAAATAGTCGTCTTTACATTTTTGACAGATCTTCAAAACGAAATTATCTCGTTGACACGGGAGCGGACGTTTCCGTCATCCCAAAAGCGTCTCAGCATCGTTTTCCAAATTCCAGTTTGCAGTTGGTGGCGGCTAATTCCACCCCCATTAGTACATTCGGCCGAAAAGTTCTGTCCTTAGATTTGGGATTACGCAGATCTTTTTCCTGGCAGTTCATAATCGCAGCCGTTCCTAGACCTATACTAGGCGCAGATTTTCTGTGTCACTATGGCCTTCTAGTAGACATCAAAAAGAAATCCCTCATTGACCCTCTCACATCTTTGATATCATCGGCACAACGTATCAACACCCAAAACTCAGGTCTGTCGATTCTGATTAATCCGGCACTTGATCCAACTGTTCAGGAACTGCTAAAAAAATATCGCGCCATTACGGTTGAAGTGGGATTTACTAAGCAGGTGGCCCACATGGTTACACACCACATCTTCACCAAAGGGGCGCCTATTTCATCCAAAGTACGTCGTTTATCACCCGAAAAATTGACTGTAGCCAAAAAGGAATTCGAGTTTCTTTTAGCGCAAGGAATTTGCCGACCTTCAAATAGTCCTTGGTCTTCACCATTACATCTTGTGCAAAAGAAAAATGGTGAATGGAGACCATGTGGGGACTACAGAAGATTAAACGCGAGTACAATACCAGACCGTTACCCTGTACCTCTGATCCACGACTTTGCCTATCACCTAGAAGACTGTTCACTCTTTACAACCCTAGACTTAGCGAAGGCATACCACCAGATCCCAGTTGAGCCCGAAGATATTCCAAAAACGGCAATATGCACGCCTTTTGGATTGTTCGAGTTTACACGCATGACGTTTGGTTTGTGCAACGCTGCTCAGTCGTTCCAAAGATTCATCCACATGGTTCTGCAGGAGTTCTCTTTCTGCTTTGTTTATTTGGACGATATCCTGGTTGCTTCTAAATCTAACGTTGAACACTACTTACATCTCGAAAATGTATTTAGGCGCCTACAGGAATACGGACTGCTACTGAACGTCGAAAAATGCGTCTTCGTGCAGTCACAAGTAAAATTCTTGGGACACTTAATTACCAGCTCCTGACCGGGTAGAGGCTATATCGAAATTCAAGATTCCTGAAACGGTAAAGCAGTTACGACGCTTTCTCGGAATGGTAAATTTCTACCGGCGTTTCTTGCCACATGCGGCAGCACATCACACCAATCTTAACACTTACCTTTCTGGATCAAAAAAAGATGGTGCCAAAAAAATTGACTGGTCCCAGGAAGCTATCAAATCGTTCGAGTTTGCTAAAACTCAACTAGCTCAAACAGCTCTTCTCGCTTTTCCCATCGCTTCGGCCGAGCTGTCGTTGTGGGTAGATGCTTCGGATACTGCCATCGGCGCCGCAATACAGCAAAAAGTC
This sequence comes from Dioctria linearis, assembly GCA_963930735.1. Taxonomy (NCBI): domain Eukaryota; kingdom Metazoa; phylum Arthropoda; class Insecta; order Diptera; family Asilidae; genus Dioctria; species Dioctria linearis. The sequence continues at coordinate 34,863,836 of OZ005740.1, read as the reverse complement.
GACGATAGCTGGCAACCACTTGGATTTTACTCGGTAAAATTAAGCCAGGCACAGCAAAAGTACAGTACCTATGACAGGGAATTACTTGCCGCATATCAAGGTGTTAAGTATTTCAGGTATTTACTTGAGGGACGGGTTTTCACGATCTACACGGACCACAAACCCTTGCAATACGCATTTCAGCAAAATCCAGAAAAGGCTTCTCCCAGGCAGTTACGTCATTTAGACTTTGTAGGTCAATTTACAACAGACATAAGACACGTACCTGGGCAGGACAATGTGGTTGCCGATGCGCTATCTAGAGTTGAGGAAATACAGCTTCTTGATCCAATCAATTTCGAGGCTATAGCCGAGATGCAACAACAAGACGCAGAATTTCAACAACTTCTTCAAAATACTAAGTTTAAATTTCAAAAATTTCCGGTCTTCGGGACCAATAAAGAATTATATTGCGAAGTTTCGACAACGAAGATACGACCATTTATCCCTTCTCCTTTCAGACCACAAGTCTTTAAAATCGTCCACAATTTGTCCCACCCGAGTATTCGCACTACCAATAAAATGGTTACGTCTAAATACTTCTGGCCGTCCATCAACAAGGACGTCAACAATTGGACGCGGTCATGCTTACCTTGCCAACAGTGCAAGGTGTCTAGGCATGGCAAAAACGCTTTAGGCTCTTTCCCGGAATGCTCCGGTCGTTTCCAAACTATTCATATAGATCTGGTCGGACCTCTGCCACCATCACAAAATTTTAGGTACTGCCTGACAATTATAGACAGATTCACGCGATGGCCAGAAGCCATTCCGTTAAACGACATTAGTGCTGAAACAGTCGCAACCGCACTCTGCCAGGTGTGGATAGCTCGATTTGGCGTCCCTAGGTACATCATTACAGATCAAGGCGCGCAATTTGAATCCTCTTTATTTTTTGAACTTTCCAAGTTATTAGGATTCCGACGAAATCGCACTACTGCTTACCATCCGCAGGCCAACGGATTTTTAGAACGTTGGCACCGGGCGTTCAAGGCATGTTTAATGGCATATAAAGAAAAAACCTGGACAAAGGCTTTACCCTTTGTACTGCTCGGTTTGCGAACCGCTTTTAGGGAGGAATTTCTCGCTACCCCTGCAGAGCTCGTTTACGGTGAAGCATTACGCATTCCTGGTGATTTCCTTCAAAATTCTAAGCAACAACCTCAAAGTCAATTCGTCACTGCTTTACGAGATCTTTTCACTGACATCAGACCAGTCCCGGCTAGCAATCACTCTCATCAAGCTATCTTTAGGTTTAGAGACCTCGATGAATGTTCACATGTGTTCCTAAGAACAGATGCTATTCGAACGTCACTCCAAGCACCTTATGAAGGCCCTTTTCGCATTATCAAGCGCACGAAACATTTTTTCACACTCAAGGTAAAAAACAAGGAGGTTAACGTTTCCGTTGATCGGATTAAACCATGCTTCACAAATTCAGAAATGTTCACCAATGATCATGATCACTCGCAAAGCACGGCAGCTAGTGATGTTCTTACGGCTGAGGAAGCTTTTCAGCCAGCGTCTGAAGGTTCCTCGGTTCGACAAAGATGTAGGGAAGAACGTTTCCATCCAGCGACGGAAGACTTCCAGGCATCTGATAACACGCACGCTTGTGCAGCGTCTCCGTCGAGCGCGGCAGCTCGTCAAATCAGGTTCATGCCTGATGGTTCAAGTAGTATGCCAACAAGGATCACCCGTGCTGGTCGAGCCACTAGGCCGCCACAACGCCTCACATATCGCTAAAACCCTTGGTTTTGCTGGCAGGGGAGTAATGTGGCGCCCTGAACGCACGACAAATCATCGTTAAATCGGGCAATACTTATTATATAGTTCCTTGACAGTGATACTTGCTGAACGTAAAATGTTATAAATAAGTTGGCCATATTTTTTGAAGAAAAATAAAAATAAAACATGATATGACAGTCTAGCGTAGAGCTTAGAACAGACGAGAAAGTATTTATAACGTTCTTTAAAAGAAATATTATTTTATGGGCTAAGATTCTATAAATGAATTAAAAAATCAACCAAACGCTAACTTGGAAGTCTTCTTTTCTTTATCTGTGCAGATGATAAAAGACGTGCAGTTGAACTGAGCAGACGTCGGTTCAATTTGATAATTTCCTTCTCTCATTTCAGTTCTACCGCGACAGGTAAATTAGGAACCTTGCTGTTTGACAAAATCACTTCAGCGTGCCAACAAACTGTTCAACTTGAACAGGATATTCATCAGCCCCGGACAGAACATTCATCTGCCGAGCTGGTAACTTTGTCGAACATCACCTTAAGTCCTGAACTGAATCCAGTTCATCAGGATTCTCGAAGGCAACCCAACCGGACCTTGAGAAACTGTATATATGTATGGGCCAGTCTGACATTTGGTCAGCTGGTCAGTTTTTTTGTTATAGGTACCCAATCCTAGGGTCTCTATCGCTGTCAAAAACCATCGACGTGGTTGTGTCGTCGACACTACTAACATTACGAGGGATATCGTGTACATATGTGTCACAGGCACCATTACCCTTCCTCAAGAAACTTGCAGACCTCTACAAGCATAGGAAAAATCAGCATAGCAGCGTCACGTACACTGCAACACAATAGGAGAAGAGATACTCTCACTAACTGCAAGGAAGTTCCTTGGACGCACTGAGCTGCATTCAGTGAAAAATTTAAATAGTGGACGCATCATTGTACGGTGCTACCCCGTCCGCTAAAGAGCTTCGGTGGCTACGAGTCGTGTGATAGCATCATTTCGACTGGTAGCCAATTTGAAGTCTCGAAGGGTATGGAAACCCTTCCTAGGGAGAAAATTCGCAGGATTCTTGGCCATCTCCAGTACAAGAAGAATTCAGGTAAAATCTGGAGTATTCTTGTACGGGAGCTGGAAAGGCCAGAGTTGCTACTTCCTCAGCTTCTACTCCTACAACAGGAGTCGAAGAAAATGGGGAAGTACAACGATGCAGCTCGCTGTGAGCGTCTCTATGGAGACGTCGCACATTCATCGTTTGAGCTTTTCATCTCTTTGAATGTGCAAGATAGCTTCTATCAACACCGGGGGTTTAAGTTCACATACAAGGTTACACAGTACTATCGAACATGTCAAAATGTTCGATATAGACATCGCGCTTCTATAGGAGACGAATTTTACACAAGACACATACACACAACTTGAGCGCTATGCTTATTTACACACTGGCTATGCAATGTTTGCCACACCTGCGCCTCGCCGAGGCTCAGGGGTGGCAATCATTGTATCCAACAAACTTTCACTATCGTCTCCTATCTATATAGATATCTTCCCAGGCTTCGCTTCTTCCTTGGATTTTGTCGTTCAAGACAAACATATCAAGGTAGTAGACGTGTACCTTCCTCATGACCAGGACATTACAAGACAAGTTCTTGATAGTGTTCAGTCCTGTCTGGTGAATTTTAGCGGCGAAACTGTCCTCGGAGGTGATTTCAACTGCACTCTGAATCCCTCAATGGATCGGCACTCTGGAATTGAGTTCAACTCTGTCAATGCTACTCGATTGAGGAATTTTGTCGATGTTTTCAGACTCGTGCATATCTATCGTTGGATGCATCCTACGACTAGATCATACACGAGGGTATCGCGAAATATCCATGGAAGTCTCGCACGCTCCAGAATTGATAGACTTTACGTCTCACCTGGAATACTCGAACATTTCGTTAGTGTCACTCATGAAGTGTGTTCGGTTAGCGATCATCTTCTTGTAGTGGCGACCAGCACTCTAGTTGAAAGAAGAACTGCATACTGAATATTCAACAACTATTTGTTGAATTCCGAGCAGTTCATCAATGAGTTCATTGAATTCTGGCACGATTGGCAAGAGAGGAAAGCTGACTTTCCTTTTCTTAGTCAATGGTGGGATGTTGGAAAGCTCCAGATTCGATCTTTTATCGAGACTCAGCCGGAGTTGATTCTTAATTTCAATAGAATAAAGAAACGCTTGGCAACACAGACTTACAAGCACAGCTTGGAGTTTGTGCTGCGCGGCCAATCACGCTGGCTGAGGGAAAGCGATTCTCCAACCGAATACATCTTTCAGGCGACTAGACGACGTACTGCTTCTTGTGAGGTCGAATCGATAATTGATGAATCTGGACAAGTCCTCAACGGACAACAGCTATCAGAATATATTCGAGACTACTATAGTAGTCTCTACTCTGAATCGACATCGACAACATCCTCGACCACTCATGTATTTCTTGAGAATATTCCCACTTTCTCTGAAGATAGTAAGGAGCTCCTGGATACAGTAGTCACATTAGAGGATATGATTGCTGCGACAAAGGATCTAAGGCGACACACTTCACCTGGTTATGACGGCTTGACTCCAGAATTCTTCATACGTTTCGGGGATTTATTAATTCCTGACCTTTTGGAAGTCTTCAATTCGGCGGTTGAGACACATTCAGACTTTCCTTCTGGTTGGAGGAGGTCTGTTATGCGCTTGATTTCAAAGAAGGGAGATTTGCAGAGGATGGGGAACTGGAGGCCAGTAACTCTATGCAATGTAGACTACAAAATCGTCTGCAAAGCGTTAGGGGCGATACTCCGCTCAGTGATTGCTTCGGTAATACACCCGGAACAGTCCTATTGTGTACCTGGTTGTAGTATCTACGACAGCATCGCGGTAGCCAAGCATTTGTTTGCCTACCATGAACAGACAGGTGCACATGGCAATGGCCATGATTTCATTAGACCAACAAAAGGCTTTTGATAGCGTAGCGTCTCGCACGAGTATCTCTTGACTGCTCTCGAGGCATTTGGGTTTCCGCCCAGGTGTCTCGATATCGTTGGGAAACTGTACAGAGATTCAGCGATTTTGGTTAAGCATCAAGGACAAGCTCTGGCTCCTATCTCGTTTCATCGAGGAATCAGACAGGGCTGTCCATTGTCAGGTATGCTTTATGATCTTTCGTTGGAGCCGCTACTGGTGAATCTTCGTCGAATGCTCGGACAAAATTCAGTTCGTTTACCATATATGCGGATGATCTGTCTATTTTCGTGACAGGAGATGAGGCTTTTCCGGTCGCTCGTGCTGTTTTCGAACAGTTCGAGCGTATAGCGGGCGCTAAAATCAACCTTAGTAAGAGTCAAGGCTTGTGGTGTGGAAGGTGGAGAGATCGTGCAGACACTCCACTGAAAATCCAATGGACTAATACTTGCCTGAAGTATTTAGGTGTGTATATCTGACGCGAGAGTAAATCAAATAATAGCCGCATCGCTCTTGAGAAACTCTCTAGAGCTGTAAACGCATGGCGTAGTCGACTGTTTCCATTATCCTTAATGGGAAGGTCAGTCGTGTTAAACTAGTTGATTACCTCCTCCATCGTTCATCTGCTAAAGTCTGACACGTTTGATTAAGGCTTTGTAGGTCTTCTTCAAGCAAAAGCGATAGACGCCTTTTGGTGCGGAAGACGATGGGTTGCTGAAAGCACGCTCTGTCTGCCAGTCAAGATGGGTGGATTAGGTCTGACTAACTTGGTTGTGAAATCAAGGTGTCTCCAAGTGCGGGCATTCCAACGAGTGTTTTGCCAGAGAGACAGCTTGATTTCTCAACTGTGGGTGAATGTACTGGGAGGGATCGGCATAGGGGAGTATTACTACCTGCTCTCTGTTCGACCACCCTATCCTCGTGACTGGTCACAGGATCTAATCTCAACGATTCAGACCTGGGGCAGAATCAGGCCAGCATTTCACCTTAAGTGGAATGCTTTACGGTAGTACACGCAATTCGCGTCTATTCCAATCAGGTCTAATCCTGAATTAATAGATTTAGTGTTCAGTAATGCTCGGGGTTTTGAAGCTGACACGCATACACTGACGGTTCTAGGAGATATTATTGATATCTCTGGAAACTGTCGAATAAACACTAATACTGCACAACTACACGTCCTGGCTGCTTCTGCGCGGGGCGAGATTTCGCCAACTTGGGACCAGTGACCCTGGCACTAAGTTGGAAGATGCTTTCGTTCTGAGCAGACCACCTCACACACCTTTCAGCAAATTGCTGTATCACAGTCTTATGCATCCTAATCAGTTGTCACATATTGACCGCCGAATTCAGAGGATTTGCACAGTTTGTGGTGGTGAAGGCACCCTGTTTCACAGGTTCTTCACTTGCCCAGCTTTGCAAGATCTAATGCAACTCGTGGCCGATATGTGTCAGTTGATCCACCCGAATTTCAGCATTACTAGAACATTGTTTCTATGGGGGCCAAAGGTTTGTAGTCGAGTGAATTGTCCGATTAGCTTTGTGTTGACACTGGCCAAATCTACAATTCACTTGTACTACATGAGAGTCGAAGATGGGAATCAGAACACTGACCCACAACACCACGCACACGCACTTAAGCGCCACTTCGTTGACAGATTGAAGAGACGTTTACGTCTTGAACATCTGGCAACGAACGCAGACACATTCAACTGCACATGGCAACCACTATCGTCGGTGCAGGACGGAGCTCTTGTCTTTCGCTGGTGATAGCAGGCCACAGCATTTGCAACACTAGAAGCACTCTGTTAGAGATGCTAAGCTGGAGGGATGATGAGGGCAGTTTGTAGAGGTCTACGATACTACAGGCTGCTCTCGCGGGACTCTATGATGGTATCAGTGGCATTTGACAAAATTATCTGTTCAAAAATTCTAAATTTCTTTTTCGCTCTTTTTAAAAAAAAAACAAATGTCATGTTAGCTATTTAGGTCATTATACATGGAAAACTCTTCTTGGAACTGCCACTTATTTGCAATTTAGGCACACTACTTAATTTTAGCTTAACTTTCACTTTGGCTTTACATCTTTTATTTCGAAATTATTGTGAAAAATTTTACGTCTATATTTTACCTTTTCATTCTAATCTTTTGTTTTTAGTGTGCCTATTTAGCCTTTTTACGGCTTGTTGTTTGTTTTATACCTATACAATTATTTAAGCCTTTTGCGTCCTTTAGAATTAGTTTAGTTAGAGTCTTTTTTCTGTTTTCAGAGCCACTTTTCTTTGTTTTTAATTGTAAGAGCCATATTTATAACGTTTTATTAAAGAGACATATATACATAAAAAATTATTATTATTATACCCCAAATTTGTCGATATGAAGTTTGAAATTATTGCTTTTCCACCAGGGGATAAAATATATAAGGGTATAGCCGTAAATTTTTCACTTATTAGGAATTTAATCTGAGCGATAAGTTTAATGGCGGCTTTAGTATCTCACAGGAAAGAGTGCCATCAAAATTATTTTTTAGCAAATTAACAAAGAAAAAATAAAATATATTAAAAAAAAATTTAAATAAATAACTTACGTAAATAAATTGCACTAAAACTTAAAAAATAATTCTTTTTTCTCAGTGATATACACAAGAAAAATTTCAATGCAAAATAAAAAATACTTCAATTCGGATTAAATCTTAAAAGTTTGGGCATTTGCAGATTATGATTATATGTAGTTATGGATCCCCAAACTTTTAATCTGAGTTTGTAGCATTTTTAAAGTTTTATAAAAATTGTTTAATATATTTTATTTTCTACTTTTTATTCATAAATTCTATACACTTTCTCTACTCTCCACTCTCGAATCACGATTTAACTTAAACTTAACTTTTTTTAACTTATTCAACTTTTTATATTACACACGGCACAAATTGGACAACCCCTAGGTGGTAATAACCACCCCCACCCCAAAATGTAAGAAAATTTTACCCCATAGGAAAGTTCCCCATTCATGCATTCTAAATCAAAAACCCCATGTAAATCCATTCACGTTTACTACCATAAAGCTTTTTCGTCACGAGCGGCACTCTCAGGCGCTCAGACACAAAGTTTTTTAGTCAGGAGTTTGTGAGTTGATAAAAGTTATTTAAAAATCCATTGGTATGTAGGTGGTGCCTGCTGGATAAGTGCACCCATTGCACCTTAAGTACTATACTAAGTCTACGTAATGTGTAATATCAGGTCAGGAAGGTACAATTCCAAGTGGAGGGCATCTTTAGCGAAACTAGCAACAATAATCTAGCATGCTTCATATTCGGGTCATCCATATTGGCCGAATTTAACAGGATTTTTGTCACTGTACCTTTGTCTTTGGTTCGATAGATGCATTTACAAAATTAATCTTGATTAGACTTTTGGCATAAGGATGGATTATCGACTTACTGAAAACGAAAACTGACCTTTTTAAGAGTATTTTCAAATAATTATAATTCCAAATTTACTGAAGTGCGAGGCACTTACTCTCTGCAACTAGATAATCCAATTGAAAATTCCAATACAACCTACTTCGCTTATATATGTACCAATCCAGCTGACGATTGTTCTACCGGGTTCACTTGGGAAATCGCTCCCCAACAAGTTTAGGGAGGAAACCTTATGATTTCTGAACTCAACCTAATTTTGGCTTAGTGTCTGTATTTGGTGGTACTATTCATCTTGCTTTGCACTGGGCTGTTATTGGCTCTGACATGTTAACCTAATGTGGGCGATTGTGTTTATATACCGCTGCTTGGATTCAAGTAGTTGCTTGTAGTTAAAACTGTTTCTAAGCTTAGTTTCTAGCTTAAGCAGGAACGATATTAAAAATATCCTAGCGATTTAGGGTCTACTTGGTCTTATCGTAAAAAAATTAGTACCCATCTATTAAAAAAGATAATTGAGATAAAGAGTGGTCAGGATGGTTGGGCCAGATTTATTTTGGAAAAAAGAAGTTCGATGATAGAGGTCTGTAGTAGGCGATCAGAGATAACCACACTGATGAGACCTCTTTGATCACTGGGTCAAAAAGTTCGATGTTTTTTCTGCATCTCAATTCATTTTGTAAATTCATTGGGGAAAAAACATTTTTTTTTCAATGAATTTCAGTCTAATAAGGACTAAATATTTCCAGTTCATATTTATTTTAGCCAGTTCCTTCCCAGTATTCTAGTTTTGTGGTTATTAGGATTTAGTACCTATTTGATACTTACATACAGCAAAATAATCAATATTCCGTCCCGACTTCATCCGATTTAAATAAAACTTTCAGAATTCGTTAAGTATTACACATATGGAATTGTAACGATTTTGTTTTTAATTATTTTCAACCTTTGCCAGGACATCGTTGGACATTTCGTTAATATAATTAGCGAAGTTATAAGAATGCCTTTCCATTGTGTGTGGGTTTTGAAGTGCAAAGACATACACAGTTTATAAAATAATAAAAAAAAATGATAATAAAGTTAATTTTTTTACCATCTCCTACAATACATTTTAACTGACTTTTTGGAAATTTGAAATAGAAAGTTATTTACCTGGCTAAATTAATGATGTTGTAGTACTCGTAGTGTAAAGTTTAAAACAATGGATAACTTTTTATTGGTGCCCGATAAAATGCTGAAATTAATATATAGTTTGCACCAAGTAGGTACTAAATCTTCATAGCCATGAAATGAGAATGCCATTGAATTAATAGCTAACAGGAAGCGGCACATCGAGTAAGCCAACCGCTGACACTCGGATGAACCTAATAAGTTCAATTAATATAAAACATTCCAGAGTTCCGGGAGTTTTTTCAAGTTTATAAACATTGGAAATTTGAAGTCGCATTGTTTCTAAAGCTTGAAGAGTATATTTTCATTCAACTTTAGTGATTTGTAAAATTATTGCGCACATTTCATACATTCCAAATTTCGCACTATACTTTTAAAATTTCTGTCAGCGGGCGGCGCTTTTACTCAATATGCCACTGTAATGAATAATAAAATCTATACGTATATACTCGTGCAATAAAGAACAAATTATTGAACAGAGGCAATTGCGAAATTCTCGATCTGGATTGTTATGCATAAATCTGCAATCTATCCAGTCTCCGCAAAAAGCATTGATCTCACAATTCGCAAAGTAATTGTTTATACGATAAATAATATGCACAATTCTGCTGATGCATTCTGATCACAGAATTAGATCACGAAAGTGACGAAAGTTGTAAGTAAGTGCGTTTGAGAACGAAAAGTTGACGAGATTGATTTTGTAGTTTGAACGGGGAAAACGGTGAGCAGGTTTCGGCTTTGAAAAGTAATTGAATGATAACGAAGTGAAAATTATAGAAAGAATAATTCAATGACAATGAAGTTTAAATAGAAAAAGAGAAATTTTAAAATAAAAACAGTGTTTAAATTAACAAAGATGGCATGTGTTTTAATATCTGACCAGTGTAGATAAGTTTCCCTACATTATTTGGCGCAGCCGCTAGGATTTAACGGTTTTTTGTTAGATCAATGAGTTCAGTACACTGGATCGATAATTATATCGTGTGTTGTAACTTATTTCGCGGGCTAGGAAATTTTAAAGTAAAAGAGAAAAAAAACAACATGTACTACGCATACGAAAAGGAAATTACGAAATTTCGGAAACTTCACCTCCGAATACAAGCGAAAGAGAAACACTCAGAAGCAGAACTGCAATACGAGTACCTCCTAGATCAAAAATGGTATTAGAAATACCGGCAAATGACTGTACACAAAAGATGTTATGCTTTTCGCAAGAAATCGCACCAGGAATATGCACGGCGAATGGAATAGTGAAGCCAAGATACGGAAAAATACAACTAAGTGTCATTAATACGCTTATAATAATATATATAAATAATGTTTCGGCATACCGCATTGAGTTCGTCGGAGAGTTGTCTGAAAATCGGTACAGTGCAATTTAACCTCTGATTCCTGTGGGAAAATATACAATCAAGATTTTTCACTATTCATTTTGATTAGAACGTTGATTGTTACGGATTGGTGCTTTAGCACAAATCTTGTTGGCTTCAGACCAACCATTGAAAACAAGTAGGATGCAATTATTTTGAAGAGTAGTGTAAATCGGTAGTGCAAAATGCAAGGCTCCAACTCAAGCAGACTTACTCAAACTTATTTTCTCGCATAGTTTCAGCTGTTGCTTTTTTAAGGGTATGAGCTTATATCCACCTTTGTTCGTAACTAAATATTCCTCTTCTATTTCGTAATGCACGAATATATTTTCTCCTAACGGGAATGGTAAGGAGTAAGCTTTCTTTATAGTGAACCATTCAATGAAGTGTATGGTTATTTTACAGATGAGATGATCTCCTATATGGGCACTTTCGACAGTAAACAGCTTAAAATAGATACGATTAACATACTCAGCAAAACAAACATTAAAGAATAAAGGTTTAAGAAAGTAAAATAATAATGTATTAAACAGGAGGAGGCAAATTGCCATGAAACAGATCAAAAACAGCTAAATAAGTACATAGTACAAAACTTAATAGTTTAATTACTTATTGTAGATATATTTATAGAAGCATTTAATTTTTTTTCTGTAACAAAATTAAACTTGAACATAAACTTAAATGTAAATTTAAAATTTAAAATGAAATTCGAATTAATTACTCCTTTTTTCTTTTTCTTTTTTATAAAGATACAGATTAGGTTCCTTCTTTTCTCTTATTATCTTTGCTCTATATTCTTTGATTATCAATTTCTGTAATTTGGGCAGTCTTATTCAAGTTACAGACTTTTTTAGGATACAGATTAGGTTCATTCTTTTCTCTTATTTTCTTTGCTTTATATTCTTTTATTAAATCAATTTCTTTGATTATAAATTTCTTTAATTTGGCCAGTCTTATTCAAGTTACAGCCTTATATCACTATGTTTGTTTAAGTTCACAGTTTTACTTACTTAGATAGAGATTTAGTTCCTCGGCTGACAGATATTTGAGCTATTGTTGAAAGATATGATATTTAGTTGATAAGATATTATTAACTATGTTCATGTCACTGACTATATTGACACATTGCTGTAAATATTAACTATTGTTGTTTTGGGGTTGAGAGATGAATATGGATATGGGTGTTAGCGGGCAACTAGGTTAATGTTAATATTTATAGTAGTACAGATGACTCAGGCTGCTCTGATGCAGCTAATGGCAGAAACACATCCAAGCAAGCCTCAGGCCTGGCCTCTCTCAGGCTTCCTCGCAGCTCGCCTCAGAGAAATGAAAGCAAGATGATACCACCAGGTTCGGTGCTGTCATTGTAATTTTGTTAGTACATCTGTTGACAGAAGTAGGCCTGAGAGAGGAAAATTTTCAACATTGAGCAAAGCGCGCTTTGCGGCTAGGCCTTGAGGCTAGCTGCTGGCTTGGTTTTGTGTTGCATCATTTAAAAACCCGTGTTGGAAATTTTGACAACACCTCGAGGAAGACTCGAGGCCTGGATGTGTTTCTGCCAAGAGCCTCCCTCTTAAAATCATTTACGAGGGAGAGATCCCTGACCTCGAGTGGTAAACAATTCCACCTAGTGACGCCCTGTGAGAAGATACTTTTACTCCCAAACTGGGAAAGATAAGGAAAGTTCCTAAAATAATTCAAAAATGTGGCGCCACGTAATAATACAAATATAATTTGTACGAAAACTAAACCAATTATCGTGTAATATGTTTTTTTTTACCATAAATGCAGAATGAAATCGGTAGTTTCCAATCACAACTGGTAGAGGCAATAATGCTATATACGCTTTTGTGTCGTACAATGGAACAGAAAAGTCAGAAGTAAATATAGCAAAACTGGGATATAAAATGAATATTCAGTTTAACTCGATAAAGCTCTCTAAATCCTTATACAATATCATTACATTTTTCTTTTCTTACCTCTTGTTTTTAAATTATATAAATAATTCTAGTTAAACATATAATTGCTACTACTTTAAAACGAGGGAAATAATTTATAACAATTTGTTTACCATTTGAAATATTTTTTTATTGGATGACATCTGACATTCGGTGTCGTTTGCTTTAAGACCACTGACATGTATAATAGGAGCGCGTTCATGAAGTCGGCTGCAGCTACAGCCGCAGCCATTCTTTGCTATCTTGAAGCCAGACATAGCTGCGTGTAGCTGCTCCTGACTTTATGAACAATTTTAGCCATTGTCAGCTTCAGAAATATCATCATTGGAGTATGAGTTACATTTCATGTAAATATACAAAAAACAATTAAATTATTATTAAATCAATAAATGGCTCTCCACGCTCATTCATATAAATGGTTACATTTGCCATTATTACAATAATATTTCTTTTCTTTTCTGTAATTTAAAAATAACAACAAAAATGTCAAACGTAATGCGTTTGGGTTAGTTAGCTATGCTGGGTAGCACTCTCAAGTCGGTATCGGCTGCAGTCGACTACGGGACCGGCTACTATGATTTTCCGAACGGCACGGACTGTCATTTAGTCAAGTCAAAAAACTGGCTATTGCATTTCCGAACGACGATAGCCACATCTACAGTTACCATAGCCGGCTGCAGCCTATTTTATGAAAGTGCGCAGGGTCTCTTTAATGAACTTCAGAGCAGCTCAGAGCAGAACATAGCAGAGCAGAACAAAGCAGAGCAGCTCAGAGCAGAACATAGCAGAGCAGATCAGCTCAACTTAGATTAACTTTCAAATTGAAAGTAGAGCAGAAAAGAGCAGAACGCCCATTAAACACACTTTCCTGAAATTTTCTGAGAGCTGTCAAGTAGAACTGCAAGATTTTATCAACACATCATACAAAATTGTGCTATTTTGTACGAGCATGTGTTGTGTTGCATAATCTATTGTATGACAACCTTGCTACAGTGGAAATATTTGCACAGCCACCTGAGGAAAATAATGAACAGAAGGCAGTATATCCTGACAGCAGTTTACCACATAATACCACCAGACGAAACCAACTTTGTGCACAACTGAATGCCGCAAAGAATAAAAAAATACAAAACATTTAATCACGTGTTTTTATTTTGGAAATAATTCAAAAATCCTTGCAGTATGTCATTTTTCTTTGTCATTTGTTGCGTCCTTTTGGCTTAACCTTTTCCGCCCGTTCTTCCGTTGCTTCCAACCATGCTTCCTTTAATTTGAATTCTTCGGCTCTTTGTTCCCTCTACAACCTTGCGTGCTTGCCTACTGAATACCACCTAACGGAGTGAAGTCGTCCGTATCTTCATCAGCAGGAGCATCCGAATCTGTTAATCCAAACGACCACATCATCATCTCCATATAAAATTTCTTATCTAAAATTATACAATATTAAAATTAATTTTATATAAAATAAAAAAAAAACGATATCATTATTACCAGTTTTCAACCTATTTGCGTATTTGCTGAACACTCAACAGGTAAAACCTCGCCGGTAACTGCTTGCAGATGAATATGCTCCATTTAAACAATAACCGCAATTATTATATAAATTATTCCACTAGAATTTATATCTTTTTCCCAAAAAACCGAAATTATTTGAATTGTTATCAGAACTGTCAACACAATTTACAGTTGTCAAATGTCTGCTCTAAGTTACTCCTTCGAAAAAGGTAGATCAGAAAATCTTGCCCTAGGTCACTCTAGTTCACTTTAGAGCAGAGTCATTAAACACAGTTCAGTGCACTTAGAGCACTTTAGAGCAGTGCTCTGACTTCATTAAACACGGTTTTCTGCTCTAGAGTCACCTAGAGCAGCTCATTAAACAGACCTAATATAAGGCGCTTTCGGCAAACACATTCTCAGTGAGGCAAGTGAGATAGGGCGTGTTGCTAAACTAAGAATATTTAAGATCTTCAAGACAAAAGTGTTGTAAAAGTCAGAATTTCTTAGACGTCACGTGTTGCTAAACTCAGCCTTAAGAATTTTTCTTTAAAGACAATCCAGGGCGACCCGAACGCACTTGATTATCTTGATACATATATGTGTGCGTGAGCCATGATTTTGTGTTTACTTTTTCTTTCATTGTGCTAACAATATTTTTTAAACCGCACGATTCTAATGAAATTAGAATCGTGCGGTTTAAAAAATATTGTTATATATAAAACTTTAACTTCATATAATTCAGAACTTTTAATAGTCTGATTCATTTTTAAATTTTTTATCAATACTCAAAAACACGATGATTATAATACTTGTGAAAAAGATAACGATGTAAGCTGTCAAGTGTTGTAAAACTCAGTCTCAATCACATTTAGATGGTTCAGTTGACAGCTGCCTGACATGCAGACAAATTCTTAGTTTAACAACATGCCCATATTCTCAGTTGGCTCACTGAGACTGCACTTTCGGTGAACTGTCAGTTCCATATTGAGCTACAAAATTCGAACGCAACCACTGACTAACTGAGACAAGTGAAACTGAATTTTCTTGTCTCAGTTGACTCAGTTTCGTTATTTTGCGATTTTAATTGCTAATTAAAGTTTAGTGAACTATTTGAATAAACTAACAACACTTTTCTCAATTTATTACTATCCATTTTCTGTGATCAAAATTATTTAAATGTCAAAATTGGCAAATCAGCTAATTGGTTTGAACTGAGACAACTGAGATTGTTGGTCAAAGTTTTGTCTCAGTTGTCTCACTGAGACAGTGCTTGCCGAAAGCCCCTATAGACTGACTATGCTCGAGCTCACTTCTATATTGCTGACTCTTTCGGTCTAAGGACCAAGTACCAACTGAGAGGACTGTAAACTGCTAATAAATAAGTGGGTCCGCCGAAATAAATGTTTTTAAGTTAATTATTTTGGGTTATTACTGATAAAATTGTTTACCAAAGGCAATTTATTCATTAGATTATCATTCATTAAAATCGAAAGTTTTTTTTTATAATCGATTTTCGAGCTGCGCGCTCATTTTTTCAACTTCCCGCCAATGATTTTTTCAATGTTGGCACCGGCGTAAGAACTTTTTTTGACAAACATTTTAATGGGAATAGCAATTAGCAATGCCTTTATTGATGTCTCACTATTTTGCAATGAAGTTTGTTACAGTTTTGTCTATCTTATATATGATAATGACGGTATAGCCCGGTACGCTAGAGCCAAGGAATTTTTGTTCCTATACAAAAACTATGTAAAAAAAGCATCATGGAATGCTCAAGGAATTTTTTTCTTGACCGATTCCTTGAGGTAGTACGCTAGAGAAAAGTAATTCGAACAGAAAAACTCTACTTCCCGATTGACAAAAAGATGTCGCTCTTTTACGAAAAATCCATTTATGTCAATATTTCTTGAAGAAATAAGTACCGATGCACTTATTTCTGTAAGGAATTTTGACGGTGGTGGAATAATAGAAAAATTGAACGAAGGAACGGCGATTTTGCAAGAGGTGTATCAATTTTAAAATGACGAATGGACGAATAAAAATTGTTTTACTTGTAACTTCATTTTTCATTGGAAATTATCCATTTCTTCACTTTCTTTATTATTTCTTTATTGTCAGAAATATCACAAAATTGACAAATCCAAATTGTCAAAAATTCCTTGACCTAATGTCAAATTTTCTTTAAGAAATAAGTGGAAAAATTCCTTGACCTAATTCCTTGGTTCTAGCGTACCGCCCTTATGACTCTCTTTCTAGCGTTCAGAATATTTGTTTACATTTTTTTTTTTTTGAACAGTATTTCCTTATTTATTTTCTTTCCTTCATCTTGGAGTACATTCTTTTGTCTTTGATGACATTAAAATACTTATAACTACTACTTAATCTAGGTGGGAGCACCTTCTTACTGTTATCTGTAGGCAGTGAACTCTGCTAGCAATCAGGAGGTGTTCCTAAATGCGCAATGGGAATAGTTTCTTCCAAGGTATATAGAAGACAAGTAATCCCGGCACGAACCATGTTCCGCCATTTTTCTTAAATTTTCTTTTCCTTTTTTTTCATTCACTGAGGTACGTCACAGGGCATCAGCTGCAGAATTTTGACACAATTCTTGGCGTGTTTGATAGGTTTGTTTTGATTTGGTAAATTATTTTGTGTTATTTGTGTGTTGTAATATTTCTGATGTTCTGAATTATGTCTTTATGTTTACTATGTATAAATTATGTCTTACAGTGCCTTGTAAACTATTCTGGAATCATTTCGGGACATATCTTTCTACGTGGTTGCGATAGTTTCCGACATGGGACCAACTAATGTGGCCTTATGGAGGGAATTAGATATTAGTGAGAAACAACCATTCATTCAATGTTCAGATAATGAGTTGGACAAGATTTTCTTTTTTGCTGATACCCCGCACTTAATAAAATTAATTAGAAACCTTTATTTGTCTTTTAATATGTAGATGATGAGTGATTGAAACCTTAACCCTTCATTCAACCCTATCTCATGGAAAGTCCTCAGTTTTGCTCTCTTCCGGATGTATTGAGTGTTCCAGTTGATAAATCAAAAGTATATAGGGCGGGGTGACTTGCTCTAGTTCCACAATGCTTATCAAGATTAACGCTTTGTCGATTACAGTGAATTATCTCTTGTTTAAGTTCCTAGGTTGGAGTATTTACTGCAGTTGATTTTGAGGATCTTCCTTTTGTTTTGTTACAATGCAAGGACATCTTTCGTTCAATTCTCCTAGAATAGTACTTTGGATTGCTTTATATTTTAAACTTTTCCATTGCATTAAAAATAAAATACTCTTGAGGGAATATGTACTCCATGCTATTTTCAGTGATATATGGGATGTTGGCTGAAATGTCTCAATCAGAAATAATACATGTACTTCATGTTTTACATTATCCTTTATTAAATTTAATAAGATCTTAAAAAATGATTATTATGTAGAGATACCACCTAGAAACACAAGTTCTGGAAGAACCCTTTATCTTTTCAGCCCTGTACTTTTGTTCAAATTTTACTCTTGTCTGGAAACGTTCTGTTTTCCTCTTAGCTGGGTCCTTCAGGTCCTTGACAGACACCTTTTATAATTTAATATCTTGAACTGTGTAGCGCGTAGGCATCAAGTGATTATAGTTTAGAATCTTTAAGTATGGCTTAATCTTAGACTGCTTCAATTTCGCCTAGTCCATTTTTTTTGGATACCTGTCAATCCCAGCTATGAGAGCATGTTCAAATTGCGATACGTACGATTTTCCCTGTTTTCATAATTTTCCTCATCTTGGAACTATAAAAAAAAATGGAAAATGAAAAAAAAATTATTTTGATGAGTTATACATATATACAATTAAGAAAATATTTTTCATTAATTTTTTAATACTTTTCATTGCAAATTACTTTAACAATACGTTTTCACTTTTTACGATAAACAAAATCAAACGTAATTGAGGTAATTAATAGCAGGCCTGCCTAAAAAGCAAAAAATTTCCGAACACCAAATCAAATAATTGTCATCAATTTCACCAAATTCTTTAATGTTTACAACAATTTGTTTTACTGAAATTCGAAATTAATTTCAGGGCGCTTTTAAATTTCTGACCGATAGCAGTCGATATTTAAAATACACTAGAAACTTTCGAAATCTCTTAATTATTTAAAAGAAATAACTTTTTAGAAAAACTTTAATAGAGAATACGCTGTACTGTCACTGTCAGATTTCCTTTTCCTTTTTTATTCATTCACTGAAGTACGTCACAGACTATCAGCTGTGATGTGTCAAAATTTTAATGGGATTACCTTGTCTCTATATACCTTGGTTTCCTCTATATACCTTGGCGCTTGATGACGACCACCGTCGGCGTCGGCTTTATTAATGTAAATCGAGGCTTAATTCTGGTTCTGTTTTCACTTCCGTCGTCACAAAGCAACGAACGTACCCAATGACATCTAAAGTCAGATGTCATCTAAAAAAATATTTCAAATGGTAAACAAAGATTGTTATAACTTATTTCCCCCGTTTTAAAGTACATAGTAGCAATTATATGTTTAACTAGAATTATTTACATAATTTAAAAACAAGAGGTAAGCTAAGTAAACATGTAAGAGGCATTAATTTACTTTAATTTTAGAAAACACAATTTCAAATTCAAATTTAAAGTTTATTTATTACATACCCCGGCATAAAGGCCTAACCACAATGTGCATAACCTTGCATATGCAAGCCTTGAAAATAGGTTTGTTCACGTACTCGAATTTGTGAGTAAATCATAAATTATTCTTTTTTTATAGTCATTATTGACAGCTATTTTAATAATGGTGCTAAGTTCAATATTAAAATTTGTTTGATTAAGGGGATTATTTAGGAGACGGTCTACATAGCAAGGAATGTTGCTAACTTAGTGTTCCAATAATGATGGGAATTTGAAGGGATAATAGCGTTTGAGTAGGTATCTTTTCTGTTAAGGGTCGGAGATTTGTATTAATAATATCTTAGCGATTTAGTACCTATCTATTAAAAAAGATAATTGAGAAAAAAAGTGTTGAGCCATTCTGTCGTCAGGATGACTGAAGCATATTTATTTTAGACAGTTCCTTGTCTAGTATTTGTTATGGAACTATAGTTAGTGATTTGTTTGGGACGTAAAGTCCCGACTGTCAGCTCATGCTCACTCGACGGGCAGCGTTGACTGTAGGGCGGCACGCTAGTTCGCCTCAGCTATTGGCGGAGAGTGTGGGGAGGTTCCACAAAAAAACCTGCCGCTGCCGTCAGCCATAATCAAAAAAAATTTCGTGCCTATCAACACAAACGGCACACACCGGTCTCTTACCTATATTTATCCTCGAAGGCGCAGATGTTTCGGCCTTACTGCATGCCCCAACCACCCATTTGACACTGAGGGCAGGTAGTTTACAGTGTCCCTAGTTGACCTGTGGAGAGAGACTAGGAAAGCCTAGACGACCTTCATGATTAGATCATAAAACGAACTGTATAACTTGTATAAAATTCGTGTACGTGTGATAAGCAATTTTTTTGTGGACACGGGCGGGAAATGATAGGAGGGCTGGGGTTTTAGTTTTTGTCAGTTCGATATTTCTGACATTTCTCATTTGTCATTTCTTAGGTCGGGTGTTTTTTTAGTGATTTGTGAGTTAAAACATTAATAAAAGTATTTTATAATTTTGTGATATTAAAAAACTGGTAGAAATAATTTTTCTGTGCAAGAGATTTGTTATAATCGAGACTCCGGAGTCTATAATTATGGTGGTGAAGTGCGCTGTGTTGTGCTGCAGAAACAAACGGCGTTATTGTCGTGGAAAAGCATTCTTCAAGTAAGCTTAATAGCTTTACTAATTAATTATTGTGTTTAAAATAAAATAAAAATGAAATATTAATAAAAATAAACAGCCGTGGCAAAAAAATTAACGTTTTCCAATGCCGGTTTGTTTGCTTACAATTGTCAAGCAAAGGCAACGACAAGAAATATTATCAGCAAATAAATGGGAAAACTCTTAAAAATGTAATACGTAATAAAAGAATTATAAAATTATAAAATGAAAAAATGATACGAATGGCGCTGACAGGAAATTATAAAACTTGTTCAATATTTGATTAACTTTCAACCACTAAATTATGTGCCCGCTCAGAAAATATCGTAGTTTACGACTTCCATGACTAAACAAATACATCGATGCGATTCTACTACATCAAGAAAAATGCTTAAGTTTTTCTTCCTCATAGCCTATCCTTTCGTTTTATGATCTAAGCCTTCATGTGCGAGGGCTCCAGGAGAGTGAGAGGAGAATTAAAACTTTAGAATTTCATGATTACGTTATAATCTTTCCCGTGTACAATGTGATTTAATAATAAAATAAACAGCCTCTCTTTAATTCTTTACATGAGCTATCGGCGGATGAATAGAATATCTACTTAAAATTACTAAATTTCAGTTTCACCAAATGAGATATCTAGTTTTAATAGTAAACCATTTAAAAGTTATCCGTAATGTATATTGTGAATCCATACTGGCAAATATAATTGAGTCCGTTAATATATGTAGCTACACATATGCATATATGAATATTTCCGACAAGAAAACGTAAGGAGAATTATCAATAAACTATATTATGGAAATTCTCCTATATTCAATATTATAAACCTGTTTAGTTTCAATAGTTAATATGCCGGGAACGAACAAAACTCTTAAATGTAAATTTAAAAAAAAATAAATATATGTAATATAGTAGATGTAAATATAAAAATTACTAGAGGTAAATATGTATTATCTACTAGTTAAATGTAATAATATCTAGGTATAAGGCAAAGAAAACATTTAAGCCGTTTGCTTTAAACAAAAAGGAAAATCGATAACTACACGAAGTAATATGAATCGAAACAATTATTTTAAAAATCCAGTCTCTATGAATTCGATTGCAAAGGGTTTTTCTTGTTTTGTTTGTCTTTGTTTTTTTTTTGTACTGCGATCGCCCCTTGCTAAATTTATATGGCCGTACAGATATAGTTATAGCTACATTCAAAGGTAATGCTACTCGCTTTTTGTATAGTTTTCTATTGTTGTCATAGTCGCCTAATTAATTGACAAATGCACGTACCTATTATGATCGCATGTTTCCTTATTGTTATACCTTTCTCCCAAAGTTATAATATTAATTAATGATGTGCAAGTTTCACTTTTGTGATAGTTTAAAACACTGATAAAAGTTTAATTGATAATCATCAGTAGTTGAGACTGTTTAGAAATAATGTAATTTTTGTTAACTTTGCGTAAACAATTCAAAAAATGTATTAAGAGGGATTTCTGATATCAAGATAAAGAATATGAACTGTATCTGAATTTTCTCATGCCAAGGCATCTTGTCTAACGCTTAAATTATGGCATTTAAACACTATGATAAAATAGTTATTTATGAAATGAGTCTCTACCTTAAATTGTAGTTTTTGAAGAGTGTTTCAAGACATTCTAGGAATGGTTATTTTTCATGTTGATTCCAAACAAATTACCCCTTTGGTCTAATTCTTCAATTACGTTTTCGCTGGCTGTTTGACATCGGTGGAGGTGCTGTTGATTGATTGGTCAATTCTAACGACATAGATCCACGAGTTCTCTTGACTGCCTGAATATTTTATCGCATTCGGGTAGACATTGCCCACAGCTTGAACTCTGCAATTAAGCCCGAAACGTCGGAATCTTCCTAGCTGAATCAAAAAATGTTGCCTTCATTTGGGGGTTAAGACGTGATGCTCTCGATATTAATAAATTTTTATTTCCTTTGCGATGTCTACATAATTCTACTTATTGTAATCCTTCGTTCTATTGCTGGCCGGTTGATGTGACAGGAAATGAAGATTTCTTCTTCTTCTCCGTCAACGCCAGGTATAATTTCTCCGAGCTAGGGTGAGTGCGGACTGTCGATATGGCAGCCGGCCGGCATCCGTGCTGCAGTAGCTCTCAATGTAGCATGCTGCTATAGGCAGAACGCTACGACCATAACATATTCTCGATTGAATAAATAACTAATAAGGAAGCGGTGTGATGATTTATAAAATATATACGTATATACTTTTGCAATAAGGTACAAATTATTGAACAGAAGCAATTGCAAAATTCCCGACCTGGATTAACATCAACAAACCAAATTAGTTCCCGAATAAAAGACTAAAACTAAAAAATAAAAAAATTTAAAACTAGATATTTAATTTCTGGTAGCCCCAAGCTTTAAGCTTAAACGTACCCCGTGCACTACGAAAGTAAATAGACATTTATTTATAGCATTTTTACATTACAAAATCATTTTAAAGAAATTATAGAGATAATGCATATTATGTAGATACATGTCCTTAATAGCGAAAGGAAGGTAAAATTTGTAGATGAAGCACAGGGTCAAGACGAGGTGGGAATCGAATTCATGATCCCTGGGTTGATAGCACTGATTTATAACAATGGACTGAGCGATTTGCTATTTCATGTGGCACAAATATTATGTTTCTGTATATAATCGTCAGATCACCCTTTAAAACGTTTACTACATAAAAAACATGTAAAACTCAACCAATCAAATGAAATTTTACACCCGTAAATCGTATTAAATTAAAAAAATATATTTTCTTGTATCTTTAATCGCTTATCAGAAATTAAACTTATTCCGACTTTAATTTTCAAAATTTATTCTTACCTGAATCCTGCGTATGGGCAAGAGAGACGGAGCATGGTAAACACTATATTTACCTTATTCTTTCTGTGGTGACTGCATCTGTAGCCAACATAAAAAACATCAAATGGCATAAGAAAACGTTCAATAAGCAAAATTTTGTGTTGGTAGCTCCTACTCTGCCATAGGGCGAAAGAGAAAACTATAAAACTTGGGCCATGTGTTATAAGTTAAAAGTTGATAGTCAGCGCGCTTACCAACTGAGCAACCGAGGCCTCAAAAGATCATCTAGCTATAGGCTTGATAGTAAGCAAAATTTAGAAATATTAAAAGAACAGGTTAGTTTCGTTAAGTCTAGTTACGAAAATACTCGAGAAAACTTCGATAAACTTGAAGTAGACTTAAATGAAACGAAAATTCACACATTAAACGCTATCAAAACCTTTAAATCTCAATTAAATTTCATGATATCAGAGATTAATTTGATGAGGCAATGTCTAGCGTGGTGATTCACCTACAGGAAAGAAAGAATCAAATTAACACATTATCCATTATCCTCGTTTCTTCAGTCAGTAAAGTCTTACATCCTCTTGTTCTTAGCTATCACCAAATTAGTGAGTTATTAAAGGAACTCCCTCTATCTTTCATATTAAATACGGTAATGCAGGATCCTTTGTATTACAGTAACTTGCATTTATCGAAAGTGCCCATATAGGAGATCATCTCTTCTGTAAAGTAACCACACCTCATTGAAGAAGAATGGTGGTTCACTATAAAGAAAGCTTACTCCTTACCATTCCCGTTAGGAGAAAATATATTCGTGCATTACGAAATAGAAGAGGAATACTTAGTTACGGACAAAGGTGGATATAAGCTATACCCTTAAAAAAGCAACAGCTGAAACTATGCGAGAAAATAAGTTTGAGTAAGTCTGCTAGAGTTGGAACCTGTCATTTTGCACTACCGATTTACACTACTCTCCAAAATAATTGCATCCTACATCTTTTCAAAGGTTGGTCTGAAGCCAACGAGATTTGTGCTAAAGTACCAATCCGTAACAATCCTAACGTTCTAATCAAAATGAATAGTGAAAACTCTTGGTTATATATTTTCCCACAGGAATCAGAGGTTAAATTGCTCAGTACCGATTATCAGACAACTCTCCGGCTAACTCAATGTATTAGCATACAAATTTTAGCTTATCGCTCAGATTAAATCCCTAATAATTGTGAAAATTTACTAGCTCTCTTATATTTTAACCCTTGTTTGAAAAGCAATAATTTCAAAATTCATACCGACAAATTTTGGATATGACCTATCACTTATGACTGTACATTCTCAAATTCTGAAATTCGTCGTGTTGGCTTCTTGACAACAACTGTAATTGAACGCACAATTTCAACAAGTAAAAAACTTAGATTTGGTCTAACAGTACGTTTACATGCATACTTGAATTATACTTGAAGTACGCTAGAAGTAAACAAAATATCATGAAAAGGCTCATTCAACGCGTAAATTTCAACTTAAGTAATTGGAAAATTAAATTCAAGAAAAATTAAGTCAAGTAATTGGAATTAATTCAATCAACCGCCGTACATGAGCTTCAAGTGGATTTCAAGTAAAGTACTCAAGTATTCATGTGAACGTTGTAGCGTTCTGCCCTCACGCTACTTTCCTTGTTATCCCCCCTTAAAATTGTCCTGCCGTATATTTTTATCCCCGTCCATATTATCTTAGTCAGTTTGTTTTTTTATTCATTGCTCCGAAATCTTGGGTTCCTGAAAAAGGGCAAAAGTTCCATAATTTTCGAAGGATAATCCTATGCTACCCTTTCATACTATAATAAGACCTGAAATCGCTAAAAAGAAAAAAAAAACAACAAATTTTATTTATGTTTTCGAAAAGCAGCCCTATGCTGCTCTTCCATGAGGTGCATATTCGTCCGAGAAAAGAACAATTACCACGGAAAAATTATGATTTGTGCAGAGAATAGATCACCGCCCGACCGAAAGATTCCAAGAAAAATTTACACAAATATACGGTAGGAACTATTTTTGCCAAAAAGTGATACACGCACACAAGTACTTAGTGAAAAGATTGCCGCCCGAAGAGATTTCAGCAGTCGACCGAGAAAGAACAGACAAAAATTGCGCGCCTGCCGGTGGCTGAGGCAACGAACGGGAGAAATATAGGGAGGATGTGTACGGCAGAGTCAGTCGTAGAGTGATCTTTGGTTCGTGCGCTTCTTTAGTACGGAAGGCCGGTGGTAAAGTTTTTTTTTTGAGAAAATCATCTGATGAGTAATATGTATCAACATTGTTAATTTTGCTTTAATTAGATGCTTACCTGTGTTAATTAGTTCAACAGCATAATTTTTTTAGTTGCGAATGAAAATAGAATTTGCTTAGTTAGTTTTACGAATAAGAAAATTCATCGTCGTGTTTAATCGGATATTTACCTGCGTTAATTTATTCTGTTGGAATCTGCAAAGGGAAAAAATATACTATTTGCATTATTATTGCTGCGAAGAAAAATTCAAAGTTGTGCTTAATCAGATACTTACCTACGAATCAAAGTTGCAGAACGCCGTTTTGTTAGCGTCATTATTTTTTTTGGGAATCTGTAAAGGAAATTGCAATTTGCATTATCAGTGCTACGAATAGGAAAACTCAGAATTGTGTGTAATTAGATACTTACCTGTGTTAATTATTTCAACAGCATAATTTCTTTTATCTGCGAATGTAAATAGAATTTCATTCGTTAGTGTTACGAATAAGAAAATTCATCATCGCGTTTGTTTGAATATTTACCTGTGTTAATTTTTTTCAAGCCTGCATTAGCAGCGTGAATTTTCTTGTTGAATCTGTAAAGCAAATTACCATTTGAATTATTAGTGCTACGTATAAGGAAAATGCAAAGTAGCTTAATTGGATATTTACCTGCGTTTTGAAGCCTGCATTAGCGATTTTTTTTTGTTAAATCTGTAAAGGAAAATACAATTTGAATTAATAGTGCTACGAATAAGAAAATTCAAAGTAGTGTTAATTGGATATTCAGCGTGAATTTTCTTTTTGTATCTGTAAAGAAAAAAAAGTCAAAGTTGTGTCAATTAGATATTCACCTGGGCCGCAGTGAACATACCATTGCGTCAACATACTAGCCTGCCACGACTTGGCCGGATCAGATGTAGAAACCATCTTCGAGGAACAAAATGAAAAGGATATGAGAAGCAATCGAACGTAAAGCAGCCATATTATAATATCGCTTCATTAGGCAGGAGGAAACCTCGAATATTGTTAAGTAATACGCATGTAAGTCCAAGGTGGACCACAAGGTTAGTTCGATTTTGTTTTGCCTTACCTTTACTTTATTCTACTTTATCATAATTTACGTTATATAAGAGTTTCTCTTTACTTTCTTTCGCTTGCTCAAACATCATGACAGTTTGTTCAAGGTAGGACTAGTTAAGTATAGTTAGAAAAGCGCTTCTTAGGGCTAGAGTTAAGAGTATTATTCATAGAGCTACAAAGAAATTTTTTTTTAAAGGAAAATAAAAAGCAGGAAATAGGTGGATAAGTTATGTGTAATCGGGTTTCCTCCACCGTAAGTGAAACACATAGAAAACAATAAAGGAATAAATTTGTCTAACACTCATAACGCTCGGATTTCTTTGTTTCTAGTCCTCTTTCTTTTGTTTATGGAGTTCTTTTTGAGTATTCCTTCTTTCCTTTAGCGAGCCAGCGCGATGGAGGGAATATTTCCTTGACGGGGTGGTCACCGGCATGATGGATGAAGCCCTTCACACACACTCGCACCAGTCTCTGTAAGCCAGGGATGATATGGGGTTAAGAATCCTACACTCACTGCGACGTCTTAGCCAGGGTGGATGGGGGCGATGGGCAGTCCAGTCAGGACTCCGCATACATCAGGAGTCCACGTTATCTCTCTCTCTCTCTTCCTCTCGGCGTTAAACTCTCTCCGGGTGGTCGAGCATTTGTACGGCGTTGCTATTTCATTTTGCTTTATTTCAGCACCTCGCATCGCTGGCAATATTTAAATTACATCACTTTCAGGTATTTACTTACAGGTTGTACCAATGGAGGCGAAGCATCATGAGTCGTGGAAATTTTTTTTTGTCTGTCCGTCCGTCTGAAGTCTGACAAAGATGATTCAGTTTTTTTATTACTCATTTCGCACAGCTTTTCAAGCATCAAGGGATGTGAGTGGCAAGAACCACCTCAAGCCGGCTGACCGCTAGCGGCAATACGCTGCGCGGCCACCCACACTAATCCCGAGATGAATTTTGCAGCAAGAGGTGTCGATTGCAGCGCCTATCTGCATTCATTGTTAGATGCATGTAGGTAGGCCTGGCAACAGGCGCGCTCTTCGCTACAACGTACTGTAATCTACCCTAGATTTAATTTTGTATGGTCACCTCTCTGTGCAAGTATGATTTTTGATGTTGTTTTTCACATATATTTCTAGAACAGTTCGTCGGACAGAAAAACCGATTATAACACATTTTATAGTATTTCATCTTCTGAAGAACATTAGAGTGATCGTTTTCACAGTATTCGTAAAAATACTAAATTTTAATATGGCAACACCAAGAACGCGTTGCCCGATTTAGTCCACTTTTGAAATTATTTACCATTTTTATGAAAGCACTATGTACAAAATTTCAGCTCTCGACGTTGACGCGTTCGCAGGTAGTATCCAAATATTAGTGAAAAACGAAATTTTTGTATGGGGAACCCTACGAAGGAGTTACCCGATTCGTCCCATTTTCGAACTTAATTTTACTTTTCCTTACCTCCTGTTAATTACCAATGGATGTGAAACAGCAAGTTAACTTCACTCAATCAAGGCAATGAATTTCAAGCGTTTCTTGACGTCGATTTATACTTTTTTTTTGCGGAATTACCTAATATTGAGATTCTAGTATCTTCACAATATTTTGATTAACATTTACGTTTTTTCAGCAATGGATGCCCTATGCCGCTGTTGCCTAACAGAACACCCAAATATACACAACATTTTCGAAGATGGAATACTGAAAAAACTTCGATTATGTTCAAATGCTACAATTTCAAAAGATGATAGTCTACCGAAAATAGTTTGCGAAAATTGCTTAGAAAAAATCGAAAATTCGTATGAATTTCGTGAAACTTGTGAAAGATCAGATTCCCTTTTAAGAGATTGGATAGAAAGGTTAGAAAAGAATGACTTAAGAAAAGAATCGGAAATTGAAAAACCCGGTGATGACGAATGTGAGGGCAGCGGTATATTTTCGAATTCATGATTAAAATTCTGTAAAAGATTTTTCTTTTCTTTTTTGTAGAAACAGGAATATTAAAATCAACAGTTATTTGTGGTTTTTCTATGCAAAAAGAGGAGCATATCATAGATTTGTATGAAACCGACTTAATAGAATGCTTAAGTACGGCAAACGATGAGATGATCGATCTAAATGGGCAGACAGCTAGTGGTGGGAATGCAACTGAGACTTCCATGTATGGTGATGAAGTCGAAAATATTTCGACAATTGATGAAGGTGCCTTTAAAATTATAAATGATATCGAAGAAGAAGAAGAAGAAGCACAAGATGAAATAGAAATAAAACACTCCACCATCCTTGAAAATTATACCTGTGAAAATGACTATAATTTACTTCAGGAAGAAGATGAACATGCTAATTTTGATGAAATTAATCTGAAAGTTAAGAAAGACAATGAAACGAAAATAAAAACTCGAAAATCTAAACGAATAGCAAAATCAGTGGCTTGCAGAATTTGTAATCAAACATTCTCTTCCGAAGAAGCTCTAAAGGAACACGGAAATTCTCATATAGTAAATGGACGATTCTGTTGTCACCATTGTAGTAAAACATTTAAATGCATGGAATACTTTCAAAGACATTTAGTTCGACACACTGGATTAAAAAAACACGAATGCACTTTTTGTAAATCAAGATTCTATGATTCATCTTCCCTCAGCAAACATGCTCGAATTCATACTGGAGAAAAGCCTTATGAATGTGGAGCATGCAAAAAACGATTTGCACAAAATTCTAAACTAAAGGTTCATAAAAGAGTGCATAGTGATGAAAAACTAGTGGAATGTGATGTATGTTTTAAAAGATATTCGCACAATGGTCTTTTGCATTCGCATAAAAAATTACATTTATCGGTAAGAGAACATATCTGCACCATTTGCCAGAAAGGATTTACATTATCTAATCAATTAAAAAGACACATGGAACTACATCAGAATACAGAAATGAAATATCAATGCAATGAATGTGGAAGGAAATTTTTACATAGTACTGCTTTAGATAATCACATGGCAATGCATGAGAGTGAGCGTCCATATAAATGTTCGATATGTTCTAAGAATTTTAAAACGAAATCTTATCTTTCTACTCACTTAAGGACTCATTCTAAAGATAAACCACCCCCAAAATTTGAATGTCCTCAGTGTGGGAAAGGTTGTTCCAGTAAAAGTAAATTGGATGGACATTTACGAATACATACAGGAGAGCGGCCGTTTGAATGTAAAATATGTAAAAAACGATTCTTGCATAACTTTCATGTGGTTGTCCATATGCGTACCCATACGGGAGAGAGACCCTATCCTTGTTCAGTTTGTGACAAATCTTTTACTAGCTCATCAAAGCGTAAAACCCACATGTTTAATCATACGGGAGAAGAAAACTATTTCTGTAATATTTGTGAGAAAGGTTTTGGACAAGCTTGGATTAGGAATGCGCACCAAAAAAGAAAATCATGCAAAGCGAAAACTGATACAACCGACCAGAAAAAAACTTCCAGTTAAGTTTATATACAATTAAGGAAATTGAAAAATCCAATGATGACGAATGTGAGGGCAGCGGTATATTTTCGAATTCATAATAAAAATTTTGTAAAAGATTTTTGTTTTCTTTTTTGTAGGAACAGGAATATTAAAATTAACAGTTATTGGTGCTTTTTCTATGAAAAAGAAGAAGCATATCATAGATTCATATGAAACCGACTTAGTAGAATGCTAAGTACAGAAAATGATGGGATGATTGATCTAAATGAGCAGACATCTAGTGGTGAGAATGCAACTGTAACCTTTATGTATAGTAATGAAATCGAGAATAGTTCAACAATTAATGATGTTGCCTCTAAAATTATAAATGATACCGAAGAAGAAGAATAAATAGAAATAAAACACTCCACCAGCCTTGAAGATTAGGACGATGATTTACTTCAGGAATGTTACGTACCTTTTTGGGACTGGCAGGAAATATATCCAAAACACTTTTTTCTTAAATTTTATTCCTTTATTTGATCTATTAATTTCAACTTCCTTTTTTCACATACACAACCCTTCTTTATTCTAACAATATTGATTTCTCTTTTTTTTTAAATTCACTGTTTCCATTTAGTAACTAACTTCTTTTAAAGCTATTAGTTTACCGACTATTTAATAATTGAATCTAATGCCTTTTTTATGTACCTGATTTTAAATTATTTTTCTTTTTTGATTACCTCTACTGTCTAGTAGGTACTGTATGCTATTTTATTTTTGCATATTTTATATTTATGTAGCATTAATTCTAACAAAATTTTTTTTCTTTAGTATTATTAATCTAATTATTTTTAATTCTATTTGTATATAGTGACCAGGGCTACTCCTTTTGTTTCAATTTTACATTGATTTGGTGATCCATGTTGTACAGAGTATACATATAATTATTTTCTACTTAACAAAGGGTCAATGCAACCAACTTCTAATTGTCATCATATTTTATTTACTCAATGCTCATTCATTGCAGCAGTAACAAATATTATGCGTCAGTAAAATTAATCAGTGAATGAACTCTGCATTGTGTAAAATTTATCATTTTGTTTTTATTGTTTGTAAGCAATTTTTGTACATTTTTTTGTAACTTGAATAATAAATGTTTATAGTAAATTAAACTGAGTGTTGTTACTTAAACATTTTTGGTCCTTCGAGCAAAACGTCGCTGCTATAATCAGCAATCTTGTAGAACTTGGGTCTTCAGGTAACAGATTATTATAGCAAATATAACCTCTGGAATTAAGGTCCAAAGGCTGTAATTATAAAGTTGAAAGACTATTATTGAATTTCTGAAACAAAGGGTCCAACGATTTTTAAATAGCGTCTTCAACAATACGCAATATATTTTTTTTCCTGCTACTTTGAAATCATCATCGGTTGAGGTAAAAGCATCATCAAACTACTAATTCGTCGTACTCATCATGGATCAGATACTGAGGGAGCAGACAAAATATACAAGGATAATCAAGAAGATCGCTGCGCAAATCAGCAGAGATCCTTCGGCTAGGAAGACTAAAGAGTATGGCGAGGCACGGCTACATTCACTCAACACTGCATGGGAAGAGTTCGATAACATCAATACACAACTCGAATCACTAAGGGAACAAAACTCCGATCACAAATATTTCGTCGACAACTACCACAGTCAAGTTGAAACACTATATGATCAGACTAGAGATCTTTTAGAAAATTTGATTCCAGAGGCAATCGAAAGGAGGAAGAGGTCAGAAGATATCTCAGAGCAGTTACACTAAATCAAGAAGCAATCAGCTATAATTGATACGCTGAAACGCAATATAGCTAACATTAAAGCAGATGAAGAAAAACAGCACTCTCCAGTATATTATACACAGAAGATTAAACTATTGACTACTGGGAATTGATTGTACATACTCATATCAGTATAATGGCATTGGGAAAATTCAAAGATGACTACTTTGATCAAGTTGTCTTTGCAGCAACTGAAAGTATTAATTCAATTACAAGAAAAGTTGCAGAGTCTATCTACACCATTAGCAACAATTCAGGCACCTACTCCTAGAACTGAGAGAAGTGCAGCAGTAAAACTTCCACGTATTGATATACCAATCTTTTCCGGCGATTATCTTAAATGGCCTTCAGAAATTTATTCATCGAACTGATACATAAAAATAATACAATTACTAAGGCCGAGAAATTATTTTATTTAAAAGCAAACGTGAATGAAGAACCAAATGAATTGATTCAACATTTTAACATTACTAATGAAAACTATGACGCTGCATGGGAAATCCTAGATCGCAGATATAATAATACGAGAAATTTAGTGTCAGCCCAACTAAGAAGACTTTGTAATCAACCAGAAATTTTAAAAGAATCATCGACTGGTTTAAAAAAAACTCCACAACTCAACACTAGAATGCCTAGAAGCATTAAAAAATCTAGACATCGACATTACGAACTGGGATCCACTCATCATTCATCTACTGATACAAAAACTAGGCAAAGAATCTCGAAAAATCTATGAACAATCATTGGAAAATCCCAGAGAGATTCAAGCACTAAATGAATTCCTAAATTTTCTTGAAAACAGATTTCCAGTGCTAGAATCTATGGAACCGACAAAGACCAGAGACAAAAGAAATGAAGTAAAAATACACCACGGTATGGTGGGAATAAAATCAATATGCGGCTTCTGCAAAGCAAATCACAAGATTTATACTTGTGAAAAATTTAATAAATTGAATGCTTTACAAAGAAACGAAGAGAGCAGAAAAGCAAAACTCTGCTCCAATTGCCTAGTTAAGGGACATGCAGCTCAGAATTGTAAAAGTTGGAAAACTTGTAGAATATGTAACAGAAAACATCATACACTATTACATTTAAATTCATCACCTCAAAAACCTGATTGGAAGCTAAACAATCAGGAAACCAATGAGAAGGAATCGACTATACCAAATGCGTCAGTAGTCAACTCATATTGCAGAAAGTAAAAATCAGTGTACTGTATTGTTAGCCACTGCAATATTACAAGCAGTTGGTAAAAACAACAATACAATTATGCTGCGAGCGCTTATTGACCAGGAAGCTCAAGCCAGCTTCATAACCGAAGAAGCGGCTCAGAAGCTAAAACTGCTAAGAAGACGAATAAACGCCACTGTAACAGCAGTAGGAGGTGCAAAGATTGACAATATTCAAACGTGCATTGAATTAACAGTAAAGCCAAGATTTCCATCACCATTTCTCACAACAACAACAGCATTAGTACTTAAAGAGCTAACGAGAGTAATGCCGTCCGAAAAAATTACAAACAGATCAGAATGGAAACACACAACGATTCTGATATTAATAGATCCGAATTTAGATGAACCAAGAAGAATTGATGTAATCCTTGGAGGAGAAGTGTTTGCTAAAATACTAATGGACAGTGTACTGCGGGGGCCTCCAGAGACTCCCATAGCTCAAGAAACACAATTAGGTTGGATACTGTCGGGCGAAGTGAAACAAAGTATATCCACCATAGCACCCCAATGCTACATATCTGAAGTAGATGTAAATGAAGAAATTCGAAAATTTTGGGAAATCGATGACTTGAATACTGATACAGTCTTGACAGGTGAAGATGTAATGTGTGAAACTCACTTCAGAACTACTCATCGAAGAAATGCTGACGGTAGATATACAGTAAGATTACCATTTAAAAAGAATCCTGAAACCGCCAATCTTGGGGGTTCTCGAGAAATCGCATTAGCAAGACTACTCCAGATGGAAAAGAAATTCAAGACAGAAAAGACGTTTGAAGTCCTGTATAAGGACTTTATGAGTGAATATTTAAAACTTGGCCACATGACCTTAGCAACTGACAATTTGGACACAGCATATTGCCTACCTCATCACGCTGTACTAAAACACGACAGTACAACGACAAAACTAAGAGTGGTATTTGATGGGACAGCAAAAAGAAATAATCATGAAAGCTTAAATGAAATACTTTTAGTCGGACCACAAATACAACAGAATTTAATTTCAATTCTGCTCAGATGGCGAAAACATAAAGTAGTATTCACATCTGACATTGAAAAAATGTACCGCCAAGTAAACATTGATATTAGAAACCAGAATTATCAGAGAATCTTGTGGCAAAATTCTGAAAAAGAACCCATCAGGAAGTACAAATTAACTACAGTCACATATGGAACCACAAGTGCACCATTTTTAGTAATTCGAACACTTCAAGAAGTGCCCAAAGATACAGCTAAAGACTTTCCATTTGCAGAGAAAGTCATCATGCGAGACACATACGTAGATAATATTGTATCCGGAGGGGATTCCTTAGAAGAAGTCAATAAAATAAGTCATGAATTAATAAACGCCCTTAAGAGCGGAGGTTTCAACTTGAGAAAATGGAGTAGCAATAGCAAAGAACTCTTACAGAAACTACCATGGGAAGTAAGGGAATCAGCTACAGAAATGAGTTTCGATCATGAAAAGTCAATTAAAGCACTTGGAGTTCACTGGAATCCATCCACTGATTACTTCAAAATAAAAGTGAATATTTCAAACAGTGAAGATCCTCTGACTAAACGTAAGATGCTGTCCGAAGCCTCTAAAATATTCGATCCAATTGGACTATTGGCCCCAATAATTATGACTATCAAACTATTATTTCAAGAAATTTGGACTGAGAGCCTACACTGGGACCAACCCCTATCTGGGAAAATTAAACAAAAATGGAATCGGATCAAACAAGAATTAACAATGCTAACAAAAATTAAAATAGCAAGATGGATTGGATACTCTCACGGCGATTACAAATACGAGTTGCACGGGTTTTCAGATGCCTCAGAAAGAGCCTACAGTGCAGTAATATACTTCAGAACAGTTCATAACGGAAAAATGACTGTCTCGCTACTCACCGCTAAAACTAAAGTTGCCGCCCTGAAGTCGAAACTAACACTACCAAAATTAGAATTATGTGGAGCGCATCTTCTTGCAAATTTATTAAAGGAAACTATTGTCAGCCTAGAAATTCCAAACATTCCCTACTTTGCTTGGACAGACTCCAAAATAATCCTATCATGGATTAGGGCCGATCCACATAAATGGAAAACCTTCGTGGGCAACAGAATAGCAAATATACAATTAAGAACAACCAAGGAAAATTGGTACTACGTAAAGGCCTCTGAGAATCCTGCAGACGTAGCTTCTCGAGGAATCTATCCATCACAACTAGAAACCCATTCGCTGTGGTGGGAAGGTCCATACTGGCTGAAATGTGAAGAGATCACATATCCAGAAAGTAAATTCGAAGAAACAGAACTAGAAAGGAAAAAGATTGCAATGCACACACTAATACGTACACAAGATGCAAACGTATTCGATCTCCTACTGCAAAGTCACCGTTCATTATGGAAAGCTCTACGTATCACTGCATACTGTAAACGATTAATAAACAATTTGACGGAGGATAGACACGCAAGAAAATGTGACTCACCGACTGTGAAAGAACTCGAAGACGCATTAATACCAATCATTAAGTATACACAAGAGAAGCATTTCAAGGAAGACCTCCAGAAATTACGTCAAAGTCAAGAACTATCAAAATCAAGTCGGCTACTCACGTTAAATCCATTTACTGATTCAATCGAAGTATTACGTGTTGGTGGTAGACTAGAAAACTCAAACTTGACGTTTAAACAGAAGCATCCAATCATACTTCCCCATAAAAGCGAGTTAACTACACTTATTATAGATCAAGCTCAAAAGAAGACTCTACATGGAGGAAACACTTTAACCTTGGAGGAAGTCCGTCAAAAATACTGGATAATTAATGGACTAAAGGCAATTAAAGGTTATATCCATAAATGTGTTCAATGTCATCGATACAAGGCCGAAAAGTCGCAACAGATGATGGGAATGTTACCCACAGCCAGAGTCACTCCGAGTCGTCCCTTTACTCATACTGGTGTGGATTACGCAGGACCATTCGACCTACTTGTGAAAACAGGTAGAGGCAACCGCACTTACAAGGGATATGTAGCAATTTTGATATGCTTGACTACCAAGGCAATTCATATTGAGGTAGTCACCGATCTCACATCAAAGGCCTTCATAGCCGCATTTAAAAGATTGGTAAGCAGAAGAGGGACTGTGGCACATATATACAGTGATAGTGCTACTAATTTCGTGGGCGCCAGCAAGGTAATCAGCAATCTTCATCAACAAGATGCATATAAAACCGAAGTAAATGAAGCCATAGCAGAAACTGGCGCTCAATGGCATTTCATTCCTCCATCGTCACCCCATTTCGAAGGACTTTGGGAAGCCGGCGTCAAATCGATCAAGCATCATATGCATCGAGTAGTTGGTGAAACGAGAATGACATACGAAGAAATGACCACACTAATGACACAAATAGAAGGGTGTCTCAATTCTCGTCCATTATGTCCATTATGTCCATTAACACAAGACCCCGAAAGCCTAGAAGTGCTCACACCCGGTCACTTTTTAACTGGTGCACCTATATTGTCAATACCAGATAAGTACTACTTAGATACAATACTGGTCTTCTTAAGAGATGGGACAGAGTGGAAAAGATGTACCAGGACTTCTGGAAAAAGTGGTCTAATGAGTATCTTGGAAGACTTCAACAAAGACCAAAATGGACGCAGAAGAAGCCTAACCCAGCAGAAGGTGACATCGTATTAATAAAAAAAGATAATTTACCTCCGTCTCGTTGGGCTCTTGGAAGAATAATCAAAGTACATCCGGGAAGTGATGGACTTGTCAGAGTCGTAACTATGAAAACGAAATCTGGTACCCTTAAACGACCACTTACCAAAATCTCGATGCTGCCGATAAGTAATGATCAAAAGAATTTAGGCGACATGCCAACTGAAGAAATAGACTCTGACAATGATACTAAAGCGACACCTGTTTCCTCAGGGGAAACAAATAACGACGAATGAAAGGCATCTGTACAAAGTTGTCACAAACGACGAAGGAGTGAAAAGACCTATAATGCAAGCCATTTAAAGATGAGTCGACACGAATCTGGGACATCATCATCATTAAAAAAAGCTCGCAAATCCAACTTTCTGAGTTATCTGTTCATCATCAC
This sequence comes from Dioctria linearis, assembly GCA_963930735.1. Lineage (NCBI taxonomy): Eukaryota > Metazoa > Arthropoda > Insecta > Diptera > Asilidae > Dioctria > Dioctria linearis. The sequence continues at coordinate 34,827,027 of OZ005740.1, read as the reverse complement.
TACCTTGTTGGTCGTAGCACTGGGTGAAACCGTCAACGCACCGTATCGACTAACCAAGCTTGATAACCACGAAGGATTATATTTTGATGAAATTTCCGATATGCGATTTTACTTTAGCGAATGGAACTTGGTAGTCTATTACAACCTAACAACATATTGGAAAGAACTCTATGGCATCCGAAAATCAATCCGGAAACTGAATCAGTTATGCGATGAAGAAACTAGGCTGTCAAGAGATCTATGTTATGCCACTATCCAAACATTGAAACATCAATTGTTAGAAATCGAACAAATGAACGACATATTATACCAACAAAATGAATATCCACGAACTCGCAATAAGCGAGCACCATTTGGATTCATAGGAACGGTCACTAATAAATTGTTCGGAATTCTGGACCAAGATTTTGCTGACCAATATGAAAGGCAAATAAGTGAAATTAAGGCAAATGAGGATTATTCTAGACAATTATTACGAAATCAGACCTCTATAGTAGATAATACGGTCAACATTATGAAAAGAAACCACGAGGTTGTTCAACACCAACTTAATCTAATGAATACTCAAATCGAAACAATAACCAATCAATTAAATAATTCACAATATGAGGCAGTTTTCATAAAGCAGTCAATTCCGTAGCTATTCTGATAACTCTGAACCTAGTTACATTTCAACGTTTACAAAAGGGAAATTCTATCACTCATTACAGACATTAAACATGGGAAAATAAATACATTCGTCCTAACACCTGCACAACTTAACGAGCAGCTCACAACAATTCGTGAACACTTACCACCCAATGTACAATTACCAGGGACTGGGAGTAAGTCCTTTCTAATAACACTTTACAACTCAATGCATGTGAAGACAAGAATTACGGGAAAGAATGTACTATTCGACATTCGAATTCCTCTGATGAGCACAGAAGCCTATCGATTGTATGAAATAATAACTATTCCTACTATTCACAATTAACAATATATCTACATCGATCCTTCCAGCAAGTATCTGGCCATAAATCGACGACAAGATCGATTTAGCCCAATAGAAGAAGAAGATCTCAAAGGTTGCGAGATGTTAACAGAAGACCAGCTTGTATGCAACTTAAACCAATCAATCTTCACTCTCAAATCAAATCAAAGTCATTGTGAAATGGAGCTCTTCAATAACGATAACTATTGGAGAAGATTACACCAGCCAAGTACGTGGCTATTTGTATTACGAGAAAACCTGACTTTCGAAATCAGTTGTGACAATAAAGGACAACCATTATCACTATATGGCAATGGAATCATTCAAACCATCGCAGATCGAAAATGCACATATCACCTATCCCAGAAAATACGGTTATATCTAACTTCATAACCATGAATAAAGATCAGCTGTCGAATTCGTCAAAAACTATGCCACCACAACTAATTCAAGAAGTAAACAATAATGATATAAAAAAACTAGACGATGCAATCAGGTTTCAGCAAGAACGCATAGAAAATATGCCAAAACTAAACATCCATGACCTACATCACTACAGTATGCCATATCTGATCATATGTGGTGTCATTGCCATCGGTCTTTGCATATATTGCGGACGAAAGAGGAGTGTCACGTTAAGAACAAGGGCAAGGCCGATCCCAGCACCAAGGTCCATCAAGGAAGAGCAGCGAAATTCCAGCATCGAGTTACCGACACTTAACCTTGAGGCGGGAGAATGTACAGAGTACATATAATTATTTTCTACTTAACAAAGGGTCAATGCAACCAACTTCTAATTGTCATCATATTTCATTTACTCAATGCGAAGTTCATTCATTGCAGCAGTAACAAATATTATGCGTCAGCAAAATTAATCCGTGAATGAACTCTGCATTGTGTAAAATTTATCATTTTGTTTTTATTGTTTGTAAGCAATTTTTGTACATAAAAATGATCGATCGATAATGATGAGGGCAGTTATTTTTTGTAACTTGAATAATAAATGTTTATAGTAAATTAAACTCAGTGTTGTTACTTAAACACATGTTGACAGTGTCCGTGTTCCATTTTTTAAACGATTTGGACTGATTTTGTTTTAGCGAGGCTTCTAGTTCGCCTTAAACTGGGTTGGGGAGCAGGAGTTCGTTCTTCTAAAGGGATTCCCTCTGATGAAATTTCGGGGTTACCTTGTGGTTGATTTCTCTGTTGTCTCATCTTGATGACAACAGGGTTAAGATATTTTACTGCCACCACAATCATTATGGCCAGAACAAGTAGGCTCGTAAATGATATAGAGGTGGTGGACAGGATATGGGAGTTTCTATTTGATACTTTCTCTTGGTATTTCTTGATTTTGCTTTGGATTTCTTCCAGCGAATGGGTGTCAGTATAAATTGATTGATATTGATATGGATATCGTCTCCCGTTAAAATCTCGATTTTCCCCAGACTGTGGTCCTGAGATTCGTGTAAAATTTCAGGCAGGTTTACGTTGAGTAGAGAATGGTTTAGCTCAGGAAACTGATTCGGCTGAATAATTTTTAGTGGATATCTACTCTGACCTTCATATTTAAGGAATTTGTCACCTATTTGAACTTGACATGGTTGCGTTATCTCCAGTATCCCTTGTCCTTCCAGTTTCGAGATAACAAAGTGATCTGGACATGTGATGTGTAACACCGTGGAGGTGATAAATGAAAATAGCCACGCATTTGGCTTGTTTAATTTAATCAACATGTCCTTTTGGGGGGCTTCTACTCTGGTCCTGCATTTGGGCACTTCATTAAAAGGATTATATAATAATTTAATGGCACATTCGTTGGATGTTGCCGCTTTGATTATAGGCACCGACGAGAATCCCTGATGCAGCTGGAGATAGGGCCAATTTACTAGATTTGTTTCTGTCATCTCACCCTGACAAATATTCCATCTCAGTCAGCTCCCCTTTTGGTAATTCAGACCACTGTCTAATGACGGCTCAATTTATCACCTCAACTCTGCGCCGCTCTACTTCTCCACCTACAAGTAGGCTTCTCTGGCACTATAAGAACGCTGATTGGGAAAGTCTCAATCAGTATCTTAGAGATATTGATTGGTCGGTCTGTCTTGCTTCGAGGGATGCTGATGAATGCACATTAGAACTTAGTAAAATACTAAGTCTAGGCATGCGTGAATATATTCCGTATTCTTACAGCAGATCTCAACAACAGCAAAATCGCTCTTGGTTTAACGATAAGTGCAACCAAGCTATAAAAGCGAAAGCGTCTGCTTTTCGCGCCTATCAAGTGCATCCTTGTCCAGAACTGAAAGAAATCTACAAGACTGCACGGAACACCTGCAAGTCCATTATCCAGAGAGAAAAATTTCTTTTTGACCAGAATGTTAGACAAAGAATCTTGGCAAGCCGCAAAGGTTATGAAAGATTTCTGGTCCCTGGTCAAAACCATCAGGAACAACTTCAGCAGTTCCTCTATACCTTCACTACTTAATAATGGTGAACTGGTTGTTGATTCCCTGGATAAAGCTAATATTTTGGCTGCTAGATTCGCATCAAATTCTTTTCTTCCACCCACTTCACAGGCACCTGTCGTGCATCCCCCGTGCGGATGTGTACAAGAGCCAACACACATCCGTACGAGAGATGTGTTCAAGGTCCTTAAAGGAATCAACGTCTCTAAAGTCGCAGGCCCTGATGGTTTCTCGCCCCTATTAATTAAAAGCTGTGCCTCATCCTTGGCTAAACCTCTGCGCAAACTATTCTACCTGTCCTATTCGACAGGAAAATTTCCAACTGCTTGGAAACTAGCTCACGTTCAGCCTATTCCCAAGAAAGGAGAGGGTAGCGATCCCTCAAATTATCGGCCAATTGCAATCACTTCGATTCTTTCAAAGGTTTTTGAATCTATCATTAACTCCAAATTAATGAAGTATCTGGACACCAATCAGCTCATCAACGATCGCCAACACGGCTTCCGGCACGGACGCTCATCTGGAGACTTGCTGACTTTTCTTACGGAACGTTGGAATCGTAGTCTTCACAATTTTGGTGAGTCCAAAATCGTTGCTCTAGATATTTCAAAGGCCTTTGATAGAGTCTGGCATCCAGCCCTTTTAGCCAAACTCAAAGCACTTGGTCTTACCCCTCCTCTTCTATTATGGATTGAAAGTTTTTTATCTAGTCACCAAATACGTGTTGTATTAGATGGCGTTATATCTGAACCTCATCCTATTAATTCCGGTGTCCCCAAGGGCTCTGTTACTTCTCCGACTCTATTTCTAATCTTCATTAATGATCTGCTTTCCCTTACTTTCAATCCTATCCATAGCTTTGCTGATGACAGTACCCTTGATTTCGCATACTCCTTTGACACCCTTGCGGATTCCAGAGGGAACGCCACATGTGTTAAACGAGACTGCATGATTAGATCATTGAATAACGATTTTGACAATATTCTCGCTTGGGGCAAAGTGAATCGCGTCGAATTCAATGCATCTAAGACCCAAAGCTGTCTCATCTCATTAAAACAAGACCATCACTTAACCACTCCCGTTTCGTTTGATGGTGCATTAATTTCTGATTCACCGTCACTAAGCATTCTTGGCATTAATATTTCCAGTAAGTTAAGCTGGACAGATCACATCTTCTCGGTTGCCAAAGAAGCATCAAAATGTCTTGGTTTTTTGAAAAGGTGTAAGAAATATTTCAGCCCATCAAATATAGCGCTCCTCTACAAGTCCTACATCAGACCTAGAATGGAATACAATTCCCATATCTGGGCCGGGGCTGGTCGCACAGCCTTAGCTTCATTGGATATTGTCCAAAAGAGAGCCTGCAAGCTCATTGGCGATGTGGCAATTACTCGTCATATCGACTCGCTCGAGCACCGTCGCAATGTTGGATGCCTTTCGCTCCTTTATCGCTATATGCATGGTCAATGTTCTGATGAAATATCTAGTCTGATTGAGTGATGAGTTATCGCAGCGAGTAGACGTATTTTTTCAGTGCTCCGTGAACAGTAGCTTTTTTTCCCCCGTTTTTTATCAACTATCAGTTCTGTGTTTGTACTACTACCGGCTTAGTGTGGTGACAAAGTTAACTTTATATCTTTGCTGATTTATTTGTTAAGAAAAATCACATATTAAATGGCGGGAAAACAGAATGTAAAAGCAGTTGGTTCGTTGCGAAAAAGAAATAACTCGGACAGCATAAGCCCTGTGGCTACAAGGAGCGGTACTTCACATCTAAAGATTGACAAGGGTCATTCTGCGCTGCAAACTACGACTAATAATTCATACATCGAAAATTTTTTAAAAGAATTTGAGTCTCGTCTGATGGACAAGTTGGAAAAGCGGCTGCAGGCCATGGAACTAAAACTGGAAAAATTGGTAAATGCTGCAATTGACCCCGTTAAGGACCATCTCAAAGCGTTGGAAGTTAAGTATGTAGAATTAGAAAAGCAGTACACTACAGTTTTAATTAAGAACGATGATCTTCTTCGCACTCAACGTCTATCAGATGCGGTTATCAGAGGCATCCCACACAAGAACGGTGAAGACCCCCTTAAAATTCTGCAAGCTATTTCTGCTAAGATTGGACACAATCTCTCACCTTATGCGAATGCGTATCGTCCGTTTTCTCCACTACATAATAAAATAAAGAATAAGAGTGATCGGCTGGTTCCTATTTTGGTGAAGTTCTCATGTGTGAATGAACAACGTTCATTTCTTTCAACCTTCAAGAAATATGGAGGAGTTAAGCTCAAAGATATTGAAGGGTTCTCGTCAGAGGGATTTATATTTACGCATGAAAGTCTTACACCTAAAAACCAAATTTTATTGCGTGCTGCTCAGCGAATGCGTGGTCAGGGTTCTTTGTACGCTGCTTACTCTCGTACCGGCTTTGTTTACATAAAGCATAATGAAAATGATAAATCTATTCGAATAACTGATCTCGACGACCTCTGCCCTAATAGAACATCTGTTGCTGTGATCGGAGTAAACTGAATTTGATCGATGAGGAATGTATCAATTTATTGCGTTTGAATTTTTTTTATTTTTCTTTTGTTGCATTTTATTCTTCATTTTAAATTCTTTAATTGAATTCTCTTACATGATAGATAATAATATCTTAGGTAATGTAGTTTTACTTTTTTATTTTCTTTCGGCCTATTGCCTTCTAAACTTTAATCATCTGTTAGCTTTAATTTTAATTCTAAGTTTGCTATATAAACATGTCGTGAGAATTATCTTCATTACAATCAATTTATTATTGCTTTTTGAATCTGAGAGGTGCTTCGCAAGATCTCTTTATATTTTCTTGCTCATTATCTATTTCCACAGCTCCTTATTCATGATGCTCGTAGCCGGCGTTTTGTTTTTTATCTTCTATGAATGACTACGGTGGCTTGGACAAGATAAGAATTTTGTTAGAGATTTTTTGCAGACGTGCTGCTGGTCTAAATGTCTGTTTGCTGAATGCGAGGAGTGTAAAAAATAAAATCGACGAATTGAAAGAAATTTTTAAGCGATCTAATGTGGATGTAATTCTGGTCACTGAGTCTTGGTTAAAGGATCACATTCCTTCCAACCTTGTATCCATTGATGGGTACAATTTATTTCGTAATGATCGCAGCAACAGAACTGGAGGAGGTGTAGCGATATATGTAAAGAATAATTATAAGACTAAGATTATTGGCTCTTCATCCTTACAGGCGTTTGAATTCGTATCAGTAGAAGTTAACACGGGCGTTGATAAATGTGTTCTCTCATCGGTATATTGCCCACCTACACTATTTAATATTGATGAATCTAGAGAATTTGAGACCAATATTTCTAGTTGGGTTCACAAATATAATCATGTAATAGTAGGAGGTGATTTCAACGTCAATATTTTACATCAAAGTTCAATTTCTGCCAACTTTCAGTCGATGGTACAGTCGCTTTGTCTGAATATAGTAAACTCACTACCAACTTATATGAACACAACCAATCCCTCTCTGCTAGATCTCATCCTAACCTCCAATTTGGATCGCATTGGCTTTTATAACCAGATTAGTCCACCAAGTTTCCTTGACCATGATATCTTGTTTGTGACGCATGACATTCCGATTTTGCCGGCTGAGCTCTCGACTTTTTCATACAGAGATTTTAAGAACATTGATATGTCGACTCTATTTGATGAATGCAGTCTCCTGAATTGGAGTACCATTTATACAAGCACAGCCGTCAACGCACAAGTCCAAATATTTAGCGAGTTTATTAAATACTTATTCGATCGTCATGTGCCCATTGTAAATAGGCGAATAAAGGTGTCCGGTTCTCCTTGGTTTACCCCTAATATATCTTCTTTAATTTCAGAAAGGGAATATTATTATCAGCTTCACCGGCGTATTAAATCTCAGCATACAAAGCAATTGTTTAAGACAGCACGCAACCGAGTTACTCTGGCAGTAAGGAAGGCTAAACAAAAATACTTCTCGAACAGATTAGATCCAAATCTTCCATCGAAGAAACTCTGGAGCAATCTCAGGATCGCTGGTTGTTATGGTAAATTAACGAACTGGAATTCCGATTTTGATCCTAACAAACTGAATGCTTTTTTCTCTCACCAAAGTGAGATTACTGTTCCCGCAAATGTTCTTCCTATTCTTAATACGTCTAATAACTCCGCGTCAACTCTATTTTCTTTCAAGACCGTAACTTTGTGTGATGTAATTAATGCTATTCGGTTGATTCATTCCGAATCAACTGGTCCCGATGAAATTTCTCCCCGCTTTCTTAAAATTTTATTACCCGTAATTATTGAGCATTTAACTTATGTCCTAAATTCGTGTTTAACTCGCTCTGTTTTCCCCTGCACCTGGAAAGTGGCTACAGTATTGGCCTTACCTAAAAAATCATCACCTGTTGATATGAATGATCTTCGGCCAATAAGCATTCTGCCTTTCCTTTCAAAAGTACTGGAAAGACTAATGTATTCCCAGATGCTAACATTTTTAGAGGACAATCGCTTTTTAACCAGATGGCAATCGGGATTTCGTCCTAAGCACAGCTGTGCTACAGCTCTATTAAAGGTGACAGATTTATTAGTGTATTGGCTCTGCTTGATTTTTCCAAAGCTTTTGATAAAGTCAATCATAACATTCTTCTGCAGAAACTACTAACCTCTTTTGCGTTCTCCTCTTCCGCTGCTCGACTTATTCGTAGCTTCTTGATAGGCAGATATCAACAGGTTAAGATTGGTGAATCCCTGTCAGGATTCTTGCCAGTAGCTTGCGGTGTTCCTCAGGGATCAATACTTGGCCCACTACTTTTCAGCATCTTTATAAATGATCTTCCTGATGTGGTTCATGATGTTGATATTCACATGTACGCCGATGATGTCCAGGTTTACCTCAGTAGACCGATCGGACTAGTGGAGGACTGCTTCTCACGTTTCAACAGTGACCTCATCGAAATAACAAAATGGGCGTCATTGAACCAACTAAGTCTGAATCCAATTAAATCACATTACATGATCATACATAACTGCAAGCTGTGCGCAAATGACTTTCCCAGTATTCTACTCGACAATTCTCCCTTGACCTTAGTCAACTCTGCAATAAGTCTAGGAATAGCCATCAACTCTAATTTAAAATGCTGTGACCACATCAAATTTACTCTTCGTAAGATCTATGGCGGACTTTTAGACAACTGTGGCTTACTGCTGATATTTTGTCGAGGGATATGCGGTCGCGATTGGTAAAGAGTCTATTACTACCTTACTTCACATCTGGCAACATAATCTACCCAAAGCTAGATAGTGCTTGCTCTCACAAGCTTAATGTTGCTTATAATGATTGTACTCGGTTTATTTTTGGGCTTAGGAGATTTGACCACATCTCTCCCTACAGTTCCCAACTGTTGGGTTGTTCACTTAAAGTATACTTGGAAATGAATTTGTTGTCTTTTTATACAACCTGATCAAAACGAGAATTCCATGCTATTTGATCGAATGCAATTTACAGAACTTACGTTCAACTAGAAATGTCAATCTCCTGCTTCCTCGTTTTCGCACAGTTGTATATGAAGGTTCTTATTTTGTCCAGTCAATCCGTTTATGGAATAATTTACCTACTAACATACAGGGCGCTGGTTCCCTGCGCATGTTCAAGAGCTTACTCAAGCAGCATTTCTCGGTTTCACCCTCTTTATAATGATGTATGAGTGTGTTTTCTCATGACGGTTTATTGGCAAACAATTTTGCATATTAATTTAGATTTTTAGTGTTTTTCTCTTTTTTTTTCTTCTTTTTTTTACGCTTTCATCCTTTTGTTTTATTTTTCTTTTAAGTTGTATTTATACTTGGTATCCTGTCCACCATTGTATCTACTTTATAATTCTATATTTTTTTTTGTTTTATACTGTTTTATTTTCCCCTTCTAAATACTCATTCATTCATTAATTAATAGATACTGTAACTAGTTCCGTTATTTTGAAGTACTATTATAAGATTGTAGATCTTGTGTACTCTTTACATGAAATATATATATTATTATTATTATTATTATCCCTTGTAGAATAGTTCCTGCACGCAATACTCGCGCTGCATCCCGCGCTCATCCTTTTACCCTTCAAATTACATTCGGCCGTACACTAAAAATCCGTGATGCTTTCTTATCCCGAACTGTGCGAATGTGGAACAGTCTACCATCTTCTGTCTTTCCTCCGGCATACAATCTGCGAAAGCTTAACGGCGACATACATCGGCACCTCCGCCGCTCTCCTCATATCCCTTAATCCTTTCCCTATCTTCCCCCTGAGCTTGGCTTAATAATATATAAAAAAACAAAAAACAAAAAAAAAACAAAAAGGCGTGGTCAGCCGGCCTACATACGTATTTTCTTCCAAATTACTTGTTATTTTCTTGAAAATTTTCATGTCCTCGCCTTTTAATAAGAGGAATTCCTGAGTTTTTGCGCTATTGGCTATGTATGAATAACCAGGGTCTGGAATTAATGAATAATTTGCTGACTTGGGTACAGGATAGCATTGAATCTGTTGTAGCCTCATTTTTGGCAGATTAAAAATTGGGAGAGTAATTCTCACCACCAATTTGTTCTGCATAAGGAGTGACTGAGCTCCTGCTGTCTGATATAGGACAGATAGACAATTTTGCTCATTTGGGCAATACGAGGTCGTCTTGTGGTATATCTCCAGCAGATTTTTGGGAGACATTAGGAGTGGATGAATATGATTGGTTGTACTAGCCATTATTATATCCAGAGGGGCTTGTTGTCGATATTCAACTTCGATGATTTGGAGTAATAAGCTTGATATAATCTCTTGTCTTAGTTGCCTCCTAGTTAAATCATCGGCCACATGGTGGAGATCGTTTATCTCGTGGGCTATTTTTTGTTGTCTGTCTATTAACATACCCAGCGGTTTTTGAATCTTTTCTTTTTGTTGTTTCTCTAACTCGGCTAGGACTTGTGTATTCGATTCAAGTTCTTCTAACCTGCTGTAAATTTCCTTCTCGTTATTGGTGTCCATAGTGCCAAACAAATAGTGCATGGCACTGCCTATTCCATCAAATAGCGAAATTGCCTTGCCTTTTCCTGGTACTAGTTCCTTTATAGTTTCCGTGCGCTTTCGTATGCTGTCTATTATAGCGTGTATGTGTAGTTGCTGCACGTTACACAGGTCTTCTGGGTTTGTTATATTTATGCAGAGTTTATGCACCAAGTGCTCTGCATATTCTGCTAGCTTTATCTGGGCATATAATTCATCCAAATCTATCTCGGGGAGGACATTCCAGGTGTCATGATATACCATGAGTTTTCCCAGGTCCTCGAAAAGTATACCCGAGTCATTTAGCTGGGTCTTTACATAGGGTTTGTCAGTGATTGCTCCAGTTGTGTACTTGATGAAGAGGGCAAATATGATGAATTTTAGCACCATTTCTGTGGACAATTCGGAGGAAGAAAACAATCCTTTAAGTATATTTGTACTTGCATTGTGCCGTTTTAAACTGGGCAGTGGAGTGACTCCACCGCAAATGTTTCTGGGGAGGTATTGAAATGAGGTTTAATGGACACTGAAGTAGGAATTTCAAGTCAACCTGATTCATTTTTGTTCAACATGCTCTTACTCGAAATATGCGAAATATGGTTTTAAACGATTATTATGTACCGTTACTATTCGTTTACCAATTTTGATGGTGGTATTCACATCACTTGGTATTGCGATTACCTGATAAGGTCCTACCCAGATTTGAGAAAGTTTATGTTTTCTGCTTTCATTATTGATGAGGACCTTGTCTCCTACATGGAAAGTTAGGGGCCGTACTGTCTTATCGTAGTACCCCTTTGAGCGCTGTTTACTTGCCAATAAGTTCTTTCGTGCCGTGGCATATGATTTTTGGAGCTAATACTTCAGTATATGATAATAGCTCTCATGATTGTAAACGGGTTCGGGATCCCGTTTTAAATTTGATGGGACATCCGCTGTGAAGCCGTATAGGCAGTCCATTGGAGTAAGTTTAGCACCCTCGTGTACACTGTTGCTATACACGAATGCAGCGGTTCGTAGGTATTGGTCCCATGTTTTGGGATTTTCATCTACGATTGTTCGCAGGTATTCTATCAGGGGTCTATGTGCACGCTCTAGTGCTCCATTAGACTGTGGGTGGTATGCTGAAGTCTGTAACTTCTTTACCTTTAGAAGCTTACATAGCCTTTTGAATAATTCACTCAGGAAATTTGTTCCCTGATCGGTGAGTATTCTTTTGGGTATGCGATAGCGCGTAACGATTTCATCAAAGAAAACTTGCGCTACTGTGACTGCTTCTGCATTAGATATTGCATACCAGTCGACAAATTTTGTTAAATTATCTTGGAAGGTCAAGATATATTTGTTACCTGATGTGGTCTCTTCTAATAGACCTACAATATCGAGGTAAACTTTGTCGAACGGTTGTTCTGCGATGTCCGTGATAACCATTGGCATTTTATATTGTGGAGATGCTTTCATCGTCTGGCACTTTGGCCATTTTTTAACGTATTTTTTGATGTCGCTAAGCATGTGTCTCCACCAATACTTGCGTCTTATGCGTTTGTAATGGAGAATCGTGATAATCTTTTAAGATTGTTCGGATTTCGGTAGGGCTCGTGATTACTTCGGGTGTCTTACCAGTACTTACATGCGGGTCATGCGTGTTTGGGTCTAGTGTTTCCGCCTCCGTGAGTTGAATTTCGTTTTGGTCCGCTTTCGTGTGTTCTTTTGTCTCCAAACTGGAGCTATTTATTGTCTCTTGAGCCTTTTGCTTCTGAGCTCGAGTCACGACGAAACAATGAGCGGATTGCTTCTTTTTCTTATTATTTGTGGAATTGTCTTCCTCCACATCTGAGTCCATCGTGTGGTGAACTAGGGCTTTTACCGTTAAGGTATTGCCTAAACTGTCTTCTTTTAATGCTTGAGGGATGCGACTTAGTGCATCTGCATTAGTGTTGTACTTCCCGGGTTTGTATTCGATGTTGTAATCGAATTCAGATAATTTGTGGTGAAATCTCACCAAACGGGAAGTAGGGTCTTTCACATTGAAGACACCTTTGAGAGGTTTATGGTCAGTATAGACCGTGAATTTCCGGCCTTGAAGATAGCACCTGAATTTCTTGGTAGCCCAGACAATAGCCAATAACTCTTTCTCTATAGTAGAGTAATTTTTTTCGGCTTTGTTTAATGTGCGGCTTGCATAGGCAATGGGCTGGTCCTTTCCGACTTCTCCTTGAGAAAGAACAGCTCCTAGAGCCTCGTTACTTGCATCTGTAGTGAGATTAAAAGATTTCGAAAAATCGGGGTAAATTAAAAATGGTGGAGAAATTAAAGCATTTTTTATGCTCTGAAATGCTTCTTCGCATTTCTCTGTCCAAGTGAATTTTACATCCTTTCGGAGTAAATTCGTGATTAGACGTACAATTTTGGAGAAGCCTGGAATGAATTTCCTGTAGTAATTGGCAAGTCCTAAAAATGACTGAACTTGCCTTACTGTTCTTGGAACAGGAAATGTTTGGACGCAGGCCGTCTTACTTGGGCCTGGTAGGGCTCCTTCGCTAGAACATTTATGTCCTAGGTAAACAACTTCTCTTCGTAGAAACTGGACTTCTCTGGCTGCAGTTTTAAGTTGTTCTCTCTCAACTTATTGAAGACTTTCCTCAACTTTTCGTTGTGGTCATTTAAATTTTTTCCATGGATGACAATGTCATCTAGGTAAACGAAACATTCGAGGCATTGTAAGCCTGTTAGTACGAAATTCATTAGGCGCTGAAATGTGGCAGGGGCTCCTTTGAGCCCGAATGGCATACGCTTGAACTCGTAGTGCCCATAGCTTGTGCTGAAAGCAGTTTTATCTCGATCTCTTTTGTCGACAAGAACTTGATGATAGCCGTTGGCCAAATCGAGTGTGGTGAAATACCTTGCGTGACCTAGTTGGTCGAGAATATCCTCGATTCGAGGTAGCGGGAATGCGTCTCCAATTGTCTTTTCGTTTAATTTACGAAAGTCAACAACGACGCGCCACCTTTTTTCACCGTCCCGTCCCACTTTCTTGGGGACAACTAGTAGAGGTGAATTCCAAGGACTTTTACTAGACTGGACTATCCCGTTGTCTAGCATTTCTTTTACTGCTCATTAATTACTTTCCGCTGTATTTCAGGTAAGCGGTACATTTTTTGATTGATTGGTGCTTGATCTTGCACCAATGGAATATTATGCGTTATCGCATTTGTATAGGTGAGTTTGTCACCTTTGAGGAAGAAGATATCGTTATACTCTTCGCAGAGTTCTGATATCGAAATTTTTTCTTCCGCGGTCAAATTAGGGTCTAGGCTGAGTTCTTGCTCTAGCCTAGATATGCGCGGGTATTGCTTTGGGTCGTCCGGAGTCTCATAATCCGGGTATAGATATCGTACATGCTGTAATATTGCCATTTTGTCGGCTGAACCTTGGTTTGACTTACTCTTCCTTTTAAGTTTTTGACCTGTAAGTAGATGAGGCTTTTGTGATTCCTTTTGAGGCTTTATTTCGTTGTTCTTAGCATGTTGCAGGGTAGTTGCTTCCTGCTTTGTTGACGGCTGAGTTGGGTACACCTGTGTGGTCTTCGCCTTAGGTTCTGTGGGATACTCCTGCGCGTCTTTGCTAGTGAGTTTAGACCATGTAGCATTCTGTGTGCTGTGTGACGGTGGAGTAATATGCACCTTTAATATAGGCTTTAGCGACTCGCTACCGTTCTTATATGGCCGTTGTTTGTTTAATAATGATTTATGCCTCGGGGATTTTAGCCGGAAGAGCTATATGCACCTTTTTGGCAGGCTTTAGACACTCATTACCGTCTCTACTTAACTTGGATATTTCTTTTGTACTCAATAATTCCTTCGTATTTGGTATGGAAATGTGCGTATTTTGGTGGTCTTTTGTGCGCGCTAATGAGACTATTGTGTAGTCGTTTATTGGATATAGCTGTAACGTTAATCTACGTATGACTACTTGATGACTTTTACTAACCAGCACTAATTCTTCTCCAGATGACAGTAAACTGTTTGCTAAGAAGACTCCATCGCTTATCTCTTGGGATAAACAGAGCATTTCTTCTTGAGTTTGTAACGGGACTGGGGCAACAATTTGAGAGCGCGCAGGTATGCAGATTGGTTCCTAAAAGGTAACCAATTGCTGCCTGATTTCTTCGGTCTCTTGTTCGCCCAGACAGCTTGTTTCACATTCCTTGGGCACTTTTGGAGCTTAGCAGAAAGCTTTTCTCGTTTCAGAAGCCTTGAAGACACTGCAGGGGGATAGTTCAGCCTGTTTAGACTCTACCTCTTCTGCAAGTGTTCTTACTTCGACTGCTTTTTCAGAATGTTGCTTGTCCGTTTCAAACATCATTGGCACAAATTTATCGGGATTAGTCTCCGTGCGAGGAAACCTTAGTGCCTTATTAGGACCCTCAACGTTACAGTTTTTCGTTAGGAAATCATTTCCTGGAAGTCCATCATCGGAAAGGCCAGGCAAGTTCTTTACGATTTGAAACTTGCAGGGACTTTTGTTTTTGTTTGGGGAATGGTAATATGCCTGGATTAAATACGCTGTGATTTGCTGATGAATTAATTTGGCTAAATTGTGCAGTATTTGGTGTTGTTGCGCTTATTGAATGGGGTATTGTATTCTGTATCACATTTTGTTGAAATTGCCCTGAAGGTTGCAGGAATAGAGCACTTTGCTGGAGACGTTCCATGTCAAGTGCTCTTTGTACGAGGTCATACACAGTGCCGTCTGTCAGGGTCAGAAGAT
The DNA here is from genome assembly GCA_963930735.1 of Dioctria linearis. Lineage (NCBI taxonomy): Eukaryota > Metazoa > Arthropoda > Insecta > Diptera > Asilidae > Dioctria > Dioctria linearis. The sequence goes on along the minus strand of OZ005740.1, from coordinate 34,811,736 downwards.
ATTGGCACATATACGGGTTATTTACGCCAGTCTTAATTGCATTCTTTGCAAAATCTTCCAGCTGCGTTTTAACAGCTGGTGCTGCTGTGGCTCCATATTTGGATTCTGCTGCTTCATCGCAGAGTGCCAGCATTTGTTTTACTCGTGCCGTGAAGGCTGTGAGGTTTTCTAAGGGATACTGCCTTGTTGTAATTAACTTGTTTACCAGTTCCTGGTAAGTTTCCCTAGGCAGGTATGTGCGATTTAGCCGTTCTTCTACTTCTTTGAAATTACTGGGCATATTTGAGGCAGAAAGCTGGTAAGCTTCGCCTCGAAGTCTGGTGGGGAAGATTTGTAAAAATGCTGATAGTTCCTCCACCGAAATGCACTGTATCACTTGCCTACAGCATTCTAGGAATTTTGGAGCTCAAGGCTCAATTTCGGATGCTGTTCTCCCGAGAATAGGGGAACGAGCTGGGCAGTCAGTTTGGCGATTGTAGCGTAATCTGCCATGTTTAAATTGGGGATTTTGCAACTAGAATTTGACACTATTGGGAAGCTAGTATCTTCTATGCTGGTTTCCAGAAGGGAGTCGTCCAGCCAGTTCAAAAGGATTTCACTCACGGTGGAATCACTGACACTGTCGATGGCACTTTCACTTAAATCTACACTATTATTTTTATTCGTAACTTCGAGCGAGTGCGAGAGTTCTCCAAACTCCTTCAAGCTCTCTTTGAACTTTTCAGTGCTTTCTTTAAATTTTGCGATTTGCTCAAGCCTTCATTCCCGAAACTTTGCAATCTGTTTGTCAATAGAATCGCACTTTATAACCGAAAGTTCGGAGGAGTCTCCCACTTTCCCCTCTAAATGCTTTAAATATTTTTCTAAATTTAAATTAGAAGGTCTTACTTGGTGGGGACCTGTTAGGATTGTCCCGCTCCGTAAAGTGACTCCTCTACTCGGTGAGTTTGGTGGGGGTGTTGCATTAGTACCCTCTGTTGCGGATGTTGCTCCCGCGTTGCCTCCTTCGTACCGGGACGGAACTTCCTGTGCGTCGTCCGGTGAGGAAAATTGTCGTTTAGTTGGTTGAAGTTGTATGATTTCCGGCGGCGTTTCCTGGTGGGAAACTTTGCAATCTGTTTGTCAATAGAATCGCACTTTATAACCGAAAGTTCGGAGGAGTCTCCCACTTTCCCCTCTAAATGCTTTAAATATTTTTCTAAATTTAAATTAGAAGGTCTTACTTGGTGGGGACCTGTTAGGATTGTCCCGCTCCGTAAAGTGACTCCTCTACTCGGTGAGTTTGGTGGGGGTGTTGCATTAGTACCCTCTGTTGCGGATGTTGCTCCCGCGTTGCCTCCTTCGTACCGGGACGGAACTTCCTGTGCGTCGTCCGGTGAGGAAAATTGTCGTTTAGTTGGTTGAAGTTGTATGATTTCCGGCGGCGTTTCCTGGTGGGAGCTTTCTTCGCACATGGACCACCGTGTGTAAAATGTGCAGCTAGGGCGGCTTCTCCCGTCTTAATTCCCTTGGTTCAAATTGAGAGGGGGCTTATTGCCTTCTTCGAGGTCCCTCTCAATTCAGGATCGCTGGTTGTATCGCTTGAAGTTCTTTTGCTGCCGGGGGGCCGTGGCCTTCTTAAATTCCCCTGGATAAAAGCTGAAAGGGGTGCACGTTGCCTACTTCGGAGTCCGTTTTAGCTCTGGATCGCAGATTGTCGGTTGAGGATACTTCCTTCCTTCAAGTGTAGAGTTAAAATTTTGGATGTGGACGTCTTTTATCTTGGGCTGGGATGAAGGCCGCTATTTTCCCACGTAGGCACTGAAATGCTTTGATGAGGGGGTGGCTGCGTGTTTTTCAAACAGAGCCAGTTACAGATGTCCGACCCCGAGCGTTGGGAGCCGACAAGATCGAAATACTCCCGAAGCCAGACTCAACTTCCTTACTCCTTTTTGTTCGTTGGTGGATAGAGACTTTTCAAGCGCTTATACTTTTGGTATTTTGCAAAGTAGGCTTCCTCTATCCTACCGGCTGCGCCAATTGTTATATTTTTTTTTCGGGGTTTAACTATGTAAGTAAGAAAAATTACTCACATATGTTGCCAGTCTGTCCACTCGACGTATCCAACACTTTAGGCAACGGCGTATTCTTGTAGTACTATGCCAGAGGGAGCATTTTATTAAAACACTCGTGTCTTCCACTTTTTTTCTTTATTCAATGTAATTTCACTTAATTACTTCTTTTTTTTTAACAATGAACAGTTAACTTAATTTTCTTTTTCTTTTTCAACAATGAACACTTAACTTATTTTTCTTTGTTGCCAAAAATCACTAACCGATCCAGCCAATGCACGTGGGTTTTAGGAAAAACCTTTTTTCCTTTGGACCCTTTTTTTTAATTCCTTAAGTGCCGTGACGACCCCGAGCGCTTTCAAAATTCAACTCGGCTCTTGATCACTTTCGTCGCGATCAAGAGCCCTCGTTCAGGGTAGAAAATGCATAGTTGCATTTCTACCCTGAGAAAATTTTCAGAATATTTCTCGTTGGACAATGGCTTGAAATTTGATGTTTTTATAAACATCAGCCACCGTCCCGCTTAGAATTGTTTTACCAGATCCTAAGGAAGGTCAATTGTACTTACTGACCAGGTTACTTCAATACTCAATAACGACTTATCCAGTCGATCTTCTCGTTGTAATTGCTTATAACTCCAGAAAGGCTGCAAATTGTTTTTTTTTCGACTTCTGGGTACATTCACCCACTACTCTACAGGGAATATCTACGATTCTCTTATGTATCATATGATAGCAACAATCCAAATACTAATCACCAGAAGGTGCCAATTGTAGCTCCACTTCCAAAATTTTAATGCCAATTAACACCCAATTTAAAATTTTCCAATTAAATTGCTCTCCACTTCCTGATGATGCGACTCACTCCTATCGCTTTATACTTTAGTTAATTGATATCTGACACTTCAAATCAAACTTCCTTCCTAACTCTCCCTTTATATATCTATACACCATGCCACCTAACAGGGGATATGATACTTGCAATCGCAAAGGAGACGCTATAAAATTTTTTTTTTTTTTTTTAGCTGGCTACTACCAATTGTTTAGTAGCTTTTAATAATTACTATTTAATAAATTACTGGGTACACCATCATCCAGTCCCGCATCGTGAGTGCCGATCTTGCTGATCAAAGAACAGAACATGTGATCGGTCAGTGATATATATATAGCCGACGACTTCTGTGGAAGTCCTTATCATTCTAGGATGTGATGCTGCTTATTAGTGCATGCAATAAGGGTAACCCGCTTAGAGAGGATAGCACAAGACCACTTATCCTATTATCTGATTACCTACGATGAGCTGTCCAGAAGTGACGCGACGCAAGGACCACTCTTCTGTCGGATCTAACCTCCCGATATAACAATAACATCACCGGGAATTGGCTGTGACCACACGAACGCAATTCTCACCTGATATCATACTCAAAGAAACTGCATTATGCGAATTCTAATTTGAGTCCTGTGTTCTATCACGAAAATCAATAGGATGCTGTCTCAACTAGTTAGCCGCATTACCATATTCATTCGTATAATCGGTTATTCAACCAATGCTCTGTATCATTGTGCTTCACGCCACCCCACAATATTCTTTACAAATCATCCTTATTACAAATCAAAGGATCATTTTGAACTTGAAGGTAAAACCTCGCATTCCAGCCAGGCCGCTGAGCTACTAAGGCTCAGGTACTAACTCATAAGGAAAATTTAAGCAAAAATTTACAATTTATTCGTTAAGTTAAAGAAGCATGTGATTAATAAACTAGACTACTTGGCACAGAACGGAATTTTGAACTCAATTGCCCTCGACCAATTACCATTGTTTGACAGCAAGCTGATTGACCACAAGCTCAAAGTGCCCAAAAGTTGGGCGCCATATCTGTAACACCACGGGTTGGCTCGAGAGGCCCGGAGTACATAAGTCGGAGGTTGTAAGACATAACAAGCAACAGGATAAAAGAAAAAAAATGTAAAAAGTTACACTAAACTCGGCGTATAAAACTCAACCACCGGCGGCTTAAAGCACTGGGCGCCAGGTCCCGTGAAGGAAAGTTCCCCATGGTTATGCGCGATAGGTGTGTACTGAGACCAATACTCGACCACAATACTTCGCACCTTACAGAGACCACTTAATAAGAGCATCGTATCACAATACCGCTGTCGCTATACCTCGAGCTTCCACAACCTCCTTATAAAGGTGCCGGCTAAAGCTCGTCGGTGGGCGTGGGAGGAAAATCGGTACTGCGAAGCAACTTACGACTAATTATTTACTTAAGCATGCAACCCAAGCGAGGTAAGTGATCACGTCTAGTAGGTTGAGCCTCCGTGATTAATTCATGCTCAGTTCAGTCATACCAACCACCTTAGCATAGGTCAGGTGTATGAGGCAAAAGAAAACCACGACCGTATTGAGGACGATTAGAAATTTTAGTAATTATAAGTTTAGCCTGAAAATTTGTTTTGAGGCCCTAAGCAAGATAGATCAGAACATAAATAAAAAAATTCTTCTATGAAGAATGTGAACGAGTTCCAAATAATTTCATTTTCTGTTTAAGTAGGTACAATAGATTTATATTCAAAATACGTGCATATCATACATATATGTAGGTGCTAAGTAATTCGATGGATTTAGTTTTTGGCAAACTCCGTGCCTAAGCAGTGAATGATAGGTTGTGATTGAATCATAACAACCATTTGCATACACAATATGCGTTACCTACTTAGTTTTACGGCATTTCTTGCGTTAATTTCGAGCACACCAGATGAAGATAACATGAATTGAATTAAAGATAAGTGTGAGCATAGTTTGATAGATTTTAAACTTTAACAAAGAGTGAGAAAATAAAGATAGTATGTACCTCATAAAGTTAATATGTGCAGAAGAAAAAAAACTGTAGTCTAATGAGACATTGAAAAAAAAGGGAAATGTCTTAGAACATAAATAAAAAAAAAAAAGTCATTGAGAAATAATATTTTTAACAACGTACAAGATGTAACGAACCATATTGTCTCTGGACTATTTAACTGGTTGTTCCTTTTTCAATGGAAATGCTTTAAATAAATCTTGGCTCATATAAATAAATTAAGTAACCGTTAAGAAAAACACAGCGTTTTCTTTCGTATTGTGTATTTATGGTCGAATGACTATCTAATGATCATAATGTTCTGGTAGAGCCCCAGAATCTCTTCGCTATCGAGGCTCTTTATGACTATGAAGAATTACTAGGTTCACTAGTTCGCTCCTTTCAGGGACAGTGCAAAATCTTGCCCGCAATGTCACAGGGTGGATGGGGCGATGGCAATCGCCCAGGACATTGGGGCTCCCAAGCAAGGGTAAGTGGTGTAAGAATCCCTTCTGGACCGGATGTGGTTGTTTTTTTTTTTTGCTGCACGATATTTTTTGTATATGGGCTGTGACAGCGGCAAGTATTTGGGTTACCCACCCCACAACTCTCCCGCACTAGCTGTTCACAGGGTGAGCTGTCAGCTCATGCTGACAGAATGGACTTCACGCCCACAACATCCTCACTCCTATGCTTCCATAACAACCTGCAATAAAATCTTCGGGTAAATTATGAAAAGGAGCGATTTTATGACATTGTAATGTAATTTAAGTTTTAATTTTGTTCTGGTTTCCACAAATTCTTACCCACTCGTTTGTTAGAAACTATTCTTTTGGAAAGCAAAAATATTTAATGTTCTTTACACCTTTCTTTGTGATAGTTTTTGCATGACAATACTGCACATGCAACAATTGCCTTTCAATTCACTTTACAAAAAACACTAATATTCATATAAAACCCAAATCACGCAATAAAACATGTATAATTCAAAATATTTGAAAAATTTATTTATAAAACTCTTCTTAATTGAAAGCTCCACAATTTGACTCAAAATGTCACTTGTCACTAACATGGCGCATATCCAGAATTAGTGCAGAGACCTTGTATACTGTAGATCGTGCCCGCCGTCAGCCGCACAGCAGATGTGAAAAGTGACAGCACATTCGCCGTGTGGGCTAGACATAGTTTGTTTCTAGACGACAGTACCACACACGATGTAGCATGCTGCACCGTGAGGGCATGCGATCATAACAGCTTTAATCATTTATTTGTATATATTTAAATTTTAGGAATATATCGTATTTATATAAAATATGAGATCATGTAACTACTGGCAGTGAACCTAAAAAACATCCTGGCCACAAGCAGAATCATGCTTGCCTGGTGCCCTGCACACGTAGGAAATGAAAAATGAAAAAGCCGACCACCTTGCTAAGGAAATGCTAACGGAGAGTGGAGAGGTGATCGTACCACCATCCTACAAGGTAATCAGGAGCCGATTTAGAAGAAATATAGAGGCGATGAAATTGGATGCATGGTAGCAGTCAGACACATTCTTGGCCAGTCTCCACAAGGAAGTGATCAAGCCAGACATGTCAAAAATGCTGAGACAAAAAATGATTGGAATGGCGAGACTCCGGCTGGGACAATTCCTATACTGAAAAAAATATCTCTTACCGTGTCCACGGTAGAACGTAGAACTCCAACTGAGCTCCTTACATACAGGAAGGAGGATATGGACGCACTACTCCTTGCACTGAGAACTCTTAATGACCAGTAACGCAGAGACCAGACTTTCAACAGATAAACGTTTCAAGGAATACTTATATTTGTCAAATACAAAACAGACTAGCCTAAGTTAAAATTATTAATTGATTTAAGTGCTAACTTACTAAAAACAGTAACAATGAATTATAAACTAAAATATACTGAATTTTATACAAATAAGACCTACATACATAACCTAGTAAATACTAATTTAATTATGAACTATTAGAACATAAGAAATGAATTCGCATTAGATGATAACCTAGATATAATTTAAGAGCAGGAGAATTATAGAAATGAAAAAAAACTGCTGCCATAGTGGCAATCTAGGTTTGAGTTAGTTAAAATAAACAGAGGAAATTATACTGAAAAATAATTCAATTTTAGCCATAATTATATTGCCTGGAAAAAAGAAAACGGGTTAAAATACATTCAGATTTAATAAAATGTGAATTTAGAATGGATGAATTGTAAAAGTAACTATAGGAATGGTATAGCTCATTGTATAACTAAACATAGTTAGCCAGAATAAGTTATCTATTATAAATAAAGTGGAGTTGCCTAGATGGCCTGGCTGCCGTGGGCCAACTACACTACTGACACTAGGCTTAAGTATATTAACCCTTTCGTTACGAGCGCTGGCTATAGACGGCATCCATTGAACTTTAATTTCTTTTATACTTCGTTTGGATACAGTGCCTTTGGGCGTCTTCTGAATATTCTATAGAATGCCGTGACGCATCATCAATACATACTAAGCGCCATTTGTAAAAGCATCTTCACTAATTCTATGTAAATTTAACATGACGTGTTATTCTGGTCGGTTGACTCACTTTTTGCTTTGGATGGGTGTCCTTTTTGGTGCGAATTCCTAATCCAAGCCAGTGCAAAACCTTTGTCACAAATATCACAGAAAAAGTTCTTTTCTCCCGTATGATTAAACATATGTTTTTGTCGGGCTGATGAGCTCGCAAAAGATTTCTCACAAACTGAACAAGAATAGGGCCTCTCTTCCGTATGGATGCGCATATGGCCAACCATATGAGACTTACGTAAAAATCGTTTTTTACATATTTTACATTCAAAGGGCCGCTCTCCTGTATGTGTTCGTAAATGACCATCCAATTCACTTTTACAGAAACAGCCTTTCCCACAGTGAGGACATTCAAATTTTGAAGGTGGTTTTTCTTTAGAATGAGTCCTTAAGTGACTAGAAAGATTAGATTTCGTTATATAATTCTTGGAACATATCGTACATTTATATGGACGCTCACCACTATGTGTTCGCATGTGATAAGTAAAAGCGGTCTTATGTACAAATTTCCTACCACATTCGTTGCATTGATATTTCATTTCTGGATTCTGATGTATTTCCATGTGTTTTTTTAAATAATGTGATAATATAAATCCTTTCTGGCAGATGGTGCAGATATGCTCTCTTACCGATGAATGATATTTTTTATGCGTACGCAAAGAACTTTTGTGCAAAAATCTTTTAAAACATACATCACATTCGAATGGTTTTTCATCACTATGAACTCTTGCATGAACCTTTAGTTGATAATGTTGTGAAAAACGTTTTTTGCATGCTCCACATTCGAATGGCTTTTCTCCAATGTGAATTCGAACATGAATTTTAAGTGAAGATGAATCATAGAATTTTGATTTACAAAGAGTGCATTCGTGTTTTTTTTTTAATCCAGTGTGTCGACGTAAATGTCTTGTTAAATATGAAATGCATTTAAATGTTTTGCTACAATGTTCACAACGGTATTGCCCGTTTACTGCATGGGAATTTTCGTGTTCCTTTAGAGCTTCTTCGGAAGAGAATGTTTCACTACAAATTTTGCAATCAAATGATTTGTCTACTAGTTTACCTTTTTGCTTTTTTATTGTCGTTTCATAGTCTTTTTTAGCTTTCAGATTACTTTCATCAGAATTAGCATGTTCATCTTCTTCCTGAAGTAAATCATATTCATTTGCACAGGTATAATTTTCAAGGCTGGTGGAGTGTTTTATTTCTATTTCATCTTGTTGTTGTTCTTCTTCGTCTTCTTCGGTATCATTTGTAATTTTAAAGGCAACATCATCAATCGTTGAATTATTCCCGATTTCATCACTATACATGAAGGTTACAGTTGCGTTCTCACCACCAGATTTCTGCTCATTTAAATTGATCATCTCATCATTTTCTGTACTTAAGCATTCTACTAAGTCGGTTTCATATAAATCTATGATATGCTCCTTTTTTTTCGTAGAAAAACCACCAACTGTTGATTTAATTATTCCTATTTCTATAAAAAAGCAAAATAGTTTTTACAGAATTTTAATTATGAATTCGAAAATATACCGCTGCCCTCACATTCGTCATCATTTGGTTTTTCAATTTTCGGTTCACCTTCTTTTCTTAAGTCATTCTTTTCTAACCTTTCTATCCAATCTCTTAAAAAGGAATCTGATCTTTCACAAGTTTCACGAAATTCATACGAATTTTCGATTTTTTCTAAGCAATTTTCGCAAACTATTTTCGGTAGACTATCATCTTTTGAAATTGTAGCATTTGAACATAATCGAAGTTTTTTCAGTATTCCATCTTCGAAAATGTTGTGTATATTTGGGTGTTCTGTTAGGCAACAGCGACATAGGGCATCCATTGCTGAAAAAACGTAAATGTCAATCAAAATATTGTGAAGATACTAGAATCTCAATATTAGGTAATTCTGCAAAAAAAAAAGTATAAATCGACGGTCAAGAAACGGTTGAAATTCATTGCATTGATTGAGTCAAGCTAACTTGTCGTTTCACATACAAAGGTAATTAACAGGAGAGATACTATTGATTTACTTTGAGTCACACGAAGATAACGGATAGAATGTATTTCGGACAACAACGCTAGACAAGAGAACTGAATTGAAAGTACACCTGTCGTCAGGTGAAAGCCAACAAGATGCAGTATGCGAATAGGTTTTCTAGGGAAGAGGTGAGAAGAAGAAAAGAGATATCTCTACACTTTGGAGAGATATCTCTTTGCTTCTTCACACCTCTTCCAGAGAAAAACTGTTTGCATACTGCATCAGGAATACTCGTGTGAGATGGCCCAAAGTGTAGAGATATCTCTTTGCTTCTTCTCACCTCTTCCCAGAAAACCTGTTTGCATACTGCATCAGGACTGTTCAACTTTTCGCTATATATATATATATATATATATATATATATTTGGCTATAGCCAAATTGAAATGTGCTCTGGAGGTGAAGGCAAAGTAGCTTGACGTTTATTTAAGCTGGCTATAGCCAAAAGTTGAACACAGCCCAGGAATTTTCATGTGGGATGGCCCATTGGAAGCAGTATGGAATCATCAACATTTTTTTCCAATCTGATATGTCATTAACAGCTGCGATTTGCAAAGAGTAATTTTAAACCGAAGCCATTGTAATGGAGAACAAACACATTGCTCATGATTCTTTCTAAATCCTGAGTTACAATGTGACTCTGTCGCGGGAAGCGGTCACGAATGATGTTGCTGATGCGGACGCAGTGCCTGTTGCTTATGCTGTTCCAATGATGACGTCCTAACATGTGAAGAATTTTCGTTCCATTTTTAAAAAAATCATTAAATCGTAAATAAATAATTAAACTAGTTATTAAATACTGTGGCATTACTTAAAACTTCCAATTAGCGACACAATGTACCTGCGCTTAAGTACTTTCATACATTTTAACTTTTGACAGGCTTAATGACAGCGTCACATTGTAACTCAGCCTTTAAGGCAGATCATATCCAAACAAGCCTCAGGCTTCCTCGCAGTTCGCCTCAAGGCTTGCCTCACAGAAATGAAAACAAAATGATACCACCGGGCTCGGTGCTGTCATTGTAATTTTGTTGCACACGATCAAATGTTGCAGGAGGACCTCCACCAGTGCCATGCAAATGTTTTTTTTTTGCCGCCGCAGATTTTCCTTTCACCACACATTTTAAATCCTGCCAAATCTGGAAATTTTCTATTAGCTTTGTTTCGAATATAATATCATAAAAAAACTTTTCTAGTTCTTTTGCGCTCCGGGTATGGAAATTAATACTGATTTTATTTTGCCACAATTCCGTGGCATCTTTTGATATAAAAGACTTATCATATTTACCAAATTTCAGTTTCGAGTTTTACTCTAAAAACTCAATTCGTTTAGTTTTTTGAGCATATGAAATTTTCGAACATCTTTTATCTCCCATAATCACCCGTAAAGTAGCAGCTGATTCACTCTTCGTTTGGCATGACGAATGGTTGAACCCACTCGTTAAATAACGAAGGGTTTGTGTTCAGTATATAACGAATGCGGATTTCAAGAACATCACATGTGTCGATTCCGAATGGTTTTTACAGTATAACGAATACGGAATGTGCCTTCGTTATTCAAGAATAGGCCCCCTGGCCTCTCTCATGCTTCCACGCAGCTCGCCTCACAGAAATGAAAACAAAATGATACCACCGGGCTCGGTGCTGTCATTGTAATTTTGATAGTACATACGTTGACGGAAGTAGGGCTGAGAGAGAAAAATGTCTAACATTGAGCAAAGTGCGCTTTGCGACGAGGCCTTGAGGCTAGCTGCTGGTTTGGCTTTGTGTTGTATCATTTAAAAACCCGTGTTGGCAATTTTGACAACGCCTCGAGGAAGCCTCAAGGCCTGGATGTGTTTCTGCCATTAGTGTGGATTGCAGCCCCTTCGGCGTAGACCAGTGTTCGAGATTTGTGTGAGTGATATTTCGTTCGTTGGTTGGTTTGGAGTCCATTAAAATATATAAATTATATTGATTATATTGGAACAATCTGGATGTAGGAGACAACATTCCTGTGAAATGGTGATTAATTGGGTAGTGTGCCAATGGAAAGAAGAAATAGATGCCTCAAATAGTGTTGTGGCTGTGTTTTTAGACCTAAGAAAAGCATTTGAAACTGTCGACCGGTGCATATTATTAAAAAAATTAGCAAAATATGAAATTCGTCGAAAGGAATTTCAATGGTTTCATAGCTACTTGGAAGAAATCAAAGTATCAAAATAAATAATACAATTTCCGATAAAATTGAAGTATCGATGGATGTTCCACAAGGATCAGTACTTGGAACTATTTTGTTTATTATGACATTAAATCTGTGTTGAAATTCTCGAAGATAGTACTTTTTGCTGACGATGTATTGTTGTATATAGCAGGGAAAGACACCAGTGAATTGAAAATGTAAATAGAACGAGATTTAGAATTATTGTGTGACTGGTTACAGATGAATAAATTGAAACTGAATATAGGTAAAACAAAATCTATGACGATAAATAATAATACTGATGTGCGTGTTGAAATGAATGGTGAACGAATAGATTGTGTGAATGAATATAAATACTTAAGAGTGGTTTTTGATAAAATGTTAAATTTTAGATTACATATAAACTATATTTCTAAAAAAATTGGTAAAAAGATTGGATTTTTGAAGAGACTTAGAAAGAAAGTTACGATGGCTACCGCGATAAATATATACAACAGTATTATAAAGTCACAATTTGAATACTGCTCTACAATATTGTTTATATGTAATCAAGGTGATTTGAACAGGCTACAAAAATTACAAAATTAGGCAATGCGTGTAATCCTACGTTGTAATCGTTTTACTCCTATTAGTAGTATGTTAAATTCTTTATTATGATTACGTGGGTGGCAGAGGCTTAACCATATAATCTAAGAGGAGCATCGGAGAGCTTCAGACTACAATTATACAATAGATCGAGTACACAGAATTCACTGGTATATAAGAGTTTCAAGGAATTTAATGAACTTCCAACTGAATTAAAAAGTGAACAAAATTTTAAGTGTTTTAAAAAAGGTTGTGTGCAATATATTAAAAATAGTGCAATATTGTAAATTTTAAAATACGCATATTTGTAAAAGATAGGTGGTGGTATTGTATAGCGATAATATTGCTATATTATTGATATCTCTGGAAACCGTCGAATAAACACTAACACTTCACAACTACACGACCTGGCTGCTTCTTCGCGGGAGAGTTCGCCAACTTGGGACCAGTGACCCTGGCACTAAGTTGGAAGATGCTTTCGTTCTAAGCAGACCACCTCACACACTTTTAAGCACACTTACAACACGTGTGCTCCGTGACGTGCTTATGTCAATAAGATCTCCGGAGTATACAGGATACAACAGATGGCGAACACACCTCGGGATGAATATTGGCGTGATGGGAGGGATAACTTGCAGAGTAGTCTACAGTTATCCTTCTAATTACAAAGATGCTGATGTAGCAATCAAATTGCCGCATCACAGTCTTGTGCATCCTAATCAGTTGTCACATATTGACCGGCGGGTTCAGAGAATTTGCACAGTTTGTGCTGGTGAAGGCACCTTGTTTCACAGGTTCTTCACTTATCTGGCTTTGCAGGGTCTAATGGATCTCGTGCGCGGTATGTGTCAGTTGATCTACCCGAATTTCGGCATTACTAGGACATCGTTTCTATGGGGACCAAAGGTCTGTAGTCGAGTGAATTGTTTGATTAGCTTTGTGTTGACACTGGCCAAATCTACAATTCACCTGTACTACATGAGAGTCGAAGATGGGAATCAGAACACTGACCCACAACACCACGCACAAGCACTTAAGCGCCACTTCGTTGACAGATTGAAGAGACGTTTACGTCTTGAATATCTAGCAACGAACACAGACACATTCAACTGCACATGGCAACCACTATCGTCGGTGCAGGACGGCGCTCTTGTCTTTCGCTGGTGATATAAGGCCACAGCAATTGCAACACTAGTCCACGGGGCTTCTCCCTGCTTAGGAATCGTTGCACGTGCTGTGGAAAAGACAAGCACTCTGTTAGAGATGCTAAGCTGGAGGAATGATGAGGGCAGTTTGTAGAGGTCTATGATACTACAGGCTGCTCTCGCGGGACTCTATAACGGTATCGCGTAAATTTTTCGTTCGTTCGATTTGTCATTTTTTTTTGTCGTTTCGGTCTCGGTACAAAATTGTTAAATTTATATGTTGAAATTTCGATCGTTTAGGAAATAAGTTTTATTAGATAATTTTTGCGAAATTTGGATCTTCTTGGAACTGCCACTTACCCTATTGTCAAAATAGGGACAAGTAATAATTTTTTTTGTATTTTTTGTTTTTCACCTTTTAGGCATTTTTCAAAATTCTTGTAACCGTTGTATACAGTCTCTTTTGAGAACTTAATGTTTCGTTTTGTTCGTTAATTGTATAGTGTCACGTTAGTTTTCGTTGTCCCTTTTGACCATTTCGTTATTTTTAGATTAGCTAGTGTCTGTTTTTGTTTTTACACATTGTAGAGCCTTTTGCCATCTATTCTTAAGTATTTTGAAAAGAGCCAGAGAGCCAACAAATAAAGATCTTATATACATAAAAAAAAAAAATTATTATTATACCCCAAATTTGTCGATATGAAGTTTGAAATTATTGCTTTTCCACCAGGGGATAAACTATATAAGGGTATAGCAGTAAATTTTTCACTTATTAGGAATTTAATCTGAGCGATAAGTTTAATGGCTTTAGTATCCCATCAACATTATTTTTTAGCAAATTAACAAAGAAAAAAGAAAATATATTTGTTGAAGATGGAGTGTATAAGAAAACATATGACCTCACGATAATCTTACTTTATTAAAAATATTACTACCTATAAAATATACAAGTTACAATATCGAGTGACTAAGATAGACTGACTGGACTGTGCACTGAGTCGCTATACTTAGTCAGGCTTCGTGCCTTTACGTGTATGACTGTACTCAAATGTAAGGCTGTAATAGTGCATATCTATTGTTAATATATTACAACATCTTCCGTTCAAAATAATTGACAAACATTTTTTTTTTTAATTTTACTTAACTAAGTCCAAAGTTTCGGTTTAAATTCATTATGTAAATTTAACTTATTGTAAGAACCCTCTACTTGTAATTCATTAGTATATGATTTCATTATGAGGTATGTCTAATGCTTTATACAAAAAGAATCTTCATACTTATTATCAATACTATGCTATATACATTTGTTTTTAAATATATAATAGTTATTAATATGATTCACAGCAATCTCCAAAGGTACTATATAAGATTTAATTCAAAATTAAGACGCTACTGCAGTTAATACATATTGTGTCTTTAACCTAAGATAAGTGTCTCTAGTTCGTTTACGGGTAGGTTAATCTATCTGGCAGTATTACTTTTCTACCAAAACGAGTCTGATACCCATTACTCCCATTGGAGTCCATGAGATTAGATTGATTGTCAACGTTTGATATTGGCTGATTCGTAATATTAGTATTAGAGTTTGTATCAGATGATATTCTTTGATCGCATCTATAAGAACTTATATTTAATAAACTTGGTGTAAGTTGTTCCGTATTATCCTTATGTGCATTAGGATCCTTGTTTGTATTATTTAAAATGTGTTCGCGATTTCGACGAAATATGGTACCACTACTTTCATCTGTAACTAGATAGGACCTAGGCTCTTTGCAATGACTTAAGACAGTGCCAGGATACCATATTGAAGTAGGTGATCTTTTATAATATATTTTCTCTCCATTCTGTAGTGGCTTTAAAGATTTTGTATGCCTATCATAATAAAGTTTCATTTTTGACTGTTTGTTTCGAAAATGTTTTGAATAATTTTTGGTATTAACTAATTTGGGCTTTAGGACGTTTTGTTTTGCGGGTAGTTTAGTTCTAAGCTGTCTCGACATGAGAAGCTCAGCCGGAGACTATCCGCTTGCATTTGGTGTTGTACGATATTGTAGGAGCGCGGAATATATGTCAGAACTTGTTTCGAGACACTTCTGGAAAATTCTTTTGATGGAGCCTATAGTTCTTTCTGCAAGGCCATTAGATCCTGGAAGGTAAGGGCTGGATGTGATATGCTCTATATCCCAATCACTATTGAATTTTTTAAACTCGGCAGAGTTGAATGGAGGACCATTATCAGATATCATTATGCGTGGTATTCCATGACGAGCAAAAACCGATTTTATTTGTGTTAAAACCAAACTTGTGCTGTGACCCGAAGAGAGCAGAGCAATTTCTGGATACGACGAAAAGTAGTCGACAACAAGTAGATATGTACATTTGTTAAATTCAAATAAGTCAATGCCTACTTTGTACCAGGGAAATACCTCGATGCCGTGTGGTTTCAACGGTTGCTTTTGATTATTGGACCTATGAAGTATGCATGCTTCACAATTACTGACAAGATTTAGGATATCGTTATTTATGTTTGGCCAATATACAATCCGTCTGGCTAAATTTCTGAACTTTTCGATACCTAAATGTCCTTCATGTATTCGACGTAATATGTCTTTGCGTAATGAGGTAGGTGTAATTAAACTTTGAGACTTAAATAGCAAGTTATCGAAGGAAAAGATTTCGTCACGTATGTTAAAGTAAGGTCGAACATCTTCATCGAGTTGATCTTTACGGTTAGGCCATCCTTCGATAAAGTGTTTCTTCAGTTTTGATAATACTGGATCATTTTTGGTTGCTATTTTAAATTCATTTAGTCTAGCTTCTGTTACAGATAGAGATGAAGTGAGAAGATTACAATTCAGAATAGTTTCTTCATCTATCTCCGGTAAAGCAAATCTTGATAAAGGTGCACGAGAAAGTGTGTCAGCAATATATAAGTGTTTACCTGGTTTATAGTTAACTTTTAAATCATATGCTGCGAGCTTGAGCATAATTCATTGTAGGAGAGGGGGAACTTTGTAAAGAGGTTTTAAAAATAAGGACACTAAGGGCTTGTGGTCCGTTTCGACTGTGACTGTATGGCCATAAACATGCTGGTGAAATTTCGTGCAACAATATAAGATTGCGAAAAGTTCCTTCTGAATTTGAGCATAGCCCTTCTGTGACTCCGTCAAAGTAGCAGACCCATAAGCAATTGGTTTTCCGTCCTGTGTTATGACAGCTCCAACTGCATCTTTAGAGGCATCTGTACTTAGAGTAATTGACTTGTTAGATTAAAGTATGTGAGTGTGGGACTATTCGTGAGGGTTTGTTTTAGATTGTTGAATTCCTTATCATGGGTCTCATACCAATGCCATAATACATCTTTTTTTAATAATTCTCGTAGGTGACTAGTTCTTGACGACAGATTATCAATATAGCTTCCTAAATAATTTACCATTCCGAGAAATCTCTGTAGATCAGATACTGAATTGGGACGTGGCATTTGGCATATTGCTTCAATTTTCGTTGGATCGGAAAGAACTCCATCTTTATTAAATATATGTCCTAAATATGAGATTTCAGTTAAACTGAATCTAGATTTTGACTTTAAGGCCAACTTTCCTAGCTCTTTCAAGTACTAGCCTGAATGTAGAGTCATGCTCAACTTTAGTTCTACCGAAAATTAATAAGTCGTCGAGATAAATTATTAAATTTGGAATATCTGAGAATAAGCTTATCATTTTGGCATGAAAAATTTCTGGGGCCACATTGATTCCAAAAGGTAATCGAAGAAATTTGTATTTACTGAACGGGGTTATGAAAGTGCAAAGCTTAGAAGAATATTCATCAAGTGGTATTGCCCAGAATCCGGAATTTGCATCCAAAGATGTGAAAACTTTCGCATGACACAACTGAGCTTTGATATCATCTAATTTTGGGAATTGAAAATGTGAACGCATTATTACTTTATTTAGGTTACGCGGATCAAGGCAAATTCTCAAACTCCCTGATCGTTTTTTAACAATTACGATTGGACTTACCCACTCAGTAGGTTCACTTACTTTGGTGATGATATTAATATTTTCAAGACGTGACAATTCATCCTTCAGGGGATTAATTAAACTATACGGTATTCTTCGGGGAGGCACAATAACTGGAGATGCATTGGGACGGACTTCTAAATGACACTTTTCTTGGAGACATCCAATGCCATCAAAAATATCACTGAATTGTTCTATAACTTTGGATTCATTGCTTACGATACATTTCACTTCACTAACTTTTGCAATTAAATCCATTTCAGTGCACATCTGTAAACCTAATACTGTTTGACAATTAATATCTACGATATAAAAGGTTATATAATATGAATTATTATTATAAAAGCACTTAATTTTAGATTTACCCATTAAAAGAAGCCGTTCTCCACTAAATGCCAATATCGCAGTTGTGGATGGTTGTAAAACTGAAGATTTCGGTTATGCTCCCGTATCGAGTTGACAAATAACCTTTATGCCGTTGATAAATAATTCGAGATTCCATGAACTTGTGCTGCTGTTGAGACTATTACAAGTCAATGAACCCAAAAACAAAGTCTCGTCTGACTGTAGCTGATTACTGATATTGTGTGAATCAATACTCTTGACCATAAGTGATGATCGGCACATTGATGCAAAATGATTTTTTTTTGTGGCAGCTGTGACATATAACTCCCAGAGCAGGGCACCTAAATCTGTGTGTTTGACCACAATTGCGACATTTACCTTGGTTTAATGGTGTACTATGACGACTGTTTGATCCCGCTGAATTGCTTGTCTGAATTCGACTTGATTGTTGATCTTTTCGGTGTGGTTGACGTGTACTAAAATTTTGCATCTGGATTTGTGACTTTGAATAAGTATGATGTTGATGTTTATTCATCATTGGAGAATATGACTGTGTTAGTCTTGATTTGTACATGTGAAGAGCTCCAATAACTGCATTATCAGAATAAGATGATGACGCTATAACTTCTTGAAGCTGCCGTGCATGTGATTTAGTTAGTTCTAAATTTTTTGCAATTTCCACTGCTTTGTCTAATTCGATATTTCCTTCAGAAAGCAGTCTCTCTTTTATATGTATGAAATTTTGGCTTAAGCTACATACGAAAATATCTCTGACTAATTTTTCACGTAAGTCGCTGAACTCACAGGATAGGCTAAGATTTTTAACGCTGTGATATAATCGTCTATAGACTCACCTGCTCCTTGAGCTCTACAAAAGAACTTGTGACGCTCAATTGCGATGTTTACCTTTGGTAAAAAGTATTCTTCAAATTTGGTAATGAGGTCACTATATTTGACAGTATCCACGTTTAAATTGAATGAGTTAAATGCTCGAAGGGACCCTGAGCCCATACAATGAAGTGGAATGGCTATTTTTTATCGTCTGAGCAGTCCTCAATTCCTGTGGCACGCGCGTAAATTTTAAATTGGGTTATCCAACTATTCCATGTCATAGGTAGATTTGACGAATTCCATTGTAGTGGCGGCATGGAAAATGAGGTAAATGATGGATTGACGACGGCCATTTTGTTATCCGATGAACCACCACCAGCCGTGGAGCTTTGATTAGAACTTAACGTTGTCTTGTCTGTTGGCATTTTCGCTTTTTTATTAAATATTTAAAAATATTTAAAGCACACTTGACACCATGTTGAAGATGGAGTGTATAAGAAAACATATGACCTCACGATAATCTTACTTTATTAAAAATATTACTACCTATAAAATATACAAGTTACAATATCGAGTGACTAAGATAGACTGACTGGACTGTGGACTATGACTGTACTCAAATGTAAGGCTGTAATAGTGTATATCTATTGTTAATATATTACAACAATATTTTAAAAAAATTTAAATAAATAACTTTCGTAAATAAATTACACTAAAAAGTAAAAAATAATTCTTTCTTTCGCAGTGATATACACAAGAAAAATTTCCATGTAAAAAAAAAATGCTTCAACTCGGATGAAATCTTAAAAGTTTGGGCATTTGCAGTTAGACAATTGTGATTATATGTAGCTATGGATCCCCAAACTTTTAATCTGAGTTGTAGCATTTTTTAAAGTTTTAAAAGTTTTTTTTTAATATATTCTATTTTTTACTTTTTATTCATAAATTCTATACACTTTCTCTACTCTCCACTCTCGAATAACCATTTAACTTAAATTTAACTTTTTTTAAACTTTTTTAACTTATTCAACTTTTGTTTACTTTTATTAATTTTTTTAATTTTTTTAAACTTTTTTGACTTTTTCGACTTATATCACACACGGCACAAATTGGACAACCCCAAGGTGGTAACCACCCCCACCCCAAAATGTAAGCAAATTTTACTCCATAGGAAACTTCCCCATTCACGCATTCTAAATCAAAAACCCCATGTAAATCCATTCACGTTTACTACCATAAAGCTTTTTCGTCACGAACGGCACTCTCAGGCACTCAGACACACAGTTTTTTAGTCAGGAGTTTGTGAGTTGATAAAATTTATTTAAAAATCCACTGGTCTGCAGTTGGTGCCTGCTGGATACGTGCACCCATTGTACCTTAAGTACTATACTAAGTCTACGTAATGTGTAATATCAGGTCAGGAAGGTACACCAGGTACAATTTCAAGTGGAGGGCATCTTTATCGAAACTAGCAGCAATAATCTAACAGATGCTTCACATTCGGATCATCCCAATTGGCCGTATTTAACAGGATTTTTGTCACTGTACCTTTGTCTTTGGTTCGATAGATCCATTTGCAAAATTAATTTTGATTAGACTTTTGGCATAAGTATGGATTCTCGACTTATTGAAAACGAAAACTGACCTTTTTAAGATAGTTCCAGTATTTTCAAATAATTATAATTCCAAATTTACTGAAGTGCGAGGCACTTACTCTCTGCAACTAGATAATCCAATTGAAAATTCCAATAGAACCTACTTCGCTTATATATGTACCAATCCAGCTGACGATTGTTCTACCGGGTTCACTTGGGAAATCGATCCCCAACAAGTTTAGGGAGGAAACCTTATGATTTCTAAACACAACCTGATTTTGGCTTAGAGTCTGTATTTGGTGGTAGTATTCATCTTACTTTGCACTGGGCTGTTATTGGCTCTGACATGTTAACCTAGTGTGGGCGAATGTGTTTATATGCCGCTGTTTGCATTCAAGTAGTTGCTTGTAATTAAAACTGTTTCTAAGCTTAGTTTCTAGCTTAAGCAGGAACGATATTAAAAATATCCTAGCGATTTAGGGTCTACTTGGTCTTATCGTAAAAAAATTATTACCCATCTATTAAAAAAGATAATTGAGATAAAGAGTGGTCAAGATGGTTGGGCCATATTTATTTTGGGAAAAACATCTCATAAGTGTGATTATCTCTGATCGCCTACCACAGAAGTTCGATGATAGAGGTCTGTGGTAGGCGATCAGATATAACCACACTGATGAGACCTCTCTGATCACTGGGTCGAAAAGTTTGATGTTTTTTCTGCATCTCAATGCATTTTATAAATTCATAAAAAACATTTTTTTTCCAATGAATTTCAGTGTAATAAGGACTAAATATTTCCAGTTCATATTTATTTTAGCCAGTGCCTTACCAGTATTCTAGTTTTGTGGTTATTAGGATTTAGTACCTATTTGATACCTACATACAGCAAAATAATCAAAATTCCGTCCCGAGCTCCTCCGATTTAAATAAAACTTTTAGAATTCGTTAAGTATTACACATATGGAATTGTAACGATTTTGTTTTTAATTATTTTCAACCTTTTCCAGAACATCGTTGGACATTTCGTTAATATAATTAGCGAAGTTTTAAGAATGCCTTTCCATTCTGTGTGTGGGTTTTGAAGTGCAAAGACGTACACAGTTTATAAAATAATAAAAGAAAATAAATGATAATAAACTTAATTTTTTTACCATCTCCTACAATACATTTTAACTGACTTTTTGGAAATTTGAAATAGAAAGTTATTTACCTGGCTAAATTAATGATGTTGTAGTAGTGTAAAGTTTAAAACAATGGATAACTTTTTATTGGTGCTCGATAAAATGCTGAAATTAATATATAGTTTGCACCAAGTAGGAACTAAATCTTCATAGCCATGAAATGAGAATGCCATTGAATTAATAGCTAACAGGAAGCGGCACATCGAGTAAGCCAACCGCTGACACTCGGATGACATAATAAGTTCAATTAATATAAAACATTCCAGAGTTCCGGGAGTTCAACGACTTTTTCAAGTTTATAAACATTATTGGAAATTTAAAGTCGCATTGTTTCTAAAGCTTGAAGAGTATATTTTCATTCAACTTTAGTGATTTGTAAAATTATTGCGCACAATCAATACATTCCAAATTTCGCACTATACTTTTAAAATTTCTGTCAGCGGGCGGCGCTTTTACTCAATATGCCGCTGTAATGAATAATAAAATCTATACGTATATACTCGTGCAATAAAGAACAAATTATTGAACAGAGGCAATTGCGAAATATGCATAAATCTGCAATCTATCCAGTGTCTCCGAAAAAAGCATTGACCTCACATTTCGCAAAGTAATTGTTTATGTGATAAATAATATGCACAATTCTGCTGATGCATTCTGATCACAGAATTGGATCACGAAAGTGACGAAAGTTGTAAGTAAGTGCGTTTGAGAACGAAAAATTGACGAAATTGATTTTTTATTTTGAACGGGGTAAACAGTGAGCGGGTTTCGGCTTTGAAAAGTAATTGAATGATAACGAAGTGAAAATTAAGAAAGAATAATTCAATGACAATGAAGTTTAAATGGAAAAAGGGAAATTTTAAAATAAAAACAGTGTTTAAATTAACAAAGATGGCATGTGTTTTAATATCTGACCAGTGTAGATAAGTTTCCCTATATTATTTGGCGCAGCCGGTAGAATTTAAAGGTTTTTTGTTAGATCAATGACTTCAGTACACTGGATCGATAATTATATCGTATGTTGTAACTTATTTCGCGAGCTAGGAAATTTTAAAGTAAAAGAGAAAAAAAAACAACATGTACTACGATACGAAAAGGAAATTACGAAATTTCACCTCCGAATACAAGCGAAAGAGAACCACTCAGTAGCAGAACTGCGATACGAGTACTTCCTAGATCAGAAATGGTATTAGAAATACCGGCAGATGACTGTATACAAAAGATGTTATGCTTTTCGCAAGAAATCGCTCCAGGAATATTCACGGCCAATGGAATAGTGAAACCAAGATACGGAAAAATACAACTAAGTATCATTAATGCGCTTATAATAATATATATAAATAATGTTTCAGCATACCGCATTGAGTTCGTCGGAGAGTTGTCTGAAAATCGGTACAGTGCAATTTAACCTGATTCCTGTGGGAAAATATATAACCAAGATTTTTCACTATTCATTTTGATTAGAACGTTGATTGTTATGGATTGGTGCTTTAGCACAAATCTTGTTGGCTTCAGACCAACCATTGAAAACAAGTAGGATGCAATTATTTTGAAGAGTAGTGTAAATCGGTAGTGCAAAATGCAAGGCTCCAACTCTAGCAGACTTACTCAAACTTATTTTCTCGCATAGTTTCAGATGTTGCTCTTTTAAGGGTATGAGCTTATATCCACCTTTGTCCGTAACTAAATATTCCTCTTCTATTTCGTAATGCACGAATATATTTTCTCCTAACGGGAATGGTAAGGAGTAAGCTTTCTTTATAGTGAACCATTCAATGAAGTGTATGGTTACTTTACAGATGAGGTGATCTCCTATATGGGCACTTTCGACAGATGCAAGTTGCTGTAATATACAGGGATCCTGAATTACCGTATTTAATTGGAAAGATAAGGGAAGTTCCTAAAATAATTCAAAAATGTGGTGATAATTAAGAATAAGGGGATGTAAGTGTTTACTGACTAAAGAGCCCAGGATAATGAATAGTTTTAATTTAATATTCCATTTCCTGTAGCTGAATAACTACGCTAGACGTTGCCTCATCAAATGTGACTTTGGCTTGGAGCGAATAAATCTCTGATATCGCAAAATTTAGTTGGAATTTAAAGGTTTCGATTATGGTTAATGCGTGAATTTTTGTCTCATTTAAGTCTACTTCAAGTTTATCAAAGTTTTCTCGAGTATTTTCGTAATTAGACTTTGTTGTCGTTGATGTTTCTAAGCATGTTCTAAAAGAACGTCTATATAATTAACATACTAATACTACCACCAACACTGATGAAAAGCATGAATTCTTGTTCGTTTATTTATTAAACGTGTCACTACAGCCAGCTTATGTTAAGCTGGTTCTGATAGTAACTTAATTTGACAAAAAAAAACTAACCTGTCCTTTCAAATTTTGGTTACTGTCAGCCTCTAGATCTTTTAGTCGGAAACTAATTTGTTTTATTAATGTTAATCCAGGTCGGGTATTCCGCAATTGCCTCTGTTCAACAATTTGTCCGTTACTGAATGAGTATATACGTATATATTTTATAAATCATCACATCGCTTCCTTATTTATTATTTATTTAATGGAGAATACCGGCAAGGAACTGTCTAAAATAAATATGGTCCAGTCATCCTGACGACAGTATGGTATGGTAATACAAATCTCCGTCCTGGTGGTCACGCTTAAGCACAGGTATGAAAAAAAGCAATAGTAAGAAATAATAGAAGAATAAGAACCACCAGACCATAGGACTAACAGAGCCCAGATGGCCTAGTAACAGTGGGCCTAACAACCTTTATTGTATTAGGCTTATTTTAAGTTTGTACAATAAAGAGAAAAATAGTAATAATAATGTTTTTTTCACCATAAATGCAGAATGAAGTCGGTAGTTTCCAATCACAACTGATAAAGGCAATAATGCTATATACGCTTTTGTGGCGTACATTGGAACAGAAAAGTCAGAAGTAAATATAGCAAAACCGGGATATAAAATGAATATTCAGTTTAACTCGTCTCTAAATTCTTATACAATATCATTACATTTTTCTTATCTTACCTCTTGTTTTTAAATTATATAAATAATTCTAGTTAAACATATAATTGCTACTACTTTAAAACGAGGGAAATAATTTATAACAATTTGTTTACCATTTGAAATATTTTTTTATTGGATGACATCTGACATTCGGTGTCACTGGGTATGCTCGTTTTCTTTAAGACCACTGACATGTATGAGCGCGTTCATGAAGTCGGCTGCAGCTACAGCCGCAGTCAGTCTTAGCTATCTCGAAGCCAGACATAGCTGCGTGTAGCTGCTCCTGACTTTATGAACGATTTTAGCCATTGTCAGCTTCAGAAATATCATCATTGGAGTATGAGTTACATTTCATGTAAATATAAAAAAAAACAATTTATTACCTGCTTCGTCTATTAAATCAATAAATGGTTCTCCACGCTCATTCATATAAATGGTTACATTTCCCATTATTACAATAATATTTCTTTTATTTTCTGTAATTTAAAAATAACAAACAAAAATGTCAAACGTAATGCGTTTGGGTTAGTTAGCTATGCTGGGTAGCACTCTCAAGTCGGTATCGGCTGCAGTCGACTACGGGACCGGCTACTATGATTTTCCGAACGCCAGGGACTGTCATTTAGCCAAGTCAAAAAACTGGCTATTGCATTTTCGAACGACGATAGCCACATCTACAGCTACCATAGCCGGCTGCAGCCTATTTTATGAAAGTGCTCAGGGTCTGTTTAATGAACTTCAGAGCAGCTCAGAGCCAAACATAGCAGAGCAGCTCAGAGCAGAACATAGAGGTGGCAGAGCAGATCAGCTCAACTTAGATTAACTGTCAAATTGAAAGTAGAGCAGAAAAGAGCAGAAAGGAGCAAAAAGGAGCAGAACGCCCATTAAACACACTTTCCTGAAATTTTCTGAGAGCTGTCAAGTAGAACTACAGGATTTTATCAACACATCATACAAAATTGTGCTATTTTGTACGAGCATGTGTTGTGTTGCATAATCTATTGGATGACAACCTTGCTACAGTGGAAATATTTGCAGAGCCACCTGAGGAAAATAATGAATAGAAGGCAGTATGTCCTGACAGCAGTATACCACCTAATACCACCAGACGAAACCAACTTTGTGCACAACTGAATGCAGCAACGAATAAAAAAAATACAAAACATTTAATCACGTGTTTTTATTTTGAAAATAATTCAAAGATCCTAGCAGTACGTCATTTTTCTTTGTCATTCGTTGTGTCCTTTTGCCTTAACATTTTCTGCCCGTTCTTCCCTTGCTTCCTTTACTACACATCCAGCAATAAGTTTTGAGTGCCTTCTTGATGCTACCTAAAAGAAGAAGAAGATTAAATTCGTTGTGAATTGCAGTACAAAGTTCGGGAATTTTAAAGTCGAATATCTCGGAAACTATAAGTTTCCGACAAATTTCGTTTTGATATTTGCGATTTGTGAGTGAAAAGGAACTAGTGTGCAAAATTTAAAGAAAATCGGTGAGTTTTCAGGGATGTAAGTTTGTTCGCATTATTATTATTACCTTTTAGTGTAGGTAACCAAAGAATACTTAAGGTAGAATTTAAGACTAAGCATAACTATATACATTATTATAAACATCAAGCAAGATGAATAACTTGAATTGGACATAACTGTATACTACCTATCAGAATGAATACTGTTAATCAAAATTAACTATCATTTGGTGTAAGTAACCCAAGAACACCTATGGTTGGACTAGAGAAAAAAAAACATAAATATAAATATAAATATATTCTATCGGACTGTATGTATGTCCAAATGACTTGATTTAAATGCATAATTGTGAGTTTCAATGGAATTTAATATTAAGTAAGTAGAAAGTACATAGCTCATAGTTTACATCCAATGTTTGGGCGCACGAATTCAGTTAGATTTAGTTTTAGTTAGTCTACTCTAAGCTAGTAAAGGATATGCTGATAAGGATAGCTGTTAATCTGCCAGCTGCAGATTATCATTAGGTAATTAGCAGTAAATAGTAAATTATTAAGCAATAGCCCATGACTAGGTATGACTAATGACTTATATATTTATTGTCACATATCAAAGAAATGTTGATTACGATGAATGACCACTAGGATCAACATCAGTGCCCACAACAAACTTCCTACAGTGCAATATCTTAAGAAATATTACATATGAAAGGACTAAGTGATTAAATAATTTGAGCAGTGCTTACAAAAGCCAACTTACTACAGTGTAATATCTTGAAGAAATAACAAATGAAAAGACTAAATGATTAAATGATTTGAACAGTGACTACAAATGTCAACATCCATGCGCACAAACATTTTAAAAACATAAGCCAAATGTTATATATGAGCACGGTTGGATCACAGCTCACTATTGTGAGGAGTTCCTATGATTCAGGAATCAGATCTTGAAATTGCCTAGGCTGATCGACTCCCTAATGAGTGATGGCAGCGCATTCCAGCGCGAGACCCCCTGCCCGTATACACTGTTAGATCCATATTGGGTCATATATGGGATTGTGTGATGCGATTGGTGAATCTTCTACTCCAACTGAGCTTGGATTTGACGTAGTCTGGGAGCAGCCTGAGCTTGGATCGCATGATATAGGTGAGCACTCGCACATTATAAAGATCGAGAAGCGAACATGGAAGGAAAAGACTCATTAATGGAGAGATGTGCTCAGAGTGGTGTAGACCAAACACGAATCGGACACATGTCTTAAGGGCACGCATCAATTTATCGATTGCATTGCTCTGCAGAGGATACATTACTATGTCCGCATAGAGAAAATGCGGAACTATGAGTGCTTTGACCAGTCTCATCCGAATACCAGGTGATAGTTTTAGCGCCACTGCATACAGTGAACAAAGTCCACCATAGATTCTGGCACATATCAGTTTCACCTGTGGTCCCCATTTGAGATGAGTGTCCATCAGCAGACCCATGTTCTTAACGTGGTCCGTCGTGATGGGAGTAACAGACCACCTTTATACCACAAAAAACCGATGACAACCTCGCTAGAAACAAAAACATCGCGGTCAGTTCCAAACCAAAAACACTATCGAGTTCGCTTTGCTTACCTTCAGAAAAATCCCAAGTGGAAATGCCCTGCTTTAAAACTGCATCCAAACTTACGAGTTATGTCAGTTTGGTACTACATAAAAATTTTATTTTTTTTATCACAAATTTTGCAGGGCGTGTTACATACATATACTTAATGCACATGCATATACATACCTAAATCATGTAGGAAGAAAGTATACTTAATGCACATGCATATACATACCTACATCATGTAGGAAGAAAGTATACTTAGTGCAACGCATAACTAAAAACATTGTGCCTACTTTCAAATATACATATACTGTCTCATAGGCTTCATGCACATACAATAGTTGGTGGTGAGGGAAAGGTAGGCTGAGGTAACTCAGCGATCAGTTTAGTCTTAGTGCAAGTGGACGAAAGAATAGTTCGTGTGGAAGCGATGGTGAGTGCTTTGTATAAGTTTTGGGTAGTTTAGTGGCTAATTTCCTATCATAGATTGTTTGGGTATGAAAGTAATGAAGTGCGTATGAAAGTAATAAATTGCGTACGGGCAATATCAAATAATACCGGTGGCTGTGTTGTAAATAGGTCACGGCTGGTAATGGTTATTTGGAGCCGCCATGTGTGTGGAGGGTCACGGTGGTGTCTGTAACACCATGTCTGTGCGTGTGGAGGGTCACGATGGTGTCCGTGAACACCGTGGCTGTGTTGTCCCACATACATAGCTGTAACTGTAGCAAACAGTAAAGAGGTTGAGTGGTGGATGCCTGTGCAATAGATAATAATTATACTCACTGAGCTCGTGTGTGCTCATACCACGTTTTCTTTATAATTACAGTGGCCATTTTACATGGAGAAGGAAGCTTGGCGTCAGTCAACAACGACAGCCTCTAAGAATAAAGTGGTCTCAAAGTTCTTTTAGCGTGAATTTAATAAAGTTTTCAGTTAAACAAAACATAATATTATTATTTTATTACTACATACCTATCTACTACATCATTTTCGCTGCATGAAGAATTTCAATCACTGACCTACGTCAAATATTCTTCATGTAAAACACCGAAGATGTCGCAATACCCCTGCGCGCAAGTCTCAAGTTGCAATACGACGAGTGCCGCGATTTAATTGAAGAATGTAATATGCGTGACTTAACACTTTGTACAAGGTGAACATTATGTACACAAAGTGTTAAGTCGGAAGTAAATTGCACATCTTCCGTACTGGGAAGTAAGTACAAAATTTTTCCATGTATAGAATAAGAACAATTTGTATATATAGAGTAGCAAAATGTAAAAGAAATGAGTAGTAAACGACTATAATCAGTGGAGTTCAGTCGTAGATTATTTTCGTTTAGGATCTGAGCTTCAACAAGCTACTCCATACCTTTACTAGGAGCTGAGCTTCAACAAGCTACTCCATATCTTTAATAGGAGCTGAGCTTCAACAAGCTACTCCACATCAGTACTAGGAGCCGAGCATATACTGCTACTCCACGCAACTCAACGTGCACAACTATAAGCCTGGGAGGAATTAGACGGCAACAAAGAAAGAAGGAAGAAATCTTTCAACAGCCGTTGCGTCTGATACTCCACGTCACTGACGTTGGGTAAAGCGATTTACATATTCAACATAGTATACAGAGTTTGCTAAAGGGTATTAAGTACATAGTTCAGAGCTTACGATTGCACGATCGATTTTAGCCAGAGCCTACCTTAAGCTGGTTCAGGTTACACAGCCAAGATAGCTCAAGTGACAATTAACACTACACTACACAACTACACTACTCGATATGTATCTTGAGTTAGCATGCTCCGTTTGCAGGTTACCGGAAAACCCATTAACACTACACTACACTACTACACTACTCGATATGTATCTTGAGTTAGCATGCTCCGTTTGCAGGTTACCGGAAAACCCTGTCGTAACTCCTAACGACATGCATTAAAACAGTTACCGGAAAACTCTGACGTAACTCGAACAACATGCATTAAAAATGTTACCTGAAAACCCTGACGTAAATCTTAACAACATGCATTAAAACCGTTACTGGAAAGCCCTGTCGTAACTCTTAAGAACATGCATTAAAACCGTTACTGGAAAGCCCTGTCGTAACTAATGCTTCGTATGTCAAATACTTGCTATAAATGAAGCCTTTGGCCACATATCGCTTGAAATCAGAAATTATTACATAACTGTGGAATTCACAGTAATATCATGAAATTTTCGAAAGATGAAAAGCTAAGTATGGGAGTTGTGCCCAAAAATCCACTGTCTGTTACTTCTTTGATAGTTTCACAAATGCTCCAAACCAATGTAACATTAACGAACGAAACAATGATATACGCATCAAAGTCATCGACGTAAGTAGCCACAATTATTTTCAGCATTTTAACCCAAAGAATTTCCAGATATTTCATCTATTCTCTTTCTAATCGTCCAAATAACATTTGGGTTGCCAGAAAGTTTCGACAAAGCCATTTCGGATACCTTTAAGCCATGTCGAAATACACGGAGCGATGAGCCTGCTCCTTGTCCATAAAGCAAATACAATTGTGGTGTATCCTCATTTGCTAAATCTGCATAAAGACTGCTTATATTTGACACAAACTGTGGCATTTATCAACCATAACAAGGTTTTTAACAGGTCGTGGTGCAAAGAAGAACGTATCTCCTTCCCCCAGTGGCATAGCTGTACGTAACTCAGGTTCATCGTCATTATCTCCAAAATGAGCGATTTGTTACAAATAATGATGTTGAAAGAAGTCAAAGTCTTCTCTGCTTGTGAACGGCACATGTACACCGACTCATTCACAAAGTGATGCATATAACAAGAACTCTGAGCCTCCTAGTATTAAAGTAGCCTTTTGTAGAGACAAAACAATTTTACCAACATGGAATGTAGATATATTTTCAGCTTTTTGCCACATTCCGCTAAGCAAACCCCTGTCCCAAAATGATTTCGTTCCAGTGAGGTTTTCATCTACATCATCAGTTACAGAATGTGGCAAACGTGATACGGATACATTTCCAAATTTATCACCAGTTGCAATGGTATCATAATC
Source organism: Dioctria linearis (assembly GCA_963930735.1). Classification (NCBI taxonomy): domain Eukaryota; kingdom Metazoa; phylum Arthropoda; class Insecta; order Diptera; family Asilidae; genus Dioctria; species Dioctria linearis. Next base: position 34,781,210 of record OZ005740.1, on the reverse strand, counting down.
AAGTAAGATCGTTACTGTAATCCATCGGGGATGGTGTCATCAGTGAAACTGATAGTTCAGCTCTTTTGTAATGTACAGAAAATACAGATTCTTGTACATCGGAAACATAAATGCGAATGCCCGTTGTTTGTAAGTTTACTATTTGATTAAGTGGTGGAACATGGTATTATTATAAGCCATTTAAACAAAATGTTACTTTATTTTTTTAAATAAAACACTAGTAGTTCCAAAAATATATGTTTATTCTCGTTTTTACAAGTGACGCGTTTCGCCCTACTAAGGCATCATCAGATTACTAGTTACACATACCTGATCTGGGATTTTGTATTTTTCTTTTGGTATGTTAGCGGATCTAGTAACGGACTGTTCGAATATTCATCTAGTTGATCATTGAGAATGTGTTTGTTTAAAGATATCGCTTTTTTATTTCAAGTTGTTCGTACTTATCTAAAATAATTATTTATATTATTGATATTCGTCCTATGGTTAGTGCTTTTTAATGTTTTGATACACTTGATAGTGCTCTATCATTTTTAGCTCCAGAAATATGTTCTGAATATCTGGTTTTTCTTTTTCTTTTACTTTTTCCTATATATAACCCTGAACAGTCCCCATAGCCGAGCTCATATACCCCACTACGCTCTACGGTTTCTAGTTTGGGTTCTATTTTATTATTTAAAAGGAGAGGAGTTTCTCCTATTAAAGAACGCTTGTTGAACATCATACTCCTGCAGTATCCCTTTTACTTTTTCTGATATTCCTTCAATATAGGGTACTTTCCTCCACTTAGCCTTTTCTATTTCTTTTATCCTATTATGTGGGTAGGTTATATTTGTTGTACGTTTTTTGGCTTTAATTCTAAGTAAATCATAAATTATTCTTTTTTATAGGCATTATTGACAGCTATTTTAATAATGGTGCTAAATTCAATATTAATATTTGTTTGATTAAGTGGATTATTTAGGAGACGGTCTATCATAGCAAGGAATGCTGCTAACTTAGTGTTCCAATAATGATGGGAATTTGAAGGGATAATAGCGTCTGAGTATTAAGGGTCGAAGATTTGTATTAATAATATCCTAGCGATTTAGTACCTATCTATTAAAAAAGATAATTGAGAAAAAAAGTGTTCAGCCATTCTGTCGTCAGGATGACAACCATATTTATTTTAGACAGTTCCTTGTCTAGTATTCTCGATTGAATAATTAACTAATAAGGAAGCGGTGTGATGATTTATAAAATATATACTTATATACTCTTGCAATAAGGTACAAATTATTGAACAGAGGCAATTGCAAAATTCCCGACCTGGATTAACATCAACAAACCAAATTAGTTCCCGAATAAAAGACTAAAACTAAAAACTAAAAAAAAATTTAAAACTAGATATTTAATTTTTGGTAGCCCCAAGCTTTAAGCTTAAACGCCGGGCACTACGAAGTAAATAGACATTTATTTATAGCATTTTTACATTACAAAATCATTTTAAAGAAATTATAGAGATAATGCATATTATGTAGATACATGTCCTTAATAGCGAAAGGAAGGTAAAATTTGTAGATGAAGCACAAGATCAAGACGAGGTGGGAATCGAATTCATGACCCCTGGGTTGATAGCACTGATTTATAACAATGGACTGAGCGATTTGCTATTTCATGTGGCACAAATATTATGTTTCTGTATATAATCGTCAGAGCACCCTTTAAAATGTTTACTACATAAAAAACATGTAAAACTCAACCAATCAAATGAAATTTTACACCCGTAAATCGTATTAAATTAAAAAAATATATTTTCTTGTACCCAAGTGATATTTTAATCGCTTATAAGGAATTAAACTTATTCCGACTTTAATTTTCAAAATTTATTCTTACCTGAATCCTGCGTATGAGCAAGAGAGATGGAGCATGGTAAACTCTATATTTACCTTATTCTTTCTGCGGTGACTGCATCTGTAGCCAACATAAAAACATCAAATGGCATAAGAAAACGTTCAATAAGCAATATATTGTGTTGGTAGCTCCTACTCTACATGTGTTATAAGTCAATGATTGATAGTCAGAGCGCTTACCAACTGAGCAACCGAGGCCTCAAAAGATCATCTAGACCTATAGGCTTGATAGTAAGCAAAATTTAGAAATATTAAAAGAACAGGTTAGTTTCGTTAAGTCTAGTTACGAAAATACTCGAGAGAACTTCGATAAACTTGAAGTAGACTTAAATGAAACGAAAATTCACACATTAAACGCTATCAAAACCTTTAAATCTCAATTAAATTTTGTGATATCAGAGATTAATTTGATGAGGCAATGTCTAGCGTGGTGATTCACCTACAGGAAAGAGAGAATCAAATTAACACTTTATCCATTATCCTCGTTTCTTTAGTCAGTAAACTCTTACATCCTCTTATTCTTAGCTATCACCAAATTAGTGAGTTATTAAAGGAACTCCCTCTATCTTTCCTATTAAATACGGTAATGCAGGATCCTTTATATTACAGTAACTTGCATTTATCGAAAGTGCGCATATATGAGATCATCTCTTCTGTAAAGTAACCACACCTCATTGAAAAAGAATGGTGGTTCACTATAAAGAAAGCTTACTCCTTACCATTCCCGTTAGGAGAAAATATATTCGTGCATTACGCCTACCGAAAATAGTTTGCGAAATATGCTTAGAAAAAATCGAAAAGTCTTATGAATTTCGTCAAACTTGTGAAAGATCAGAATCCATTTTAAGAGATTGGATAGAAAAGAAGGTGAATCGGAAATTGAAAACCCAATGATGACGAATGTGATGGCAGCGGTATATTTTCGAATTCATAATAAAAATTCTGTAAAAGATTTTTCTTTTCTTTTTTGTAGAAACAGGAATATTAAAATCAATAGTTATTGGTGGTTTTTCTATCCAAAAAGAGGAGCATATCATAGATTTGTGTGAAACCGACTTAATAGAATGCTTAAGTACGGCAAACGATGAGATGATCGATCTAAATGAGCAGACAGCTAGTGGTGGAAATGCGACTGAGACTTCCATATATCGTGATGAAGTCGAAAATAGTTCACCGATTGATGATGGTGCCTTTAAAATTATAAATGATATCGAAGAAGAAGCACAAGATGAAATAGAAATAAAAAGCTGCACCATCCTTGAAAATTATACCTGTGAAAATGACTATAATTTACTTCAGGAAGAAGATTAACGTGCTAATTTTGATGAAATTAAGCTGAAAGTTAAGAAAGACTATGAAACGAAAATAAAAACTCGAAAATCTAAACGAATAGAAAAATCAGTGGCTTGCAGAATTTGTAATCAAACATTCTCTTCCGAAGCTCTAAAGGAACACGGAAATTCCCATATAATAAACGGACGATTCTGTTGTGACCATTGTAATAAAACATTTAAATATATTCCAAACTTACAAAGACATTTAGTTCGACACACTGGATTAAAAAAATACGAATGCACTTTTTGTAAATCAAGATTCTATGATTCATCTTCCCTCAGCAAACATACTCGAATTCATACTGGAGAAAAGCCTTATGAATGTGGAGCATGCAGAAAACGATTCGCACAACATTCTCAACTAAAGGTTCATAAAAGAGTGCATAGTGATGTATGTTTTAAAAGATTTTCGCAAAATGGTCTTTTGCATGCGCATAAAAAATTACATTTATCGGTAAGAGAACATATCTGCACCATTTGTCAGAAAGGATTTATATTATCTTATCAATTAAAAAAACACATGGAACTACATCAGAATCCAGAAATGAAATTACAATGCAATGAATGCGGAAGAGATATTCAAGTAGCACTGGTTTAGCTTATCACATGCGAACACATACTGGTGAGCGTCCATATAAATGTACGATATGTTCCAAGGCTTTTATAGCGAAATATAATCTTTCTAATCACTTAATGACTTATTCTAAAGAGAAACCACCTCATAAATTTGAATGTCCTTGCGTGGGAAAGGCTATTTCCGTAAAGGTGCGTTGGATGTGCATTTACAAACACATACAGGAGACTGGCCTTTTGAATGTAAAATATGTAAAAAAGGATTTTTACGTAAAGTTCATAGGGATGTACATATGCGCACCCATACGGGACAGAGCCCCTATCCTTGTTCAGTTTGTGGGATACCTTTTGGGAGCTTATCAGCTCGTAAAAAACATAATAATCATACGGGAGAAGAAAACTATTTCTGTAATATTTGTGAGAAAGGTTTTGGACAAGCTCGGATTAGGAATGCGCACCAAAAAAGACACGCATGCAAAGCGAAAAGTGATGCAACCGACCAGAATAAAACATCGAGTTAAATTTATATACAATTAGTGAAGACGCTTCTTACGAATGGCGCTTAGTATGTATTGATGATACAGATATCGATAGTCACGGCATTGTATGGAATATTCAAAAAACACCCAAAGGCACTGTATACAAACAAAGTATATCTGTTGGTTTTTTTTAATTGTTCTTATAAAAGAAAGAAATTAAAGTTCAATGGGTGCCTCTATAGCCGGCGCTCGTAACGAAAGGGTTAATATACTTAAGCCTAGTGTAACTAATGTAGTTGGCCCACGGCAACTTCAGTTTATTTATAATAGATATCTTATTTTGGTCAACAATGAAAATAGCTTCGAAGAAAAAAAGGAATAGGGATTAAAAAACATAACGATGTAAGATGCAGTAAAACACACTAAGAGTGCTTGAGCCTTGAACACTACATGGAAAAGCGTTTCACAATCGAAACCGCTGGACAAAGTAAGATCCTTCCAAGATAGATGTACGGTAGCGTTTTAATTCAACGCGACCTCTCCGAAACTGTAGAAAAATAATATGTTCTGCTAGATAACTAGGTACATCATTGTGAATAATTTTAAACAAAAATATTAAATTAATTCATTTGGCATGAGCTTCAAGAGAGCAGATTATTAATTTATTTCTAAAAGGTGTAATGTGGTCATATCTGCATAGGCCATAAATGAATCTTATATACAGTCACTAGCTTCCTGCGGCAGACAGAGCTCACACGACTGAAGACTAGGCGTCCACTAGAGAAATACTGTAGGAGGAGAGTTTTTATCAGCTCTAGACGCATATTAACTTTTAAAATACTGGCAAATAACCACAGGCGGCGTAAACCAAAATAAATTTTAGACAAACAAGCATTAATGTGGTCACAAAGTTTCATATGAACGTTAAGGATTATTTCAAGATTACATACCTTATCGATAAATGGCAAGATATTCCCACCTAGCCAAACAGATGGAAGAGACAGTTGATCTTTAAAGCCCAAAGCCATGCACTGTGACTTCCCAGCATGCTTTAATTTGTTCCATATGGACCACTGCAAAATCCTATCCAAATCTCTGTTAATACGCTCCACACAATCTTCCGTAAGCCCAACTGATCGATTCAGATATATCTGCACATCATCTGCATACATATGTATGCTTACATCTTGTAAAACTTTCGGAAGATCATGTATAAAAAGACTGAACAGGAGAGGACCACTGCCAGATCCCTGGGGTACGCCGCAAACTAGTGGAAGTAAATCAAACAATATGCCATTATCAAGGACAACGCTTTGCGACCTATGGGAGAGGAAATTTAAAATCAACCGGAGAGCAAATGAAGAAAAATTTAAATTATCTAACAACTTACACAAAACTATCAACACTGTGAAACGCCTTGGGGAAACCAAGTAAAGTTAGGATTCAAATCTGACCACTGTCCAAACGCATCGGTCGCCTGAACGACATGGTGCGTAAAAATGTGTTGAGAATAATTTGTGCCAAAATTGTTGGCACAAATCAAATAACTATATTTTCTTAGATAATTGAGAATAATTTGTTAATAATTGTTTTTAAAATAAAAATATATGTCTTATGGTAAGTACTTGTTTTAAGCAAAAATGTGTCAGTGTCAATTCAAGAAGAGAAATTTTACCTTGTTATGGTCGCAGCGAGCTGCATGAGTAATATGCTACAACACTTGTGCCACTGACGGCTAACAGCATTGCTCACATTGTACCGCACTGCGATTGTGGTGCCAATTGTACCGTGTCGCGTGAATAATACCTGACGAACGGCAGGAAAGGTCTAGAAAAAAGAAGACTTTGCTACGACTTTTGATAAGACGGGGCATTTCCCATCTAGAAAGCGAAAAGAGAAAAAGCCAAAGTTTATACGGGTGGAAATAGCGGAAAAAGAAAAGCCCAACTAAGAAATTTGTTCGTGGAAATATAAGATTTGAAGTGGAAAAAAAGGGGGGGGGGGGGTAAAGAGCATAAGATGAGAAGCAGAAGTAACTCCAGCGTGGCTAATTACATTCTTAAAGCGAAAGTCTACGAAGCTCAAGCACAAAAGAAGAAAAGTTCTCGTTCCTCCACGAATTATATCTAGCGAGTTCTCAGGAATCCACCACCCGGAATTCCTAAATACGGTACGGCTTCGTGCATCTTTGAGATCATACCCTTTCTTGAGCTTATTGCCCAACAATTTCGTCCAGATTCAGCCGGCCGCGCAGACATCACATTTGTGAAAAGAACGGAGCCGAGTAGGCAAAGAAAGCACCGCAGGGGTTGCTTGGAGAAGCCGCCAAAAAGGTCCACTGTAATTCAAAGTGCTGTATGTGTGTGTGTGTGTGTGTGTGTGTGTGTAATCCAAAACAGGCCACAAACAATTTGCATAGTACATAATATGCGTTACCTACTTAGTTTTATGGCATTTCTTGCGTTAATTTCGAGCACACCAGATGAAGATAACATGAAATGAATTAAAGATAAGTGTGAGCATAGTTTGATTGATTTTAAACTTTAACAAAGAGTGAGAAAATAAAGATAGTATGTACCTCATAAAGTTAATATGTGCAGAAGAAAAAAAAAGGACAAATAATATTTTTAACAACGTACAAGATCTAATGAACCATATCGTCTCTGGACTATTTAACTGGTTGTTCCTTTTTCAATGGAAATTTTTTAAATAAATCTTGGCTCGTATAAATAAATTAAGTAATCGTTAAGAAAAACACAGCGTTTTCTTTCGTAATGTGTATATATGGTCGAATGATTATCTAATGATGATAATGTTCTGGTAGAGCCTCAGAATCTCTTCTCTTTGGAGGCTCTTTCTGACTATGAAGAATTACTAGGTTCACTAGTTCGCTCCTTTCAGGGACAGTGCAAAATCTTGCCCACAATGTCGCAGGGTGGTTGGGGCGATGGCACTAGCCCAGGACACCGGGGCTCCCAGTAAGCAAGGGTAAGTGGTGTAAGGATCTCTTCTGGACTGGATGTGGTGTTGTTTTCTTTTGCCGCACGATATTTTTTGTATATGGGCTGTGACAGCGGCAAGTATTTGGTTTACCCACCCCACAACTCTCCCGCACTAGCTGTTCACAGGGTGAGCTGTCAGCTCATGCTGACTGAGTGGACTTCAGGCCCACAACATACTCACTCCGATGCTTCCATAACAATCTGCAATAAAATCTTCGGGTAAATTGTGAAAAGGAGCGATTTTATGACATTGTGATGTAATTTAACTTTTAATTTTGTTCTGGTTTCCACAAATTCTTACCCACTCTTTTGGAAAGCAAAAATATTTAAACACCTTTCTTTGTGATAGTTTTTGCATGACAATACTGCACATGCAACAATTGTTTTTCAATTCACTTTACAAAAACACTAATATTCATATAAAACCCAAATCACGCAATAAAACATGTATAACTCAGAATATTTGAAAATTTTATTTATAAAACTCTTCTTAATTGAAAGCTCCACAATTTGGCTCAAAATGTCACTAACATGGCGCATATCCGGAATTAGTGCACAGACTTTGTATACTGTAGATCGTGCCTGCCGTCAATCGCACAGCAGATGCGAAAAGTGACAGCACATTCGCCGTGCGGGCTAGACATAGTTTGTTTCTGGACGACAGTACCACACATGATGTAGCATACTGCACCGTGAGGGCCTGCGACCATAACAGCTTTAATCATTTATTTTTATGTATTTAAATTTTAGGAATATATCGTATTTATATAAAATAGGAGAACATGTACCTACTGGCAGTGAACCTAAAAAGCATCCTGGCCACAAGCAGAATCACGCACACGTAGGAATCCAGGGTAATGAAAAAGCCGACCACCTTACTAAGGAAATGCTAACGGAGAGTGGAGAGCTGATCATACTACCATCTTACAAGGCAATCAGGAGCCGATTTAGAAGAAATATAGAGGCGATGAAATTGGATGCATGGTAGCAGTCAGAAGGATTCTTGGCCAGTCCCCACAAGGAAGTGATCAAGACACACATGCCAAACATGCTGAGACAAAAAATAATTGGAACGGCGAAACTTCGGCTGGGACAATTCCTATACGGAAAAAAATATCTCTTACCGTGTCCACGGAGAATGTAGAACTCCAACTGAGCTCCTTACATACAGGAAGGAGGATATGGACGCACTACTCCTTGCACTGAGAACTCTTAATGACCAGTAACGCAGAGACCAGACTTTCAACAGATAAACGTTTCAAGGAATACTTATATTTGTCAAATACAAAACCACAGACTAACCTCCTAAATTAAAATTAAAAATTGATTTAAGTGCTAACTTACTAAAAACAGTAACAATGAATTATAAACTGAAATATACTGAATTTTATACAAATAAGACTAAATGCTTATTTAATTATAACCACATGAACTATTAGAGCATAACAAATGAATTCGCATTAGATGATAACTTAGATATAATTAAGAAAAATTATAGAAATGAAAAAAACGCTGCCTGAACATAGTATCAGTCAAGGTTTGAGTTAATTAAAATAAACAGAGGAAATTATATTGAAAATTAATTCAATTTTAGCCATAATTATATTGCCTGGAAAAAAGAAAACGGGTTAAAACACATTCAGATTTAATAAAATGTGAATTTAGAATGGATGAATTGTAAAAGTAACTATAGGAATGGTATAGCTCATTGTATAGGTAAACATAGTTAGCCAGAATAAGTTACCTATTATAAATAAAGTGGAGTTTCCTAGATGGCCTGGCTGCCGTGGGCCAAGTAGGCTTAAGTATATTAACCCTTTCGATACGAGCGCTGGCTAAGACTGCATCCATTGAACTTTAATTTCTTTTATAAGAACAATTAAAAACAACTAACACATACTTTGTTTGTATACAGTGCTTTTGGGCGTTTTCTGAATATTCCATAGAATGCCATGAGGTATCAGCAATACATACTAAGCGCCATTTGTAAGTCTCTTCACTAATTGTATATAAATTTAACATGAAGTTTTATTCTGGTAGATTGACTCACTTTTTGCTTTGGATTGGTGTCCTTTTTGGTGCGCATTCCTAACCCAAGCCAGTGCAAAACCTTTTCCACAAACATCACAGAAAAAGTTTTTTTCTCCCGTGTGAATAAACATATGTTTTTGTCGAGCTGATGAGCTCAAAAAAGATTTCTCACAGACTGAACAAGAATAGGGCCTCTCTTCCGTATGGATGCGCATATGGCCAACCATATGAGACTTATTTAAAAATCGTTTTTTACATATTTTACATTCAAAGGGCCGCTCTCCGGTATGTGTTCGTAAATGACCATCCAATTGACTTTTACAGAAACAGCCTTTCCCACAGTGAGGACATTCAAATTTTGAAGGTGGTTTATCTTTAGAATGAGTCCTTAAGTGACTAGAAAGATTAGCTTTCGTTATATAATCCTTGGAACATATCGTACATTTATATGGACGCTCACCAGTATGCGTTCGCATGTGATAAGTAAAAGTGCTACTATATAAAAATTTCCTACCACATTCGTTGCATTGATATTTCTTTTCTGGATTCTGATGTAGTTCCATGTGTTTTTTTAATTGATAAGATAATATAAATCCTTTCTGGCAGATGGTGCAGATATGTTCTCTTACCGATAAATGTAATTTTTTATGGGCACGCAAAGATTTTTTGTGCAATAATCTTTTAAAACATACATCACATTCCACTGGTTTTTCATCACCATGAACTCTTGCATGAACCTTTAGTTGATAACGTTGTGAAAAACGTTTTTTGCATGCTCCACATTCGAAGGGCTTTTCTCCAGTGTGAATTCGAACATGAGCTTTAAGTGAAGATAAATCATAGAATCTTGATTTACAAAAAGTGCATTCGTGTTTTTTTAATCCAGTATGTCGAACTAAATGATTTTGTAAGTATGGAATGCATTTAAATGTTTTACTACAATGTTCACAACGGTATTGCCCATTTATTGCATGGGAGTTTTCGTGTTCTTTTAGAGCTTCTTCGGAAGAGAATGTTTCACTACAAATTCTGCAATCAACTGATTCGTATACTCGTTTACGTTTTTGCTTTTTTATTGTCGTTTCATAATCTTTTTTAACTTTCAGGTTAATTTCATCAGAATTAGCATGTTCATCTTCTTCCTGAAGTAAATCGGTATAGTTTTCAAGGCTGGTGGAGTGTTTTATTTCTATTTCATCTTGAGCTTCTTCTTCTTCTTCTATATCATTTATAATTTTATAGGCAACATCATCAATCGTTGAATTATTCTCGATTTCATCACTATACATAAAGGTCACAGTTGCGTTCTCACCACTAGATTTCTGCTCATTTAGATTGATCATCTCATCATTTTCTGTACTTAAGCATTCTACTAAGTCGGGTTCATATAAATCTAGGATATCCTCCTCTTTTTTCGTAGAAAAACCACCAACTGTTGATTTAATTATTCCTATTTCTATAAAAAAGCAAAATAGTTTTTACAGAATTTTAATTATGAATTCGAAAATATACCGCTGCCCTCACATTCGTCATCATTTGGTTTTTCAATTTTCGGTTCACCTTCTTTTGTAAAGTCATTCTTTTCTAACCTTTCTATCCAATCTCTTAAAAAGGAATCTGATCTTTCACAAGTTTCACGAAATTCATACGAATTTTCGATTTTTTCTAAGCAATTTTCGCAAACTATTTTCGGTAGACTATCATCTTTTGAAATTGTAGCATTTGAACATAATCGAAGTTTTTTCAGTATTCCATCTTCCAAAATGTTGTGTATATTTGGGTGTTCTGTTAGGCAACAGCGACATAGGGCATCCATTGCTGAAAAAACGTAAATGTCAATCAAAATATTGTGAAGATACTAAAATCTCAAAATTAGTCAATTCTGCAAAAAAAAAGTATAAATCGACAGTCAAGAAACGGTTGAAGTTCATTGCATTGATTGAGTCAAGCTAATTGGAAGCACTATGGAATCATCAACATTTTTTTCCAATCTGATATGTCATTAACAGCTGCGATTTGCAGAGAGTAATTTTAAACTGAAGACATTGTAATGGAGAACAAACACATTGCTCTTGATTCTTTCTAAATCCTGAGTTACAATGTGACGCTGTCACGAGAAGCGGTCGCAAATGACGTTGCTGATGCGGACGCAGTGCTTGTTGCTTATGCTGTTCCAATGATGACGTCCTAACATGTGTTGAATTTTCGTTCCATTATTAAAAAAATCATTAAATCGTAAATAAATAAATTAACTAGTTATTAAATACTGCGGCATTACTTAAAACTTCCAATTTTCACTCACAATTTCAATGTTCTGCAAAAATAAATTGCCTCAACTGCAGCTGTCAAGGTGTTGCGCGTCTCAAGTTGAAATATTTTCAACTTTAAGCAACGCGACCAGCGTCAGCAATACCCTTAAGTATAGTTCACACAAGCGAAGTTACTGTCCCAAGTAGCCTCGTTTTCAGTCCCTCACCTTCTCTTGACATACCCATCAGTTTACTTGCGCCAATACGAAAACGAGTTCCACTCACTTCAACTTTTTAGCGAAGTGGAACCTGAGAGAGAAATAGTCAAATTGAGTGTATTTTCTGCAATTGGTACACGTTTTGATGTGTGTAGTCATTTATAATATCATCTGGCGTGGAACTTGTGAAATGTGAAGATATTTATTTTTTAGAGAAAATGGTTTCAAGTGAAAAATTACATATTGAAAAGGTCAGCAATGTAATTAAGGGCAATTTCGGAGAAAAAATTCTAAGAAAAAAGGAAGTGCGATACGTTCCTGGCACAGTGATTGCTAAGGAATAATATTTTTGCTTACATAATTATCTTTTAAATTTACGAAATTTCTTACTGAAAAATAAAAAGCACTCCCTCCGTATAAAATTGCAAACATAAATGTGTTGACATTTTACAAGTTCCACACCAGCTGATATTGTTAAAGACTGCTTAAATCAAAAAATGTACCAGTTGCAGAAAATGTGTTCAATTTGACTATTTCTCAGGTTCCACTTCGCTAACAAGTTGAAGTGAGTGGAACTCGTTTTCGTACTGGCGCAAGTAAACTGATGGGTATGTCAAGAGGAGGTGAGGGACTGAAAACGAGGCTACTTGGGACAGTAACTTCGCTTGTCTGAACTATACTTTAGCGACACACTGTACCTGTGCTTGAGTACTTTCATACATTTTAACTTTTGACAGGTTTAGCGACAGCGTCCACGACTCGCGACAGCGTCACATTGTAACTCAGTATTTAAGGCAGAAACACATCCAAGCACGCCTCAGGCCTGGGGGCCTATTCTTGAATTACGAATGGTTTTTAGGAATTCGTTATATAACGAATGGTTGATAACGAATCGAATACCCCGTTCGTATTCTTGAACCTCATCGTTATAAAGTCGAAATGGTGAAAAAGTTTTTCAACATAACGTGTGTGGTAAGATTAAATCTGTCAATTTGCAAATTGAATATTGTCAGCTGTTTCATGTTTTAAAATATAATTTGTAAAAAATGGCTAGCTTTAGTGAATTGTCATTATTGTTTGCGTCTGAAATCGTTAAAGAATCTATGGACTATCAATTACGTCGATCGTTAATCAATTCCTGCACCCTTAATTCAACGCTAGATAGAAAAAAATGTTGCAGGAGGACCTCCACCAGTGCCATGCAAATGTTTTTTTTTGCCGCCGCAGATTTTCCTTTCACCACACATTTTAAATCCTGCCAAATCTGGAAATTTTCTATTGGCTTTGTTTCGAATATAATATCATGAAAAAACTTTTCTAGTTCTTTTGCGCTCCGGGTATGGAAATTAATACTGATTTTATTTTGCCACAATTCCGTGGCATCTTTTGATATAAAAGACTTATCATATTTACCAAATTTCAGTTTCGAGTTTTACTCTAAAAACTCAATTCGTTTAGTTTTTTGAGCATATGAAATTTTCGCACATCTTTTATCTCCCATTATCACCAGTAAAGTAGCAGCTGATTCACTCTTCGTTTGGCATGACGAATGGTTGAACCCACTCGTTAAATAACGAAGGGTTTGTGTTCGGTATATAACGAATGCGGATTTCAAGAATACCACATGTGTCGATTCCGAATGGTTTTGACAGTATAACGAATACGGAATGTGCCTTCGTTATTCAAGAATAGGCCCCCTGGCCTCTCTCATGCTTCCACGCAGCTCGCCTCACAGGAATGAAAACAAAATGATACCACCGGGCTCGGTGCTGTCATTGTAATTTTGATAGTACATACGTTGACAGAAGTAGGCCTCAGAGACAAAAATTTCTAATATTGAGCAAAGCGCGCTTTGCGACTAGGCCTTGAGGCTAGCTGCTGGTTTGGTTTTGTGTTGTATGATTTAAAAACCCGTGTTGGAAATTTTGACAACGCCTCGAGGAAGCCTCAAGGCGTGGATGTGTTTCTGCCATTAGTGTGGATTACTATCCCTTCGGCGTCGACCAGTGTTTGGGATTTGTGTGAGTGATATTTCGTTCCTTGGTTGGTTTGGAGTCCATTAAAATTGAGTGTTCAGTTACAGTTGTTGTCAAGAAAAAGAAGAATTTCGCCTTGATTTCCTTCATTAACATTTTTCTAGAATCAAATTTATAAACTCATTAAAATCATTAACAGAACCAACACGACGAATTTTAAAATTTGAGAGTAAGTGATAAGTCATACCCCAGTCGATATGAAGTTTGAAATTATTGTTTTACTACCAGGGGATAAAATCTATGAGGGTATAGCCGTAATTTTTTCATTTATTAGGAATTTAATCTGAGCGATAAGTTTAATGGCTTTAGTATCTCACAGGACAGAGTGCCATAAAAATTATAATTTAGCAAAATAACAAAGAAAAAATAAAATATATTAAAAAAAAAATTTTTCAACTCGGATTAAATCTTAAAAGTTTGGGCATTTGCAGTTAGACAATTGTGATTATATGTAGTTATGGATCCCCAAACTTTTAATCTGAGTTGTAGCATTTTTTAAAGTTTTAAAAGTTTTTTTTGATATATTCTATTTTCTACTTTTTATTCATAAATTCTATACACTTTCTCTACTCTGCACTCTCGAATCACCATTTAACTTAAATTTAACTTTTTTTAAACTTTTTTAACTTATTCAACTTTTTAACTTTTGTTTACTTTTATTAATTTTTTTAATTTTTTAAACTTTTTTGACTTTTTCGACTTATATCACACACGGCACAAATTGGACAACCCCAAGGTGGTAATAACCACCCCCACCCCAAAATGTAAGAAAATTTTACCGCATAGGAAACTTCCCCATTCACGCATTCTAAATTAAAAACCCCATGTAAATCCATTCGCGTTTACTACCATAAAGCTTTTTCGTCACGAACGGCACTCTCAGGCGCTCAGACACACAGTTTTTTAGTCAGGAGTTTGTGAGTTGATAAAAGTTATTTAAAAATCCACTGGTCTGTAGGTGGTGCCTGCTGGATAGGTGCACCCATTGTACCTTAAGTACTATACTAAGTCTACGTAATGTGTAATATCAGGTCAGGAAGGTACACCAGGTACAATTTCAAGTAGAGGGCATCTTTATCGAAACTAGCAGCAATAATCTAACAGATGCTTCACATTCGGATCATCCCAATTGGCCGTATTTAACAGGATTTTTGTCACTGTACCTTTGTCTATGGTTCGATAGATCCATTTGCAATTAATCTTGATTAGACTTTTGGCATAAGGATGGATTCTCGACTTATTGAAAACGAAAACTGACCTTTTTAAGATAGTTCCAGTATTTTCAAATAATTATAATTCCAAATTTACTGAAGTGCGAGGCACTTACTCTCTGCAACTAGATAATCCAATTGAAAATTCCAATAGAACCTACTTCGCTTATATATGTACCAATCCAGCTGACGAAATCTTGGGAAATCGATCCCCAACAAGTTTAGGGAGGAAACCTTATGATTTCTGAACACAACCTGATTTTGGCTTAGAGTCTGTATTTGGTGGTAGTATTCATCTTACTTTGCACTGGGCTGTTATTGGCTCTGACATGTTAACCTAGTGTGGGCGAATGTGTTTATATGCCGCTGCTTGGATTCAAGTAGTTGCCTGTAGTTAAAACTGTTTCTAAGCTTAGTTTCTAGCTTAAGCAGGAACGATATTAAAAATATCCTAGCGATTTAGGGTCTACTTGGTCTTATCGTAAAAAAATTAGTACCCATCTATTAAAAAAGATAATTGAGATAAAGAGTGGTCAGGATGGTTGGGCCAGATTTATTTTGGAAAAAAGAAGTTCGATGATAGAGGTCTGTAGTAGGCGATCAGAGATAACCACACTGATGAGACCTCTCTGATCACTGGGTCAAAAAGTTCGATGTTTTTTCTGCATCTCAATTCATTTTGTAAATTCATTGGGGAAAAAAACATTTTTTTTCCAATGAATTTCAGTCTAATAAGGACTAAATATTTCCAGTTCATATTTATTTTATCCAGTTCCTTCCCAGTATTCTAGTTTTGTGGTTATTAGGATTTAGTACCTATTTGATACTTACATACAGCAAAATAATCAATATTCCGTCCCGACTTCATCCGATTTAAATAAAACTTTCAGAATTCGTTAAGTATTACACATATGGAATTGTAACGATTTTGTTTTTAATTATTTTCAACCTTTGCCAGGACATCTTTGGACATTTCGTTAATATAATTAGCGAAGTTTTAAAAATGCCTTTCCATTCTGTGTGTGGGTTTTGAAGTGCAAAGACGTACACAGTTTATAAAATAATAAAAGAAAATAAATGATAATAAACTTAATTTTTTGACCATCTCCTACAATACGTATTAACTGACTTTTTGGAAATTTGAAATAGAAAGTTATTTACCTGGCTAAATTAATGATGTTGTAGTAGTGTAAAGTTTAAAACAATGGATAACTTTTTATTGGTGCTGGATAAAAATCTGAAATTAATATATAGTTGCCGCCAAATAGGTACTAAATCTTCATAGCCATGAAATAAGAATGCCATTGAATTAATAGCTAACAAGAAGCGGCACATCGAGTAAGCCGCTGACACTCTGAGGAACCTAATA
Source organism: Dioctria linearis (assembly GCA_963930735.1). Classification (NCBI taxonomy): domain Eukaryota; kingdom Metazoa; phylum Arthropoda; class Insecta; order Diptera; family Asilidae; genus Dioctria; species Dioctria linearis. Next base: position 34,764,816 of record OZ005740.1, on the reverse strand, counting down.
AGTTCAATTAATATAAAACATTCCAGAGTTCCGGGAGTTCAGCGACTTTTTCAAGTTTATAAACATTGGAAATTTGAAGTCGCATTGTTTCTAAAGCTTGAAGAGTATATTTTCATTCAACTTTAGTGATTTATAAAATTATTGCGCACATTTAATACATTCCAAATTTCGCACTATACTTTTAAAATTTCTGTCAGCGGGCGGCGCTTTTACTCAATATGCCGCTGTAATGAATAATAAAATATATACGTATATACTCGTGCAATAAAGAACAAATTATTGAACATAGGCAATTGCGAAATTCCCGATCTGGATTAATATGCATAAATCTGCAATCTATCCAGTGTCTCCGCAAAAAGCATTGACCTCACATTTCGCAAAGTAATTGTTTATGCTATAAATAATATGCACAATTCTGCTGATGCATTCTGATCACAGAATTAGATCACGAAAGTGCGAAAGTTGTAAGTAAGTGCGTTTGAGAACGAAAAGTTGACGAGATTGATTTTGTAGTTTGAACGGGGAAAACGGTGAGCGGGTTTCGGCTTTGAAAAGTAATTGAATGATAACGAAGTGAAAATTATAGAAAGAATAATTCAATGACAACGAAGTTTAAATAGAAAGAGAAATTTTAAAATAAAAACAGTGTTTAAATTAACAAAGATGGCATGTGTTTTAATATCTGACCAGTGTAGATAAGTTTCCCTACATTATTTGGCGCAGCCGCTAGGATTTAACGGTTTTTTGTTAGATCAATGAGTTCAGTACACTGGATCGATAATTATATCGTGTGTTGTAACTTATTTCGCGGGCTAGGAAATTTTAAAGTAAAAGAGAAAAAAAAACAACATGTACTACGCATACGAAAAGGAAATTACGAAATTTCGGAAACTTCACCTCCGAATACAAGCGAAAGAGAAACACTCAGAAGCAGAACTGCAATACGAGTACCTCCTAGATCAAAAATGGTATTAGAAATACCGGCAGATGACTGTACACAAAAGATGTTATGCTTTTCGCAAGAAATCGCACCAGGAATATGCACGGCCAATGGAATAGTGAAGCCAAGATATGGAAAAATACAACTAAGTGTCATTAATACGCTTATAATAATATATATAAATAATGTTTCAGCATACCGCATTGAGTTAGTCGGAGAGTTGTCTGAAAATCGGTACAGTGCAATTTAACCTCTGATTCCTGTGTGAAAATATACAACCAAGATTTTTCACTATTCATTTTGATTAGAACGTTGATTGATACGGATTGGTGCTTTAGCACAAATCTTGTTGGCTTCAGACCAACCATTGAAAACAAGTAGGATGCAATTCTTTGAAGAGTAGTGTAAATTGGTAGTGCAAAATGCAAGGCTCCAACTCTAGCAGACTTACTCAAACTTATTTTCTCGCATAGTTTCAGCTGTTGCTTTTTTAAGGGTGTGAGCTTATATCCACCTTTGTCCGTAACTAAATATTCCTCTTCTATTTCGTAATGCACGAATATATTTTCTCCTAACGGGAATGGTAAGGAGTAAGCTTTCTTTATAGTGAACCATTCTTTTTCAATGAGGTATATGGTTACTTTACAGATGAGATGATCTCCTACGGGTACTTTCGACAGATGCAAGTTGCTGTAATATACAGGGATCCTGAATTGCCGTATTTAATTGGAAAGATAAGGGAAGTTCCTGAAATAATTCAAAAATTTGGTGATAATTAAGAATAAGGGGATGTAAGTGTTTACTGACTAAAGAGCCCAGGATAATGAATAGTGTTAATTTAATGTTCCATTTCCTGTAGCTGAATAACTACGCTAGACTCTGGCTTGGAACGCATAAATCTGATATAGCAAAATTTAGTTGGGATTGAAAGGTTTCGATTATGGTTAATGTCTGAGTTTTTGTGTCATTTAAGTCTACTTCAAGTTTATCAAAGTTTTCTCGAGCATTTTCGTAATTAGACTTTGTCGTTGATGTTTCTAAGTATGTTCTAAAAGAACGTCTACATAACACTTATTCTGTTCTCTTGTCGCATTGCATGTTTCATCCGATGTTTGATCTGTTTAGTTTAACATACTAATACTACCACCAACGCCGATGAAAAGCATGAATTGTTGTCCGTTTATTTATTAAACGTGTCACTACAGCCAGCTTATGTTAAGCTGGAGTAACTTAATTTGACAAAAAAAACTAACCTGTTCTTTTAATAATTCTAAATTTTGCATACTGTCCGCTTCTAGATCTTTTAGTCGGAAACTAATTTGTTTTGTTAATGTTAATCCAGGTCGGGTATTCCGCAATTGACTCTGTTCAACAATTTGTCCGTAACTGAATGAGTATATACGTATATATTTTATAAATCATAACATCGCTTCCTTATTAATTATTTATTTTATGGAGAATACCGGCAAGGAACTGTCTAAAATAAATATGGTCCAGTCATCCTGCCGACAGTATGGTATGGTAATACAAATGTCCGTCCTGGCCCAGCCATCCTGAAGGTCACGCTTAAGCACAGGTATTTATAAATGCTTTTTGATTTGATACCGGTGATGTGAACAACGCATCCACCGCCATATGCTAACTCTAGCTAGCTCGCCAGTTGCCTCCTATCATACTAGCTGAAGTCAAAGTTACAGGGGACGGCAGAAGTTCATAATCGCCACATAATAATACAAATATAATTTGTACGAAAACTAAACCAATTTTCGTGTAATACTTTTTTTTTACCACAAATGCAGAATGAAATCGGTAGTTTCCAATCACAACTGGTAAAGGCAATAATGCTATATACGCACATGCTATATACGAACAGAAAAGTCAGAAGTAAATACATATAGCAAAACCGGGATATAAAATAAACATAAACATAATACTCAGTTTAACTCGATAAAGCTCTCTAAATTCTTATACAATATTATTACATTTTCTTAGCTTACCTCTTGTTTTTAAATTATATAAATAATTCTAGTTAAACATATAATTGCTACTACTTTAAAACGAGGGAAATAATTTATAACAATTTGTTTACCATTTGAAATATTTTTTTATTAGATGACATCTGACATTCGGTGTCACTGGGTATGTTCGTTTACTTTAAGACCACTGACATGTATAATAGGTCTGTTTAATGAACTTCAGAGCAGCTCAGAGCAGAACATAGAAGAGCAGATCAGCTCAACTTAGATTAACTGTCAAATTGAAAGTAGAGCAGAAAAGATCAAAAAGGAGCAGAACGCCCATTAAACACATTTTCCTGGAATTTTCTGAGAGCTGTCAAGTAGAACTATCCGATTTTATCAACACATCATACAAAATTGTGAAAAAGATGGCGGATTACTTGTGGTGTACAGTTGCCAAATTTTATCGTCAAGTAAATTTTTATATAATTTTGGAGTTTGTTGTAGATAATATTGTAGTGAAAGGTGCTATTAAATACATTATATTGTGTAAAGTACATGACGGGAACTTATAATTGTTCCAGATCTTGAATTGTGTATACTAGCAAAAGGTGGGGAAGCCCAAGCAAGAGTTCTTGAAAGGAGCTGGCCCTGTAAGTGGCAGCAACTATCTGAGTAATAAACCTCTCTTTAATGAGGTCAACAGAAGAAAATCATCTGTAAAGAAAACTAAAAATAAACAAAACATAAGAAGCGTTGGTGATGTGCTCACAGAACAAGATGTAGAAAACCTCCGAAAATTTGAGGTTGGAGGGCAAAGCTCAACCAGGGAAGCCAGCAGCAGCCATTTTGAAAAGACAGAACAGTATCCTCAGAATAATGAGACAATTACTACGCCGACAATTAGAAATGCGAACATGACTCAAAATATACAGGTAGCGACAGAGTGGGAAGCTAAACTTAAAGGAGGTGGAATCTGAAGGCTCCTTTTCCTAGTAAAGGGAACTAGCACTGTTTTACCTGGGTTTATTGATAGTCCCATGCTCTGGCACCATCTGGTAACGATGTTAAAAGCAGTTTGCATAAGCTCTGGTAAAGCTGATTCAAACTTTCCTTTAACACAGATGACAATATCATCAGCGTATCCTTGGGCCTTAAAGCCGGCCTCTTGGAGTAAGTTTAGTAGCTCATCCACAACTAGTAGCCATAGAAGGGGCGATAACACCCCGCCTTGTGGGCAGCCTCTAGTGGCCATGATTGTTGTGGATTCACCGTTCATGGTAGCTGTTATGCAGCGTTTCTCAAGCATGTTGCCAATCCATCTGACAATGCAGGTTTCTATGCCTCTATCCTCGGATACCCTCTTGATCGAGTCAAAGAGAGTGTTATCGAAAGCGCCTTGTATGTCCATAAAGGAACATATAAGGACCTCCTTTTCCTGTGAGGCTTTCTCGATAGTCTCTACCAGACTGCTGAGAGCGTCCTCGGTAGATTTTCCGGGTTGGTAGGCATATTGATTGGCATTAAGTGGACAGCTTTTGAGGGACGTCGTCCGAATATAGTTGTCTATTATTTTCTCCAGAGTTTTCAGGAGAAATGAAGTCAGACTGATAGGCCTGTACGATTTTGCCTCACTGGGTGGTTTTTTACCCGACCAAGATCTTGTCAATACTGAAGATAAGTTAGAAGCCTTTAAAGAATACTTTTCCCACATATATGCCGAAAAACATCCAACACATGATATAACCCTTAACAGGTTAGTTCATGAAGAGGTTCAAAACTTCAACGCCACAGTCGTAGAGTCACAACTAACATCCTTCTCCTCAAACAACAAGGCATCTAACCCAAATGACCAACTAAGCTTTACCTTCGCTAGTAAAATCCAATTTTTCAAATTAAACCTGAATAACAAAAAATCGTGTGGGCCGGACCTAATTTCCAATTTCATCATCCGCAAATGTCCTGCTACTCTTGATCTAATACTGGCTTCGCTTTTCAACCACTGTATTAACAACGGACATTTCTCTGTAATATGGAAGGAGTCAAAACTCATCCCAATTGACAAGAAAGGGAACGCTAAAGACATTAGTGAATTCAGACCAATTTCCCTGATATCCAATGTTAGTAAATTATTCGAAAAGGTTCTGGCGGAAAAGTTGGAATGCGCGTGTGAGAACTTGAATATCATCCAAGAAAATCAGTTTGGCTTTAAAAAGGGGCATTCTACGGAACAGGTTATCCTACTCTTGTCTAATAAAATCATCCACAATCTTAAGAACAAAAAATGTACAGTTTGCTTGGACATTGACATAGAAAAAGCTTTTGACTCTGTATGGCACAAAGGTCTGTCCTTTAAATTGCTGCAACTAAACCTGCCTGTAGGGCTGATAAAAACAATATCTAGCTTTCTCGCGGAGAGGAAAACCTCTATCACGATAGGCAATGAATCCACTGGAGCAATCCCTGTGCGCTCGGGAGTACCGCAGGCTTCCATTCTGGGGCCGCAATTATTTAATCTCTTTCTACATGATTTTCCGATAAAGGACCCCATGGGTGATGAGCCGGGGGCAATCCTATATGCTGACGACACAATCATTATTGTTACCATCTTCGTAATTAAAAGACCGACTACTGACTTAATGATTTAATTACAAAAGGTTACATAAATTACTAAAATTATATCTTTCTGTGAAGCCGACAAGACGCGCGTACAATATGTGAAGTTGGACTCAAACCCTGTCAGTGTCCACGTCTTGAATTGGTTGCGTTCAGTCTGAGCTGCCAACATTGGTTGCGTTCAGTCTGAAGATGCCAACAATTATAGCGAGCGATGAACGTCCACATGATGCCCTTGACAAATTGAGAAACAAAATTCCATCTTTACTCAACTATTATAATAAATGGGGCCTTAAGCTAAACAGTGGCAAATGTGGCTTGATCTGCTTCAGAAACGCTAGTGGAAGGGACATCACTTAGCTGTACGTGAAAGTAAAACCCTCAAAATGAGCATCAACAATAATAATATACCGCTTAAAACGGTAATAGACTACCTGGGTATTAGGCTAAATAACAAATTCCGATTTAATGCACATGCCAGAAAAGCGCTAAACAAAGCAAAAGCAGCCTCGGCGATACTGAAACCTCTACTTAGCTCACATAGTCTTACCAAAGACACCAAGCTTCTGATCTATAAAACTCTCATAAGACCCGTCATCACGTACAGTTTCAGCACATGGTTTACCATCTCCCCGTGTGTGGCTAAACAGCTTAATATCTTTGAAAGAAGACTTCTCAGATTTTGCACAAGCAAATATAGAAGACCCAATAAAAAATGGTTCCCCAACTCAGTCCTTTATAAAGGTTCGGATATCATCCCCTTCACCCAATATATGATAAAATTAGGTATCAAATCACTAGAGCGTCTAGCAGATCATCAAAACGCAATAATTAAAACAATATACGACATGAATCGTAACGACTCCCTGGCAGATAATTACTACCTCTCCCCAATAAACATACTACATGAGGGATCTCAACCGCCTTTACAGGTTAATCAGGAAAACCAACTCTTGATCCCATTCTACGAGAAGGCTTCGGCTTGCAACTACAGAGGTTAAAACACGGTGCCCTCCTTGGCTCAACATTCTTAAAATAGTAACTACTCGAATGAAGTCTCAATTCAACAATAATACACTACTGTAATAAATATATATATATTTAATATATAAAAAGGCCACCCAAAAGTTGGCAGCATTGTAAAATCATTCAAATATTAGCTTACATGAAGTATTACTTCCAAATGCCTTTCATCCCTTTGCATCTTTTGTATAAAATCATCAGAAACCTAGAATAGGATTTCAGTAATTCATACTGGACTAGGCATATACATAAAGGTCAGAATAGAATAAACTAAGTAATCATTTCAGTTATTATTTGATCATAATAATTTATAATATGGAAACATGTACATATATAAGTAGGGCTTCTCCTTAGAAAATAAGAAGTTTACACCTATCCTTAATAAGTTATGAATAATTATTTTATGCAGATTAAATTTCTACTTAATACCTGCTAGTCTTACAAAATGTACACAATTGGATATAAATCCAATAAACATCACTAGCATAGGCTCAACCTGGAACAAGAAGAAGCATATAAAAAATAAAAAAAAAATCAGGCAGGGAAACTGTAAACCTGCTTATTTCAAGTAGGTTAGATATAAATAGCCTATAATAAGTCAGACTGTAGTAAGGCCATTGCCAAATTAAAATTTGTGATAATACTCAGGATATTCTCCCTTCGGGGATATTAGTTACCTAGTTATAAGTTATTTGTTGTTGTTAGGCCCGCTTGAGGCAATGTTGTGAAGGTGTGCCGGGAGCAAGCACACGCAGGTTATTGTAACTGTGTTCAGACCTTTTGTCAAATCAATCAGCAATGTGTAAGAGGTATCCAGACCTCATCGTTTGATAATTAGTGAGGCCAGACATACTATTAAGTCGGCAACATATAGTCATAGGAAGTCACGAAGTCAAAGTGTAAAATATAGTCCCAATAAAGTTTCTTTATCTTTTATCTATCTATCATACAAAATTGTGCTATTTTGTACGAGCATGTGTTGCGTTGCATAATCTATTGGATGACAACCTTGCTACTGTGGAAATATTTGCACAGCCACCTGAGGAAAATAATGAACAGAAGGCAGTATGTTCTGACAGCAGTATACCACCTAATACCACCAGACGAAACCAACTTTGTGCACAACTGAATGCAGCAACGAATAAAAAAAATACACAACATTTAATCACGTGTTGTTATTTTGGAATTAATTCAAAAATCCTTGCAGTATGTAATTTTTCTTTGTCATTTGTTGTGTCCTTTTGTCTTAACCTTTTCTGCCCGTTCTTCCCTTGCTTCCTTTAATTTAAATTCTTCGGCTCTTTGTTCCCTCTACAACTTTGCGTGCTTGCCTACTGAATACCACCTAACGGAGTGAAGTCGTCCGTATCTTAATCAGCAGGAGCATCCGAATCCGTTAATCCAAACGATCTCATCATCACCTCCGTATAAAATTTCTTATCTAAAATTATACAATATTAAAATTAATTTTATATAAAATAAAAACAAAAGATATCATTATTACCAGTTTTCAACCTATTTGCCGTATTTGGTGAACACTCAACAGTTAAAACCTCGCCGGTAACTGCTTGCAGATGAATATGCTCCATTTAAACAATAACCGCAATTACTATATAAATTATTCCACTAGAATTTATATCTTTTTCCCAAAAAACCGAAGTTATTTGAATTGTTATCAGAACTGTCAACACAATTTACAGTTGTCAAATGTCTGCTCTAAGTTACTCCTTCGAAAAAGGTAGAGCAGAAAATCTAGCCCTAGGTCACTCTAGTTCACTTTAGAGCAGAATCATTAAACACAGTTCAGTGCACATTAGAGCACTTTAGAGCAGTGCTCTGACTTCATTAAACACGGTTTTCTGCTCTAGAGTAACCTAGAGCAGCTCATTAAACAGACCTAATATAAGGCGCTTTCGGCAAACACATTCTCAGTGAGGCAAGTGAGATATTCTCAGTTGGCTCACTGAGACTGCACTTTCGGTGAACTGTCAGTTCCATATTGAGCTACAAAATTCGAACGCAACCACTGACCAACTGAGACAAGTGAAACTGAATTTTCTTGTCTCAGTTGACTCAGTTTCGTTATTTTGCGATTTTAATTGCTAATTAAAGTTTAGTGAACTATTTGAATAAACTAACAACTTTTTTCTCAATTTATTACTATCCATTTTCTGTGATCAAAATTATTTAAATGTCAAAATTGGCAAATTGGTTTGAACTGAGACAACTGAGATTGTTGCTCAAAGTTTTGTCTCAGTTGTCTCACTGATACAGTGCTTGCCGAAAGCCCCTATAGACTGACTATGCTCGAGCTCACTTCTATATTGCTGACTCTTTCGGTCTAAGGACCAAGTACCAACTGAGAGAACTGTAAAGTGCAAATAAATAGGTGGGTCCGCCGAAATAAATGTTTTTAAATTAATTATTTAGGGTTATTACTGTTGTTTACCAAAGGCAATTGATTCATTAGATTATCATTCATTAAAATCGAAAGGTTTTATTATAATCGATTTTCGAGGTGCGCGCTCATTTTTCCAACTTCCCGCCAATGATTTTTTGAATCGACCCGGGTTCATATTTATAGGCTATGAAAAACTATTATATTTCCATAATAATAATAATACCGTATGTATGTATAATATGTAGGGCATTTTATATAAATAATATTAAAATTGTTTATATTAAAAAAGAACAAGGAAAACACCAAATGCAAAGGAATACTGCCCATCAAGTTAAAAAGTCAAATCGATCATATGTTATCAGTCGTTGCATGAATCGCAGTGATTGCAAAAATATTCGTGCAGCAAGTGTGACGCTCTCTTTTGCACATCACAGACTTTAAAAACGACAAATGCGACGTCAAATGAATCGCAGAGAGGATTTAAAATCTCTTATTTGTGCACAAATGATCAAATGTGCACATTTGACGACTTTAAAAACACGCCCTACCTTGGCGTTTGATGACGACCACCGTTGGCGTCGGCTTTGTTAATGTAAATCGAGCTTTACCCTTGGAACAGAATGAAAGTAGCCACCACGCAGGAAAATGTCACGCAGAAGTAGGTTATAACGCAATTCCATTAAGTGACCGCAATGAACGTAGGCATCGTAGCCACCACGCAAAAGTTGGTCGACTTTCAACTTTAGCGCAATTATCCTGCGTTGACATTTCCCACCTGATTAACATTTTGTTTGTTTTAAAATTTTGATTGCTGAACATCATGGGTTTCAAAGAAAATTTAATTATGGTGGTGAAAAATATTAAAAATAATAATATTGTCGTCCCAATTTATTATTAATACAGCTAACAAAATTCATTTAAATTTCATCTTGACGCAGTCATCAATGGCCATTGTGTTCACCATGTTTGGTGGCTACGATTTTGACACTTCATCACCGCATTGTGCTTGGTGGCTGCGATGCGTTCTGTTCCAAGCGTTAATTCTGGTTCTGTTTTCACTTCCGTCGTCACAAAGTAACGAACATACCCAATGACATCTAAAGTCTGATGTCATCTAATAAAATATTTCAAATGTTAAACAAAAATTGTTATAACTTATTTCTCTCGTTTTAAAGTACATAGTAGCAATTATATGTTTAACTAGAATTATTTACATAATTTAAAAACAAGAGGTAAGCTCACTATTTGGTTTCTCTCATTCTGCATGCATGATGATCTACATTTAACAACAAACATAAACATTTATTTGACCACCCATGCCAAAGGCACGCCGAGCGTTGGGCACATCATAGCGAGTTACATAATAGATATACATTATAGCAAAACGAAACATAAACAAGTAGGAGCAGTGGAGGCTTAGAGCGTCCGTAATAGCTAGTTCATTAAGAATAAACATTAAAAATTACAGCAAAATATAAAAATATAAAATTTGTATTGTGATTTATAGTGTGATATAACATTGTGACTATAAAATAGAAAAATAGAAAGATAGATAAACGTGAATAGACCAGCGACAAGTAGTAGAGGATTTTAGCAACTAAGCAATACCTATAGTAGAGGTAACTAATGACTACTTAATGCTGAACTTAAAAGTAAACTTAACTATATACACCAAATGACATTAATAATCCCTCACTAGAGGTAAACATTGAACATTTAGCTTGAACTAGTATTAGAGGATATTAGCAACTAGGCGATACCCATAGTAGAGGTAACTAATGACTACTTAAGGTTGAACTTAAAAGTAAAATTAACTATATACACCAAACGACATGAATCATCCCTTAGTAGAGGTAACCCTTTAACATTTAGCTTGAACTTCCGATTGAACTTAACTATGTACATTGACTATATATATAAAACAAAATGAACCATCCTTACGGCTTTTACTGTTTCTACATTGGTTGTAAGACTGACTTGACTTGATTTGATTTGATTTAGCTTGGTTATGGAGTAAAACATTTCGGACAGAGAAAATAAACAATATTGAGGGAGGCCCCACAGAGCGATTCAGATGCATCAACAAGAGATAATACTAAGGGGGAGGTTGGTTGATGAGTGACGTGAGGGAGATGGTGTTAGACGGTATTATAGAAGTTTGCAAATTCTACCCTGCCCTCAGAAAGTCGATATCTGCTGACCTAAATGAGTTTAGTGAGTCACTGCCCCTGGCTTCATCAGTCATCTGATTCCAGATGGTCACCCCACGCAGGAAAATGTTTCTTCCACCATACTGCGACAGCACTCTTGGGAGGACAACTCTCAACCGGTTCAACGTGCACTACTTGATCCGATGCATCAGCTAGCCGGGCAATAGACCATGTCTAGCCTTGAAAATCAACTTCAAGACACTGAGCTCATTCATCTTGGCAAGCTGGCATGTGAGAAGCATTTCAAAGAGACATGTGGGCACACGTGAGCCACGCTTAAAGCCGAATACATATCTGGCGCAAGCCATGAAAGCACGGCAAAGTTTATCGAGGTTGCCGCAGGAGATAGGAAACAGTACCACATCTGCATAGAAGAAATGTGGTAAGATCAGAGCAGAGAAGAGTCTAGTACGTGTGGCCCCATCTAGGTGTTGTGACGCTGCATAAAGTGAGCGCAAACCGTAATACACTCTAGCACAGATTTTATTAATCTGTGGTTCCCAGGTCAGACCAGGATCCATGAGCAAGCCCAGGTTGAGCACCGCCTTCGCAGACAACTCGATATTGTGTCATAATAAATTCAATGCTAGAAAGTCTGAAGAGTTAGACCCATTCGATGGACGAATGGAGTAAATAATGGCTTGTGTTTTAGTGGGATTAAGAGATAGCCTGTTATTAGCTGACCATTCAGCTATCCCTGCCAGAGTCCTATTAATGACCATTGCTGCCTCACTCAGGTTGACCCTAGGAGCACCACAGTAGATTTGAAGATCGTCTGCATAGATGTGGAAGTGTACATCACTCAACACAGTGGTGATATCATCCATGAAGAGTAAACAGGAGCGGCGCCAAAACAGACCCCTGAGGGACTCCTTCCACCACTGGCCTCATGGATGAGTATGTGCCATTGCTATTTACCATAAAATATCGGTTACTTAGGTAGTGGTCAATCAGTCTACATGCAGTGGCAGAGAACGCAAAACAGGAACGCAGCCTAGCAAGCAACATAGAGTGTGGGACAGTCTAGTAGCACATGGATTACGCCTTTGCCCCTATCACACAGATCACGAATGCCCGCCGTCACCTCGAGAAGAGCTGTACCCGTTGAGTGAAGCCTCCTGAAGCCTGATTGGAATTTTGAGAGTAGATTGTGAGAGCCTACATGTTCTGTGATCTGATCAGCAATGATAATCTCCAGGACCTTGGAGATCGTCGGCAATATGGCGATTGGTCTCCATTCAGAAATATGGGATGGGAGTAATTAGACCCATCTTCCAGTGATCAGGAAAGTGTGAGGAAGAAATTAATCTGTTAAGCAGATGCGTGATGATAGGTAGGATGAAGGGAAGAACTATTTTGTAAAACTTGAGAGGCACGTCATTGTATCCAGTAGCATTTGATTTAAGTTTGCGGAAGGCATTCACAACCTCAACCTCAGACAAATTTTAAGAAGCTGAAGGAATCATCAGAAATAGTAGAGCGTGGATCAGTGAGAATATGTTGAACATTATCTAATCTGTCGCTTGTAACGTTTGGCAGCAGTAAGGGGCTGGGCCAAAGAAAGTCAGCATATTCTTCAGGGTCAATGGTCGATTGAGCTCTAGCTTTCGAACCCAAGCCAAGATCGTTGACCTTATTCCAATTTATGACACTGCCCTCTCTAACGCCCTTCAATGTGTCTTCTCTCACCTTTGCTCTGATTAAGTAGTCAGCCTGACTACGCAAGCGACGAAATTCCACCAGATTCTGCACTGTTTTGTCATTTTTCCACTGCCTATAGGCAAGATCGCGAAGTTGACATTTGAGCAAGATCTCAGGATGTTTAAAAATATTTTTTTTAACAGTGCAAACTTTGATGGTTTTCAGGGGCACTTGCCTCATGAATATGGAGCACAACGAGTCTGAAAAATTTTGTGCAGCTAAGCCGGGGTCGGAATGGTTAAAAATGGGGGACCAATCAGTCCTAGCGAGGTCCGCTTAAGAGCGTCAGTTTGTATTGCTGAAAAATTTCTGAAGGTTCTCCATAGGTTAGAAGGAAGACAACGAAAGTTGAACGAGGTGAGAAGGAGATGAGCAGATCAAGGGTTGTTGCAGAGCCGAGCCCATGACGCGTGGGCAGATTGTTGATGATTACCAGTCCCCTCTCACTCAATTGGTCTTTCAGTGAGCGAGACAAAGTAGACAAGCTCCCAACATCCACATTAAAGTCACCGCCAATCAGGACACGTGACGTGCGACTTGTAATTTGCTCGAGAGCACTGGACAAGACCGGCATATCATTGTCCGTTGTACGTTGCTGCACATCTGTATATGACCACCAAAGTCACAGGCTCCACATCATCATCACAGCCCTCCACCTAAACAGCTAAGATCTCCCAGCTATTGTCGATGAAACGAATACAGACCTTGGACCTCATAGTGTCGACCACATAGACCGCGATACCCCCGCCTTTTTTGGCGAGTCTGTCGAGCCTATGCAGTCTATATGCAGGAATGTCAAGCATTCTGGAAGTGTGGTGCCTCTTAGCCCACGCCTCACACACCAGCAGAGCCCCGACATTTCCAAGCTCAGCCAGATGCCTGATGTTTGCTATGTTTTTGGAAGTGGATCTTGCGTTAAATGAAAGTAGGTTAAAATTATTCGGCTGTAGGATATTGGACAGATCAGCCTGAGTTAATAGACTATGATGCGGGCTGTTAGTTATATTAGACATTGCAGGGGGGGGGGGTAGATATGTTAGGTAAAGCAGAGAATTTTGAGAGACGTTGCGCAAGTTCAATAGTAAATCGAGCTGCAACTTGATTGGGTGCACACTCAGCCGACTTATGCAGAATGTATATTCTCCGGTTTCTAGCGTATACCCTTTCCACTAGGCTCGAATTCCTGAGGCGAATAGCAGTGTGCAAGAGGTATAGGTCCTGCGGCAATAGATCTTCGTTGATGTATATTCTAGTGTTTGCTCCTTGAGGATAGATTACATTCAGGGTGAGCGGTTTTGTTTTAAGTTTCACCAGATAGGCTCGAAAGAAAGCAGAGCAATCCTCCTCCCTATAGAATCTTAGACACACCTTAGGAAGGATAGGGGAAGGTGTACCCAGCTTCAGTTGGAACGGTGCAATGAGCTCGACATTGTCACAAAAAGAGCCTTCCAGATCTATACCTCTACACAGTGCCGGAAGCAGCACGTCCCTGATCCCACTGCCAGTTAGCGCACTGGGTAGATTGCTGATTACAAGTGATCTATTTTTCTCATATAGGCGCGAGAGTACGTCAAGATCAACAGAGGGCCCACCAACAGTGGGGGAAGTTGCTGTTATTGCATCAACCCTTTCAGTCAGCTGTTTGAGCAGTGCCCTGATACTGGCAACAGTTCCCCTCTCCTGGTGTTTGATCCGTCGATTCAATTTGTAGTGGAACCTGTTTTAGTCCACTCTTATGGGGAGTGTGTGAAGGGGCTGAATTAGCCGTAGTGGGACTGACAGAAGGAGCCCGAGAGTAGCTCACTTCATGTGTAATTTCGTTATCTAGCGGGAGGGATACATTAGTTTTGTTGATACTGATGTCCGTATTGATTGTAATATTCCTGCTAGTCAGGTTGTCGGCCTTCAGCTTAACAATACCTACCCCAGTTAGATATTGTTCATTGGGAGTGCACTCATAATTGGGATCATAAATAATCGAACTGGTGTTAATCGGGGAGACCAATCTGCCAAAAGTGCCTGGTAGCAGATTGGATGACGAAGTAGCTGTGGAGTTACTAACCCACGCACTTAATTTAGCCTCTATGTTTTTAGTCGTCAGATCGAACGAGCCATAAACAGCTGACAGCTGGCTAGTAGGTGACTCTGGAACAAATGAAGTAAAGCTGTCGCTTGGATTGAATAGTTCACAGTTCGATGATCGGTTATTTGAAGACTGATTTGAGGACAACAGATTATTCATAGAAGATGGATCATGAGTTGGAGCCGTTTGTGGCACTCTCAATGTCGCAGTAGAGTACACAGGCGGTTGGACGTTACCAGCGACTTAGCACGCCGTATGCACTTGATGCAAACCCAGATAAGCTCCTTATGGCGTCCGTAACAGGGATAGTAAGTGATGCCACTCCAAACAGCACAGACACGATATCCACAAGACCACCTTTTCTTTTGGAAATTTCTTGGGAGGGTCCCCAATAGATTTGCAGGTGGCGCAAGGGATTGATTCCGGATTGTCAGAGCGAGTTAGAGTTCGATTGTGAGTGCTCTTTTTACGATTATCCGCAATCACGCTTGGACTATTCACAGATGTACGTTTAATTAATTTGCCCGACTTTTTCCTCAATTTTTTTGCTGAGCCGCTTTTACCTCGTGTCGCTTTGTTAGATCGTTTTTTCTTCGTTGAGGAAATCGGAGCATTCAGTCTACCAGCTAGTCGAGTCTGGGGACCTGTCATATCAAACCCCAGTTAATTATAGGTTATGTTATATTAGTAACAGAGAGTAACTAACTAGATACCCAAGTGAGGTATAATCAGATAATCACAGCTAGAGCACTTCCCGAAAGTGGTATGCTTTGGTTCCTTCTCCAAGAAAAGTAACTTGTTCCTGTTCCTGATATTGAATTTCGCCCGTGCTATAATTAAGTGTCATCTACGCAATGAGATAACGTGAGAAAATCACTACTAAGGTTAAACTTCAGAAAAATAAAATATATAAAACGGTGAGCTAAAATTGACCAGTCAGCACTGTCCCGTCAATCACACATTACTCTAATATAAGAATATTATTACTATTGTCTAACATCTAACAATAATTGAGTTCAAGCAGCAATCAGATTTGTTGTGTTTAGATCAATTGTCAACCTTCAGCTTCAAATAGTACAGCGATGATTCATACCAATTAGTAAGTTGAGCATAAGCTGTGCAGGCATGAACAATAACAATCAGCCCGGTAAGTTTTACCACTATTACAATAAACCCGTACATGATGTCTGTATCTTTAGATCTACTAAGGTTAAATTTAAGAAAAATAAAAATATATAAAACTGTGAGCTACAATTGACCAGTCAGCACCGTCTCGTTAATCACACACTACTTCAATATAAGAATATTATTACCATTATCTATCATCTAACGATAGTTGAGTCCAAGCAACAATCGGATTTGTTATGTTTAAATTAAGTGTCAATTTTTGATTTCAATTTTCAATTATGGACTAATATAAGGTAAGTAATCTAATCTTGCTCAGCTAAATGCATAAAAGTATTTATGATTATGGTTATACTAAACTTGATTTGGTGGCGTAACTTGTAGTTGAGTGGAGCTGTGAATATAACTCCCGTGATGGTGTAATTTCCGAAACAGATACCCTGCCGCCCAGTCTATGCACGACCTGGGAGTATCCGTGACTTCAGCAATTGGAAATCTTCGCTGGTCAAACCAAAACCTCTTGCCGGCTATGTTGGATTGTCCAGTCAAACAAAGAACTCGTGCGATTTAGATGTTTTCTGCCAATTTATGTTGCAATTAGGTAGATACACTGCCGCCCAGCTTTGCCCAGAGCTAGGAGTATCATATACTCAATCAATATAATTAGCTTGTCGCCCAGTTACTTGTTGAGCCCGCTGTAAATGATACAAGGAGTCCTAGTTCTATATACTTCAAGGGGCCATTTAAATATATATTTTTGCTAAAATATCCCAAAACGCAAGATGGCGACAGGACGCTGAAGCAGCGTCAGCTACTGCAGAAAATGTAATTTTCCCCAGAATGCTCAGATTAAACACGAGCATCCAAACTCCAATGCATGTTCACTAGACTAATGCTCCCATGAGATTTTGAGCCATTTTACTTAATTAGCGACACAAAAACTTTGAAAAAATACTATTTTGTTAGAAAGATACGCAGAGCTGAAATTTTCACAACTTGACAGTTTGGTTACAGCGGACAGTTATCTGTCTGATAGACTATTTATGGTCAGGTCAGGTGAGAATCACTCAACATTAAGGAGGGTGAATGCAGGGGTTCCGCTAGGGGCCACCCTTGCTCCCCTACTCTTCTCCCTTTTCATCAACGACGTCAGCGAAAATCTAAGCGGAATTGGTTTTCATATCTACGCGGACGACATACAAATCTATGCTGGAGCACGGATGGAGGAATCGCAGGCTTTGGTATCAAACATCTACGGTGCCTTAGACAGGATCGTTAACTGGGCAGTCCTAAATGAGCTGGTGCTGAATCCTTCCAAAACGCAAGCAATTTGTTATGCAATAAGGCCAGAGAAAAGCACACATCTGGCATCTCAGATCACTTCGATAACCCTAATGGGTCATAATATTCCTCTCCAACAAAGGCCGTGAGAAATCTTGGTCTCCTTCTGGATTCCAATCTCACTTGGAAAGCACAGATCAATCCAATGTGCGCGAGAGTATATCATGGGCTGCGATCTCTCTACGCAGCTTCACCCCATTTTGACGAAACAACTAGGCTTAGATTGTTCACTGCCCTGATTTTGCCACACTTCCATTACGCCGATGTCGTCCTATATCCAATCTCACAGACCGGGTTGAACAAGCTATTGAGGACACTTAGAGCATGTGCCAGATACGTGTTCAATCTCAGAGGAAGAGCTCATGTAGGCCCACTGTTGGATACCCGGATCATTAGAATGCATGAATGAACTGAAAGCACTGGCATTTATACATAAGGCCAGACTTGGCCTTCTATCAGGCTATATAAAGAATCGCTTCTCTTGGAGTAGAAGGGACAACAAAAGGCTTATTTACCCAAGCATAAATACACAGTTTGATGGCAAAAGCATATTCGCACACGGGGTCACAAGCTGGAATGGATTGTCGGAGGAAATAAGGGAGCTCAGCTGGCCTGGCGAATTTGCAAAGAAAGCCTTATGTGCTCTTAGCTCTTAGGAGATGGTGAGCCTAATATGCATCCTCAGGAACCTAATATATCTGAGAAAATTAATATTCCAATATCAGACTTTCGCAAGACTTACCACATCGTAACCCATTTATCTATCTTAGATCTTATTTTGACAGGTACATGGCTCCAACTGACTAACTCGCTTTTGATTCACTTAGGGTTTTTTGGTTTTTGGGGCGATACACGGATATCTTGATGGTATCTTGCTCGATAGTATCTCTGCTATCAGATGAAAATGCGAAGTCATACTGCCAAACACGAAGTCATACTGCCAAATTAACTATCTACGGCACTACACAGCTCACTTAGTCTGCCAAACGTTGGCACTAAATTTATGGTTCCTAAGCATTAGTAATGTCTGAGCAATACAGATGTAGTACGCTATCCCATTTTACTTTTACTATTCTACCTATTTTATTTTCTATTTTTTATTACTATTCTAGTTATTATTTTGTTCCAATTGAAATTATTTCATTTTAATTATTTAATTTGAATTAATTATATTAATTATATGCGCATTTTGCATTTTCCATACAGCCATTCATCCATCATCGGATCAGATCTTGATTCCAGACTCCATACTCAATAATTCTTAATCCCTTACAGGCGGAATATATTTCCTCAACATATTTTCTTCAACATATTTTCTCAACCTATTAACTTCACTGGATCCTATTTTTTTAATCCTTTAATACTCCTTAATGTTTTCCAATCCTTGATCAGACAATATGAATCTTGGTGCCATACCACTGTGCTAGGTTTGATTATTTAGTGGTTTAATGATTGAATAATGATTAAATGTTTTAAATGTTTTAATTGTTTAATGGTTTAATGATTTAATGATTTGTGTTTAAGTTGTTTGTAGCTGATAATGGACCTGTTATCTTTTTAATGTTTGTGCTACTATCTATGCTGTTATTGGCCCCACCAATACTCTTAATAAATCCAAACTATTAACTAAGGATTAATGACTCAATGTAATGGAATTGATATTCTTTATACCTCCGTAACCATATAAGCTATTAATTTTATCTGTATAAGCTGTTAATTTAGGCTAACTGAATTTTGTTTAATTAATATATTGTTTATTTTGCTATATTTTATGTAAGCTATTGGACATACTCTGTAATTTCGTAGAACCCAGCGTTATACGCTGCTTTAAGCAGGGGTTTATAAAATAAATACACTTTGATTTGATTTGAAGTAAACATGTAAGAGGCATTAATTTACTTTAATTTTAGAAAACACAATTTAAAATTTAAAGTTTATTTATTACATACCCCGGCATAAGCGCCACGTCACTGGCGTTGGGTAAAGCGATTAGGATATTATGACATAGATTACGTAGTTGGTTACAGAATATTAAGTAAGTAGAAAGTACATAGCTCATAGTTTACATCCAATGTTTGGGCGCTCGAATTCAGTTAGATTTAGTTTTAGTTAGAGTCTACTCTAAGCTAGTACAGGATATGCTGATAAGGATAGCTTAGGTATAAAATAGCTATCAATCTGCCAGCTGCAGATTATCATTAGGTAATTAGCAGTAAATAGTAAATCATTAAGCAATTAGTATTGAGACCATAGTATACAGTGCCAATAATACTTAGATAGTAAGTACCTCTAATAAATAGTTCAAATCATACACATACAGTTCAAAAATATAGGCACATTTAAGGCCCATATCCAGTTAGCAAGCTTCGTTTTAAATTACAATTCTTTAAAGCCGTGGAGTCAAGTACTGAGCATTGCAAATATAACTAACTATTCTAATTCCGACGCCGGATCTTAAAAACTATCCATTCTTCAAATATGATTACTGGTTTGCAGCTCGCTGCTAGCACCTGAGTGCACTTATGAGATATCTACGAGGTAAATATAGCCCATGACTAGGTATGACTAATGACTTATATATTTATTATCACATATCAAAGAAATGTTGATTACCATGAATGACCACTAGGATCAACATCAGTCCCCACAACAAACTTCCTACAGTGCAATATCTTAAGAAATATTACATATGAAAGCACTAAGTGATTAAATAATTTGAGCAGTGCTTACAAAAGCCAACTTACTACAGTGTAATATCTTGAAGAAATAACAAATGAAAGGGCTAAATGATTAAATGATTTGAACAGTGACTACAAATGTCAACATCCATGCGCACAAACACTTTAAAAACATTTACATAAGCCAAATGTTATCCCTTATGTTATATATGAGCAGGGTTGGATCACAGCTCACTATTGTGAGGAGTTCCTATGATTCAGGAATCAGATCTTGAAATTGCCTAGGCTGATCGACTCCCTAATGTGTGATGGCAGCGCATTCCAGCGCGAGACCCCCTGCCCGTATACACTGTTAGATCCATATTGGGTCATAGTATGGGATTGTGTGATGCGATTGGTGCATCTTCTACTCCAACTGAGCTTGGATTTGACGTAGTCTGGGAGCAGCCTGAGCTTGGATCGCATGATATAGGTGAGCACTCGCACATTATAAAGATCGAGAAGCGAACATGGAAGGAAAAGACTCATTAATGGAGAGATGTGCTCAGAGTGGTGTAGACCAAACACGAATCGGACACATGTCTTAAGGGCACGCATCAATTTATCGATTGCATTGCTCTGCAGAGGATACATTACTATGTCCGCATAGAGAAAATGCGGAATTATTAGTGCTTTGACCAGTCTCATCCGAATACCAGGTGATAGTTTTAGCGCCACTGCATACAGTGAACAAAGTCCACCATAGATTCTGGCACATATCAGTTTCACTGTGGTCCCCATTTGAGATGAGTGTCCATCAGCAGACCCATGTTCTTAACGTGGTCCGTCGTGATGGGAGTAACAGACCACCTTTATACCACAAAAAACCGATGACAACCTCGCTAGAAACAAAAACATCGCGGTCAGTTCCAAACCAAAACCACTGTCGAGTTTGCTTTGCTTACCTTCAGAAAAAGCCCAAGTGGAAATGCCCTGCTTTAAAACGGCATCCGAACTTACGTCTTATATCAGTTTGGTACTACATAAAAATTTTATTACCTACATTCGAACATCCTGACTTCAACTCGCCTCGAGTTGCTCATAGTCCATACATCATCACAAATTTTGTTGTCCGTTGCGTCTGATACTCCACGTCACTGACATTGGGTAAAGCGATTTATATGTTCAACATAGTATACATAGTTTGCTAAAGGGTATTAAGTACATAGTTCAGAGCTTACGATTGCACGATCGATTTTAGCCAGAGCCTACCTTAAGCTGGTTCAGGTTACATAGCCAAGATAGCTCAAGTGACAATTAACACTACACTACACTACTAC
Source organism: Dioctria linearis (assembly GCA_963930735.1). Classification (NCBI taxonomy): domain Eukaryota; kingdom Metazoa; phylum Arthropoda; class Insecta; order Diptera; family Asilidae; genus Dioctria; species Dioctria linearis. The sequence continues at coordinate 34,743,421 of OZ005740.1, read as the reverse complement.
ACTACTCGATATGTATCTTGAGTTAGCATGCTCCGTTTGCAGGTTACCGGAAAACCCTGTCGTAACTCCTAACGACATGCATTAAAACCGTTACCGGAAAACCCTGACGTAACTCGAACAACATGCATTAAAAATGTTACCTGAAAACCCTGACGTAAATCTCAACAACATGCATTAAAACAGTTACCGGAAATCCCTGACGTAACTCTTAACAACATGCATTAAAACCGTTACTGGAAAGCCCTGTCGTAACTCTTAACAACATGCATTAAAACCGTTACTGGAAAGCCCTGTCGTAACTAATGCTTCGTATGTCAAATACTTGCTATAAATGAAGCCTTTGGCCACATATCGCTTGAAATCAGAAATTATTACATAACTGTGGAATTCACAGTAATATCATGAAATTTTCGAAAGATGAAAAGCTAAGTATGGGAATTGTGCCTAAAAATCCACTGTCTGTTACTTTTTTGATAGTTTCACAAATGCTCCAAACCAATGTAACATTAACGAACGAAAGAATGATATACGCATCAAAATCATCGACGTAAGTAGCCACAATTATTTTCAGCATTTTAACCAAAAGAATTTCCAGATATTTCATCTATTCTCTTTTTCACCGTCCAAATAGCATTTGGGTTGCCAGAAAGTTTCGACAAAGCCATTTCGGATACATTTAAGCCATGCCGAAATACACGAGCGATGAGCATGCTCCTTGTCCGTAAAGCAAATACAATTGCGGTGTATCCTCATTTGCTAAATCTGCATAAAGACTGCTTATATTTGACACAAAAGATGGCATTTATCAACCATAACAAGGTTTTTAACAGGTCGCGGTGCAAAGAAGAACTATCTCCTTTCCCCAGTGGCATAGCTGCACGTAACTCAGGTTCATCGTCATTATCTCCAAAATGAGCGATTTGTTACAAATAATGATTTCCAGATGTTGAAAGAAGTCAAAGTCTTCTCTGCTTGTGAACGGCACATGTACACCGACTCATTCACAAAGTGATGCATATAACAAGAACTCTGAGCCTCCTAGTATTAAAGTAGCCTTTTGTAGAGACAAAACAATTTTACCAACATGGAATGTAGATATATTTTCAGCTTTTTGCCACAGTCCGCTAAGCAAACCCCTGTCCCATAATGATTTCGTTCCAGTGAGGTTTTCATCTACATCATCAGTTACAGAATGTGGTAAACGTGATACGGATACATTTCCAAATTTATCACCAGTTGCAATGGTATCATAATCAAGTAAGATCGTTACTGTAATCCATCGGGGATGGTGTCATCAGTGGAACTGATAGTTCAGCTCTTTTGTAATGTACAGAAAATACAGATTCTTGTACATCGGAAACATAAATGCGAATGCCCGTTGTTTGTAAGTTTACTATTTGATTAAGTGGTGGAACATGGTATTATTATAAGCCATTTAAACAAAATGTTACTTTATTTTTTTAAATAAAACACTAGTAGTTCCAAAAATATATGTTTATTCTCGTTTTTACAAGTGACGCGTTTCGCCCTACTAAGGCATCATCAGATTACTAGTTACACATACCTGATCTGGGATTTTGTATTTTTCTTTTGGTATGTTAGCGGATCTAGTAACGGACTGTTCGAATATTCATCTAGTTGATCATTGAGAATGTGTTTGTTTAAAGATATCGCTTTTTTATTTCAAGTTGTTCGTACTTATCTAAAATAATTATTTATATTATTGATATTCGTCCTATGGTTAGTGCTTTTTAATGTTTTGATACACTTGATAGTGCTCTATCATTTTTAGCTCCAGAAATATGTTCTGAATATCTGGTTTTTCTTTTTCTTTTAGTTTTTCCTATATATAACCCTGAACAGTCCCCATAGCCGAGCTCATATACCCCACTACGCTCTACGGTTTCTAGTTTGGGTTCTATTTTATTATTTAAAAGGAGAGGAGTTTCTCCTATTAAAGAACGCTTGTTGAACATCATACTCCTGCAGTATCCCTTTTACTTTTTCTGATATTCCTTCAATATAGGGTACTTTCCTCCACTTAGCCTTTTCTATTTCTTTTATCCATTATGTGGGTAGGTTATATTTGTTGTACGTTTTTTGGCTTTAATTCTAAGTAAATCATAAATTATTCTTTTTTTATAGTCATTATTGACAGCTATTTTAATAATGGTGCTAAATTCAATATTAAAATTTGTTTGATTAAGTGGATTATTTAGGAGACGGTCTATCATAGCAAGGAATGCTGCTAACTTAGTGTTCCAATAATGATGGGGAATTTGAAGGGATAATAGCGTCTGAGTATTAAGAGTCGGAGATTTGTATTAATAATATCCTAGCGATTTAGTACCTATCTATTAAAAAAAATAAATGAGAAAACAAGTGTTCAGCCATTCTGTCGTCAGGATGACTTAACCATATTTATTTTAGACAGTTCCTTGTCTAGTATTCTCGATTGAATAATTAACTAATAAGGAAGCGGTGTGATGATTTATAAAATATATACGTATATACTCTTGCAATAAGGTACAAATTATTGAACAGAGGCAATTGCAAAATTCCCGACCTGGATTAACATCAACAAACCAAATTAGTTCCCGAATAAAAGACTAAAACTAAAAACTAAAAAAAAATTTAAAACTAGATATTTAATTTTTGGTAGCCCCAAGCTTTAAGCTTAAACGCCGGGCACTACGAAGTAAATAGACATTTATTTATAGCATTTTTACATTACAAAATCATTTTAAAGAAATTATAGAGATAATGCATATTATGTAGATACATGTCCTTAATAGCGAAAGGAAGGTAAAATTTGTAGATGAAGCACAAGATCAAGACGAGGTGGGAATCGAATTCATGACCCCTGGGTTGATAGCACTGATTTATAACAATGGACTGAGCGGTTTGCTATTTCATGTGGCACAAATATTATGTTTCTGTATATAATCGTCAGAGCACCCTTTAAAACGTTTACTACATAAAAAACATGTAAAACTCAACCAATCAAATGAAATTTTACACCCGTAAATCGTATTAAATTAAAAAAATATATTTTCTTGTACCCAAGTGATATTTTAATCGCTTATAAGGAATTAAACTTATTCCGACTTTAATTTTCAAAATTTATTCTTACCTGAATCCTGCGTATGAGCAAGAGAGACGGAGCATGGTAAACACTATATTTACCTTATTCTTTCTGCGGTGACTGCATCTGTAGCCAACATAAAAACATCAAATGGCATAAGAAAACGTTCAATAAGCAATATTTTGTGATGGTAGCTCCTACTCTGCCATAGGGCGAAAGAGAAAACTATAAAACTTGTGCCATGTGTTATAAGTCAATGGTTGATAGTCAGCGCGCTTACCAACTGAGCAACCGAGGCCTCAAAACATCATCTAGACCTATAGGCTTAATAGTAAGCAAAATTTAGAAATATTAAAAGAACAGGTTAGTTTCGTTAAGTCTAGTTACGAAAATACTCGAGAAAACTTCGATAAACTTGAAGTAGACTTAAATGAAACGAAAATTCACACATTAAACGCTATCAAAACCTTTAAATCTCAATTAAATTTTGTGATATCAGAGATTAATTTGATGAGGCAATGTCTAGCGTGGTGATTCACCTACAGGAAAGAGAGAATCAAATTAACACATTATCCATTATCCTCGTTTCTTTAGTCAGTAAAGTCTTACATCCTCTTGTTCTTAGCTATCACCAAATTAGTGAGTTATTAAAGGAACTCCCTCTATCTTTCTTATTAAATACGGTAATGCAGGATCCTTTATATTACAGTAATTTGCATTTATCGAAAGTGCCCATATAGGAGATCATCTCTTCTGTAAAGTAACCACACCTCATTGAAAAAGAATGGTTGTTCACTATAAAGAAAGCTTACTCCTTACCATTCCCGTTAGGAGAAAATATATTCGTGCATTACGAAATAGAAGAGGAATACTTAGTTACGGACAAAGGTGGATATAAGCTCATACCCTTAAAAAAGCAACAGCTGAAACTATGCGAGAAAATAAGTTTGAGTAAGTCTGCTAGAGTTGGAACCTGTCATTTTGCACTACCGATTTACACTACTCTCCAAAATAATTGCAACCTACATCTTTTCAAAGGTTGGTCTGAAGCCAACGAGATTTGTGCTAAAGTACCAATCCGTAACAATCATAACGTTTTAATCAAAATGAATAGTGAAAACTCTTGGTTATATATTTTCCCACAAGAATCAGAGGTTAAATTGCACAGTACCGATTATCAAACAAATCTCCGGCTAACTCAATGTATTAGCATACAAATGTTAGCTTATCGCTTATCCCTAATAATTGTGAAAATTTACAGCTAGACCCTCTTATATTTTAACCCTTGTTTGAAAAGCAATAATTTCAAAATTCATACCGACAAATTTTGGATATGACCTATCACTTATGACTGTATATTCTCAAATTCTAAAATTCGTCGTGTTGGCTTCTTGACAACAACTGTAATTGAACGCACAATTTCAACAAGTAAAAAATTTAGATTTGGTCTAACAGTACGTTTACATGCATACTTGAATTATACTTGAAGTATGCTAGAAGTAAACAAAATATCATGAAAAGGCTCATTCAACGCGTAAATTTCAACTTAAGTAATTGGAAAATTAAATTCAAGAAAAATTCAAGTCAAGTAATTGGAATTAATTCAATCAACCGCCGTACCTGAGCTTAAAGTGGATTTCAAGTCAAGTACTCAAGTATTCATGTGAACGTACTGTAACCTACCCTAGATTTAATTTTGTATGGTCACCTCTCTGTGCAAGTATGATTTTTGATGTTGTTTTTCACATATATTTCTAGAACGGTTCGTCGGACAGAAAAACCGATTATAACAAATTTTATAGTATTTCTTCTGAAGAACATTAAAACCGCATAGGAGCGATCATTTTCACAGTATTCGTAAAAATCCTAAATTTTAATATGGCAACACCAAGAACGCGTTGCCCGATTTAGTCCATTTTTGAAATTTTATTTACCATTTTTATGAAAACATTATGTACAAAATTTCAGCTCTCGACGTTGACGCGTTCGCAGGTAGTGTCCAAATATTAGTGAAAAACGACATTTTTGTATGGCAACCCTACGAAGGAGTTACCCGATTCGTCCCATTTTCGAACTTAATTTTACTTTTCCTTACCTCCTGTTAATTACCAATGAATGCGAAACAACAAGTTAACTTGAGTCAATCAATGCAAAGAATTTCAAGCGTTTCTTGACCGTTGATTTATACTTTTTTTTTGCAGAAAATCCTAATAGTGAGATTCTAGTATCTTCACACTATTTTGATTAACATTTTCGTTTTTTCAGCAATGGATGCCCTATGTCGCTGTTGCCTAACAGAACACCCAATTATACACAACATTTTCGAAGATGGAATACTGAAAAAACTTCGATTATGTTCAAATGTTACAATTTCAAAAGGTGATAGCCTACCGAAAATAATTTGCGAAAATTGCTTAGAAAAAATCGAAACTTGTTATGAATTTCGTCAAACTTGTGAAAGATCAGAATCCATTTTAAGAGATTGGATAGAAAAGAATGACTTAAGAAAAGAAGGTGAATCGGAAATTGAAAAACCCAGTGATGACGAATGTGAGGGCAGCGGTATATTTTCGAATTAATAGTAAAAATTCTGTAAAAGATTTTTCTTTTCTTTTTTGTAGAAACAGGAATATTAAAATCAACAGTTATTAGTGGTTTTTCTATGCAAAAAGAGGAGCATATCATAGATTTGTCTGAAACGGACTTAATAGAATGCTTAAGTACGGCAAACGATGAGATGATCGATCTAAATGAGCAGACAGCTAGTGGTGGAAATGCGACTGAGACTTCCATGTATAGTGATGAAGTAGAAAATAGTTCAACGATTGATGATGGTGGCTTTAAAATTATAAATGATATCGAAGAAGAAGAAGCACAAGAGGAAATAGAAATAAAACACTCCACCATCCTTGAAAATTATACCTGTGAAAATGACTATAATTTACTTCAGGAAGAAGATGAACATGCTAATTTTGATGAAATTAATCAGAAAGTTAAGAAAGACAATGAAACGAAAATAAAAACTCGAAAATCTAAACGAATAGAAAAATCAGTGGCTTGCAGAATTTGTAATCAAACATTCTCTTCCGAAGAAGCTGTAAAGGAACACGGAAATTCTCATATAGTAAATGGACAATTCTGTTGTCACCATTGTAGTAAAACATTTAAATGCATGAAATACTTACAAAGACATTTAGTTCGACACGGATTAAAAAAATACGAATGCACTTTTTGTAAATCAAGATTTTATGATTCATCTAACCTCAGCAAACATATACAAATTCATACTGGAGAAAAGCCTTATGAATGTGGAACATGCAAAAAACGATTCGCACAAAATTCTAAACTAAAGCTTCATAAAAGAGTGCATAGTGATGAAAAACTAGTGGAATGTGATGTATGTTTTAAAAGATTTTCGCACAATGGTCTTTTGCATTCGCATAAAAAAGTACATTTATCGGTAAGAGAACATATCTGCACCATTTGTCAGAAAGGATTTACATTATCTAATCAATTAAAAAGACATATGGAACTACATCAGAATCCAGAAATGAAATTACACATGGAACTACATCAGAATCCAGAAATGAAATTACAATGCAATGAATGCGGAAGAAGATATTCAAGTAGTACTGGTTTAGCTTATCACATGCGAACACATACTGGTGAGCGTCCATATAAATGTACGATATGTTCCAAGGCTTTTAGAGCGAAATATAATCTTTCTAATCACTTAATGACTCATTCTAAAGAGAAACCAACCAACTTAATAGAATGCTTAAGTACGGCAAACGATGAGATGATCGATCTAAATGAGCAGACAGCTAGTGGTGGAAATGCGAATGAGACTTCCATGTATAGTGATGAAGTCGAAAATAGTACAACTATTGATGATGGTGCCTTTAAAATTATAAATGATATCGAAGAAGAAGAAGAAGAAGCACAAGATGAAATAGAAATAAAACATTCCACCATCCTTGAAAATTATACCTATGAAAATGACTCTAATTTACTTCAGGAAGAAGATGAACATGCTAATTTTGATGAAATTAATCTGAAAGTTAAGAAAAACAATGAAACGAAAATAAAAACTCGAAAATCTAAACGAATAGAAAAATCAGTGGCTTGCAGATTTTGTAATCAAACATTCTCTTCCGAAGAAGCTCTAAAGGAACACGGAAATTCTCATATAGTAAATGGACAATTCTGTTGTCACCATTGTAGTAAAACATTTAAATGCATGAAATACTTACAAAGACATTTAGTTCGACACGGATTAAAAAAATACGAATGCACTTTTTGTAAATCAAGATTCTATGATTCATCTAACCTCAGCAAACATATTCAAATTCATACTGGAGAAAAGCCTTATGAATGTGGAACATGCAAAAAACGATTCGCACAAAATTCTAAACTAAAGCTTCATAAAAGAGTGCATAGTGATGAAAAACCAGTGGAATGTGATGTATGTTTTAAAAGATTTTCGCACAATGGTCTTTTGCATTCGCATAAAAAAGTACATGTATCGGTAAGAGAACATATCTGCACCATTTGCCAGAAAGGATTTACATTATCTAATCAATTAAAAAGACACATGGAATTACATCAGAATCCAGAAATGAAATTACACATGGGACTACATCAGAATCCAGAAATGAAATTACAATGCAATGAATGCGGAAGAAGATATACAAGTAGTACTGGTTTAGCTTATCACATGCGAACACATACTGGTGAGCGTCCATATAAATGTACGATATGTCCTAAGGCTTTTATAGCGAAATATAATCTTTCTAATCACTTAATGACTCATTCTAAAGAGAAACCACCTCATAAATTTGAATGTCCTTGCTGTGGGAAAGGCTTTTTCCGTAAAGGTGCGTTGGATGTTCATTTACAAACACATACAGGAGACTGGCCTTTTGAATGTAAAATATGTAAAAAAGGATTTTTACGTAAAGTTCATAGGGATGTACATATGCGCACCCATACGGGACAGAGCCCCTATCCTTGTTCAGTTTGTGGGAAACCTTATGGGAGCTTTTCAGCTCGTAAAAAACATATGTTTAAACATACGGGAGAAGAAAACTATTTCTGTAATATTTGTGAGAAAGGTTTTGGACAAGCTTGGATTAGGAATGCGCACCAAAAAAGACAGGCATGCAAAGCGAAAACTGATACAAACGATCAGAATAAAACGTTGAGTTAATTTTATATACAATTAGTGAAGATGCTTCTTATAAATGGCGCTTAGTATGTATTGATGATACAGATATCGATAGTCACGGCATTCTATGGAATAATTAAAAAAATGCCCAAAGGCACTGTCTACAAACAAAGTATATTTATTAGTTTTTTAATTGTTCTTATAAAAGGTATTAAAGTTCATTTTTTTTTTTTTTTATTAAAAAAAGAGTTATTATTTTTTTTTTTAGTAAAGCCAACTTATAATATTCCGATTTTCCAATTGTAAATTACTATTATTATATCTCATAATGTAGTTTAATTTCATCTGTATATTTTAACTAACTTGAATCTAGTGTGCCACTATGTTCAGACATCAGTTTTTTTTTCCATTTCTATAATTTTCCTATATTTTCAGGAGACTCCTGCTCTCATCTAATTATATCTAAGTTCATTTCTTATATTCTAACACATCATTTGATTATAATTAAATTAATATTATCTAGGTCTTATTTGTACAGAATTCTGTATGTCAGTTTAACATGATAAGTTAAGATTTTTAATAAGTTAGCAGTGAAATTAATTCTTATTTTTTAACTTAGGTTAGTGGGCACGGCCAACTGTTTTTACCCCTGGGCCGGCCGAAATATTAAAATTAAAAATGTTAAGTAAAACACATATTTCTTTAAGTAAACAAAATTTTATATATATACATATATATAATAAAGCCAACAAATTCAAATATACATACGTTCATACGTATTCCAAAAGCATGTGTATATACATGTCTATTCTCATACGAGTATTTCTCATATTCCCTGCAAATCATCCATAAAATTATTCAAAGCCATTAAATATTTTCTCTGAAGAATACTAGAATTTCAAAACATTAAAACATTTTTTTTTCAAGTAACAATGACTTGACTTTTTCCATTGCTATCGGCTGACAATAAATCCATCAGAATCATTTCAACTCAACTTTTGTCCATTTTTAACATAATAGCGGCAACGCACTACATTGTTTACAAAGAAACAAACTCCTCAGCACGACAATTATTCTGGTCATGAAGCTGCGCTGGCCTGTCCCTGACCTACCATAGAGCCAGTACGCGCTTGGTTTAATGGTTTTTACCATATGTTGAGAAATATTGTGTTCAGAAATATGCGCAATGTGCATAATTGGGTTCTGTATGTTATTCGTTTTTTATTGTCACTCGCTTTGCTCATATGTATATAGAAAATACTACGTGCAATGTGTATGATATTTTGACCCCTTAATAGCACTACATGATGTTTCTGGTTATGTATATAATATCAGTCAAAAGCCTGCATTTAAATTTCTTATGCGTAGGGGAATCTTTTAAAATATTGCTTAGACATGCCGATATGTTGATTTATTGATATAATATCGGAAGGCGTACCCAAATTTTCCCATACGTTTAACTGGGGAAATAGTCGAATACTGGCCAATTTTTTCTGATCGCATTATGTACAACTTTTCTTTAGCCCCACTATTAATAATTCAGTCTTCAGCTGATTATTCAAAATTTGAACTAAAATTTTAAGTAGAAAGGCGGTGGGTCGCTAGCAAAGAGAGTAATTTTTGGAAATTTAAGGCCGATTCACATCGCCGCGATAGCGATTGCGATAAACTAGCGACAACACCAACGTGATAGATCAGCGATAGTTACATGCATATGCCTGAACCAAATAAAGACATTTGGGAAAAATCTGAATATGGGAGAAATTAGAATTTCCCAATTGTATTGGCTAGTATCGATGGTGGACATGCTACGATTATATGTCAATTCAATGTGCGCTAGCTCGACTGAGTCGATAAATTTTTTTGATTTGAAACGTTTGTTTTACTGACTATTGTTGATATCCAATATAAATTTTCATATATCGACGTTGAAAGATATGTAAAAAGTACTGATGCAGGTGTTTTAAATGTTTTGGCTATAGGGATAAAATTTGAATACGGTTTGTTCGAATGTTTCCCTGATCAATATCAAAGAACACCTCATACCTCGATAAAGGATTCCCTTTAAAATTTTACTTGGTGCGTCCTTTCGCAGCAAGGTATGCCCGGCAAGAAACTCAGAGAGATCAATACAATACTTAAATTTACACAGTCTTATAAGTAGATAATTGAAAACGCATTTGGAATTTTGGCGTAAAATGTAAATTTTTTGATTTTTTATTGCAACACAGCTATTAAAATTGTTCAAGCCCCATACACTCATCATATTTTTTAAAAACTGCGAATGAGAACGATAATTATTACATTCAAGATTTAGATCCCTCTTTATAAAAAATTGGGGGGTTTGATAAACTTTGAAGTTAATGGAAGAACACTAACGGAAGAAATTTTCCAAATCCCGCAACGTTTTTGTACTTGTACTACAATCTCACTTCGTTTAACGCTTCCTACTTATATTCTAATCTAGATTTAGTCTCTAGGCAAGGACACAATAAATCAACTCTAATCGTGATGTCCCCAGGGTCCCACTTGCCAAGTCACAACTACTCTTAAGCTAACCCAACCTGTATTCAACTCCTTGGCAATATCAAACCCCACTTTGTCCTTTTTTCTACCAATTTTATAATGTTTTAAATTCAGATCATATAAAATTGGGTATATGATTTCAATTCATTTTTCAACACCCACTTGAATTTGCACTAATCCATTTTGATCTCACAGCTCGCGATAGATGACTAAAATTGTGTATGCTGCGATGGACATTTGAATTGCTGGTCAAACTCTGCAAAAATTCTTTGTATCGCTGTGATCTATCGCGTTGGTGTTAGCGTTTACATTGATAATAAAGTGTAATGTAAATGAAAAAAGGTGACTAAGCCGATAAAGAATGTATTAAAATTTGTTAAATAAAGAAATACGTGTCAAGAAGTGATTCTTTAATTAGGGTTGGTAGTCTTCTTCATTAGATCACTCCCAGTCCTTGCTGTAGTATTCAATTGCTATATATTTCTCATGTAATAATTCATCACATTGTAAATTAATTATTTCTAATTGTATATCAACAAGAACGCCATCAACTTGTACATAACATTGAATTCGAATAATAGATAATTTTTTATCAATTTTTTGAAGCAATCGAATCTCTGCTCGAAATCTGTCATTAGTGCAAGGACATTTTTATTAAATGTTTGAACCTTTTCTTTTAAAATATTTAAAGATATGGTTTGTACCGTTGAAAAATGATCAAATTTACATTTAGTCAGATTTGTAGAAAAAAGGCTAAGCTCCATTTTAAAAGTTTTTAATTTTTATATTAAATCATGAGCAAATAAATTTTTTTCTTGTACACAGGTGTTAAATTTGTTCAGATGTGGGAGAATATCCAAAGAAAAGCTAAATCATAAATTCAATTTGGATCTAATAATTCAAGAAAATCCTGATTTGCTTTAAACGTTAAAAATATTTTTATTTCCTTTTAAAGATCCCACACCATGGACGCACCGAGGAGGGGGGGGGACCCTGTATATTATTAAAAAGTCCGATAAAATACAATAATACATACCTTTAAATATATAATAAAAATTCTTATGTGCTCAGAGCAGGACGCGACTTTAGGGCCATATTTTCCGACTCATTTTGGACTTGGGACACCTATGATCTGGTCTCCCCACCTAAAGCCAAACATACGTCTTAAAGCTTTTCTTAAACTTAACCAACGGATTTTATTGTGATTAGTACATCTAAATGAATGGCTCTTCAAGGAGATCGGAGATCAATAAATTGTCTGTGATTTAATACTTTTGATCGTAGGAAATTCACTGATTTCACAACTAAATTTGTAACATGATCGATTTTTAAAATATTTTTGCATAGTGCGTGTGATGAATAATGCGGTGTAGGGGTATACATTTATGATTTGGGTCGATTATCAATGCGTTTGGTCTATCTGTTGCAACATTCAGCAATTTTTTCCAATCAATACTGTACTCCAAAAAACACTTTTCAATCTCTCGGAAAAGATCTTCTGTCTTTGTTGTGCTTTTCATCGGAACAATTGATAAAAGTTCTGCTGAAATTTGAAAATCTTTACAACTGAGCAGTATCTTTTACATCGCAACTTTCGTCCAGAGCTATTGCATAAAAATTGGCCAATTTTAAATTAGTTAATATTAAATTAACATTTAAATCTTATTTTGCCGAGGCAGGCCTATATTTTCAAATTTATTTTCAACTTCCAGACACATCACATCGCGAACATCCAACATGCAAAATTTTTAAAAAGTGTTCTTCAGCAAAAGGTGTCTTACATTGAGAAATACGTTTTGCTACTAAAAAACTTCAGTAACAGATTCTTGTAAGCGATTTTGCTTTAAAAATACATTTTGATGTTGAGTAAATCTTACTACCAGATCAGCGGTTTTTTTTCGGCTTTCTTCGTTTAAATTTTCTGCGTAACTTGCATGTTTGGTTTCAAAATGTATTCTCAAGTTGTATTCTTTTAAAACTGCCACACTCGAGTTTCACATAAGACAAACTGCCTTATTGTTATACATACATAGCAAAAAAATATTTTCACCTCCATTCTACATTAAATATTCGGCATTCTAAATCTACTTTTCGTTTTTTGGAAGCCATCCCTGGAGTGAAAAAGTGTCTATACAATGTTTTTAAAAACAAAAATAAAATAACATACCGTATTAATAATAAATTGTATCTTTAACTAATTGAAAAAATATTAAATTTAAATTAAAGAACTTTAGACAGTTATATCGCAAATAAAGTAATTATTTCATTTCACAAATTTGATTCATTAAATGACACCTGACCATAAAAAGAATGAATTGCTACACGGCTAGAAAAAAAAAATCAAAGTATCTTTAAAACTTTTACGAATAAAGACAAGAAATGTGAAAGCACGATTACATGTAACGAAACAGAATGGCAAATGATTCATTTTCGTAAATAAATGTCACAGCTTGCTTCACGCTCATCTAACAAGGATGGAAGTTGTTGACAGTCCTGAATGTCTGTCCTGCCTGGAAGGAGAGCCTGAGACAACCGAACACTTTGATTCGAAGGCAAAGTGGCAAAGTTCTTTACTTCAACGGAATCTAGCATACAATCTCGATCTTCAACAGAGTTTTAAATTTAATTCAAAAAAGACTTCTTCATCGCTAAAAAAGTCTAAATCTCAATCTATGATAAAATTATTTTCTTGATACAAATTGTCAAAATAAAATATCACATTTGTCAAATACTTGTCTTTAGTTTAAACCGAGGAATGGCATGGTTTAAACTCTAGTTTAAACCGGGGTTTAAACTCTAGTTTAAACCGGGGTTTAAGCCAAACTGTGAAACCCATTCGTCGAGTTTAAACTCAGAATGTGAAACTGTTCATAAGATGCGTATTTTCCTGCAGCAAGTCTCCAACACGATTCTCAGTTGGTGTTCTATCTGAAGCCAAATGATGGTTATTACCTTATTACACATTTTCTGAATGTGTTCCTTTCCAATATTTAAAATTCCCTGCAATGCAGTTTCGCACACCCTTTTTAATTTGCCAAGATGATCTCTTATGTGATACACATGCTGTCCGTTTTCCTCCTTTACGCCGATTGGTAATGGTTCGACTAGGTTCTTTGATCAAATTAACAAAAAGTAACCTTGAGCGACTTTATTACGAGATTCATAAAAGCTTTGTGAAAGCTTTACGACATCAGCTCCTCGTATTGTACTCCATTTTAATTTAGCTTGGGGATGTTTGCATTGTGGCATCTTTGGCATTGTTTGAGAATATCTGAATAATTTAAAATAATTTATCATGGAGTTGATATTGCAATCTCGAAAGCGGAAAAACATGGTGCTAAACCATAATTGATTTTTAACATGATGTACCGAGGTACTTCTCTATCATTTTACTGGCTTAAAGCCAAAGTTCAAAATTTTGTTAAGAAGTTTTGAGAGTATATTGTGTGTTTCGATCAGCAATAGAGGGCGATCTCATCAGGACAGCAATGAAACTCTGCTACTGCCTGCTATACTACAGTGAACTCAGATATCCAAGCAATTTGTAGTAGATGGAGATTTATTTAAAACTCTAAATATGAGTAATTTTAACGAAAATGGGTTTTATTCACTTTTAAATGATTTCTGGACATCCCATTCTAATTAATTTCCAATTCATTGAATTATGTCGTTTAGTCGTCTGCCCCATTTTTCCGAAAGTACTCGGCTTTGCCAGCAAATTAATTGTACTACTCTTGAAATTTTCCAAACGACAGCCTGGTCCATATCCTTCTTCCTGTTATATTTCTCCTTAATCCGCTCCTAATTGCCTTGTAAGATGGTCGTATGATCACCTCTCCACTCTCTGTTAGCATTTTCGTAGCAAGATGGTCGGATTGTTCATTACCCTGGATTCCTACATGTGCAGGGCACCAGGCAAGCGTGATTCTGCTTGTGGACAGGATGTTTCTTAGGTTCACTGCCAGAGGATTTGCGTTTTTTGATTTTGCTGTGTACTAGACTATCTGAGAAGATGGCAGTTGAACCCTCCTGTATAGATGTTCATTTAGCAGCCTCCTAGAGACCAAAATATCAACCAAATTTCCCTTCACCAAATTTTACTACTAGATATTTTTATGTTTTTGTCTTTTCATAATGTTATATATTTTTTTTTACTTTTATTTTATGAAAACCTAAAAGTTAAGCGATACATAGCAGTCACAATTGTTCAGGGGAATAAAACGTCTACGTTAGCGCCATGACTAGTCCATGTGCTTGTTTCCTGGCCTTCTGCCACATACGTCGATGCGAAATGCGAACAGTTTTACTAATATTAGTCTTCAGAATATTGTCTGGAGTTTATACAGCAGTAACTGCAGTGCTCAGCCCAAATCCGCTATTGGTAAACTCAGTTTGGAGACAGGTGCTTATAATAATTAGCTGGACATGTCTATTGAGTTTGACAAGCTTTACTAAGTGATGCATAACAAGTATTATTATGAGATCGCAAGGTGGTATTTTTTCTTTAATAAATTTCAGAAACAATTTTGTATCTATGATTTTTGTAATCCGCAAGGAATATTCACTGTATTTAAAGCCTTTAAGTATAAAGAACAGGATTCGCTAAATAAAATATTTGTTAGGTTGAGATAGTTTGCCAGATTGGAAAATTATAAGAAAATAGCAAGATTAAATCTTCTGGGATCATTGTATTGCATTTATTCGTTTTAAATTTTTGTTCATACATGCAAACATAGTATTGTAAAAATTCAAAATTTTACTACACGACGCTATGCTTTCTTTCGTTCACACTACATTCAGTGAACGCGTTTAGGCGGAGACCAAAACCGGTCAAAATTACCGATTTTTCCTCCGCATAATTACAAACCATACCGGAATTGTTGGTATTTTTACATGGTTGTGACCAAACGCTACAAATTCTTCCAAACTGGTTTGGTCTCCGCCTAAACGCGCCCAGTGTGTAGCGTATTAATTAACTGTCAAAGAAAATCTTTTGACATATGATTACTACGCTACGCTAAAAGACGCTAGATTTGGCATATAATATAAATCTGAAGTTTAGCTGTGTATCTGCCCATTTGTTAAATAAGAAGAAATGCAAAGCACAAAGTATGTCAAAATATTATTTAATAAAATGCTTTTTAATTTCCAAACGGTTAAAATGAACAAAATACACTTCGGTCCCAGTCTTCGAGCTGCTAACAACTTATTAAAATTCAATACTCCAAATTGGAGGCCACCACTACAGTAAACAAATTTAATCATGTTTAAGGGGTAATATCACCTTGTGTTCACTAATAGTGAATTCTTTTCTGCAACTCGGTGTAATTACCGCAACCGAGTCTGTAATTTCCCGACTCTATTCTTCCCACAACACTAGTAGGGAAGAAAAGAACACGAGAATGACAGATTCAGTGGCGATGTTAACACCGAACTGCAGAAAAGAATTCACTATAAATTTCTGAGACGTACCACGAACGATAGGAAAGGGATAGAGATATGAGGTTTTGTCAATTTGAAAGTACTAGTCTTTAATTACAAAAAACATTTTATTTTAAATTTACGATACAAAATGGCGTCATAGCAGCGCACGCAAGGAAAAAAATATCTCGGACGGTCGACATGGGCGTACCGCTACAGGTCACAATTTTTAATCTGGAACAAAAAACCAAAAAGTATCTGAAAACATAGTTCAAAATCTAGTGAACGTCGTAGGATTTTTTCGAAAAATTGATTTAATAAAAAATGGCGTCCCTTGGAACTTTTTTTTCTTGTTTTTTCGAAAAAATCGGTCGAAATAACTTATAAAATCTATAAAAATCAAAAAATCGACGTTCACTAGAAAATATTCTTTTAAAGTTGCACTTAAAAATTCAAGTCAATCGGATAAAAATTGAGGGAGCCACTGGTACGCCCAGTTTGAAAAACATGGTTTCGAGAAAAACGCGTTTATTCAAGTTTCGAGTAGTATAATTTTAATTAGAGAAGCCAAACACTAACTATTGCGTGTACTAACCACTAACTTATAACAATGGACTGAGCGATTTGCTATTTCATGTAGCACAAAAAAATTTGTATTTCTGTATATCACCGGTAGAGCACCCTTTAAAACGATTACATAAAAAACATGTAAAACTCAACCAATCAGTTGAAATTTTACATCCGTAAATCGAATTTAATTAAAAAAATATATTTTCTTGTGCCCAAGTGATATTTTAATCGCTTATAAGGAATTAAACTCATTCCGCCTTTAATTTTCAAAAGTTATTCTTAACTGAATCCTGCTTATGGACAAGAGAGACGGAGCATGGTAAACACTATCTTTACCTTATTCCCTCTGAGGTGATTGCATCTGTAGCCAACATAAAAACATGAAAAACACAGAATGCAATATTTTGTGTTGGTAGCTCCAACTCTTTATTTTATTTACCTTAAGATTTAAGAATAGAAACACGAATCTTGTAATATAGTTAGCTTTAGAATTAGCAATAAAATTGTATTCACGCGTCAGACTACACCAATTACAACTGGCAGAGCCCGGATAGCCTTGACGCCGTGGGCCAGAAAATTTATTGTTATAGGCTTAAGTTTAGGCTTAAGGAATTTTTGAATTTGAATTTGAATTTTCAAAAGTGAAAGCTGGAAACTAATGTGCCGATAATTTTTTCACAAGTAATAATAAAGACCCCAAACGCATGCTTTTCTGCGCAGTCGGAAAACTGTAGATTTTGTTGCTTCGCGACTATACTCGTAAAAACGACCCCCCCCCCAAAGTTTTTTACTTCATAATCGACTTTTTTTTATCATTCTTGGATATTTTAAGGAGTGCTAAAAAAAAAAAAAAAAAAAAAAAAAAAAAAAAAAAAAAAACAACATGAAATTACCCCTTAATCACTCCAAAATGGAGGCAACAAATAAACGAAACAAATATATGTAACTAATTTTCTAAAAGGAATTTAATATTTTAAAATCGCAACTACTATAATAAAAATCAGTACGGGCGCGTGGCGTCGCTAATATAACCTCACATTAGTGTGGAGACTTTTAATTGGTCCGCCAACTACTATTATTATGCCATTTCTTATTTCTCGTAAGTTCAAGCCAGGGAGATGAAACTCCAGTTCCGATTAGCGGAGGGAGCCCAAAGTTTCGTCTATGAAACCAAGCAGGAAAGAAAGAATAAAATAAAAATAATTAAAAACAAAGTTTATCGCGTTGATTCGATCCAGGCCACAGAATCTAAAAGTTGGAAAGATGGAAAGTCTGCAAAACTTACCTCACTGATTTTCCCATTTTGTTCGTCTTTTTCTTACAGAAATATGTTCTAGTCGATCCTAAGTTTGGCGAGTTTTTTAGCCCTTGCCTTAGCCATATGACTCATAAGAGTATAGGTGCCAGGTAGGATCAAAACAAGTAGATAGATTTTTAAAAACAATGGCATATTAAATGTACTATTCCAGTTGTTCGGCATATGTACAGAAAACCGTTGACTTTCCTCGAAGTATGGCACGTTTCGCAGTATAATAATTCCTTCACAAAGTATTCCGAGCGGATAGAGCGGTATCCATATAGTATACCGTAACCAGGTGAGGAATCGAATGTTCACCCCGAATAAGTCCGTCAAATAGTATGGGTACCTATACGAATAAAAATAAATATTAGATATGCATATAATGAGTACATAAAAATATTTACGGAAATATGAAATGGTAAAAAAGCGAACTATTGACAATTAACTCTGTTAAAAATATGTATTTACTAACAATAATTTCCTCTTCTTACAATTCTTAATTTTTTTCTACTTCTCAACCATATTATTTTCGGAACGTAGTAAATTACCCGGGAAGCAACAATAGCTGCGTTTTTTTATCAATTATATCTGATCCAGTTTAATTTTATGTACATAAAACAACAACAATGGAATACGTATTGTTGTTTTACGTACATAAAATTGATCCGGATCAAATCAGAGAGATAAAAAAACACAGCTATTGTTTAGCAAGCGACTTCAAGCCATTTTTATGGCTCAGTTAAAATAAAAATCTAGAAAGGCGCTGACAGAAAATGTGATAATTAACGTTATAATTATCATTAAAAACACTAACCTTTGCAACAATTTGCTAGAATATGAAATCGACGATACCTCGACTTGCTGACGTAAGCAATGGGTAAGCCAGCAATGCCTTACTCCATTACAAAATCGAAGATGCCATTGCCATTGCTTACGTCAGTAAGTCGAAGCATCGTCGATTTTATATTCAAACAAAGCATTGCAGTTTTTGCTCTACTTGCCCAGTCTTTGGAGCTATTAGTTTGTCTATGCCCGTACTTCAAAAGAATTTCCCACTTTTTTTTTTCAAGAAATGTGAAATATTTGTAATTTAAAAACTCATGGATATGTAAAAATTACTTATGATAATAAAATAATATTTGCTACCTACCTGATTACTTCGATTAGTGTCCAAACCAAAAGTATATAACAAACAACTGGTTTCGTATGCATGCGTGGCTCCTGATCTATCATAACAAACAGTACAAAATTCCGGCCGCTTACTTGGAGAAATGGTAATAGAGCACTGCCCTTAGTATATCCAAACAATGGATGCAAGACTTCAAGAAATTGTAGCAACTGACAGAATTTCAATACATTGCCAACAGTTTCATAACTGTGTGGCACCGCATCACGTCCATCGCGGTATATTAAGATCGTTAAAACGGTCAAGATATACAAAAAGCCAACGAATTGTGCAAGATTGTAAAATGTCATGTAAACTTTACGTCCCTTTTCTGAAATGAAATTTTTATGTAATAATGTATTGTATCGTTTTGTTATGTCTCACAAGGAACACAGTAATACCTTTTGTATATCCCCACTCTTCCTTTTGCAATTTTTCATACATTCCTGGGTAGTCTTGCATCACATCACGCGATAGATCTTCTTCTAAATCATCTTCAGATCGCCATCGATCGAAATCAATCTAAAAGGTTATGTTTTACAAGGATGCCACGGATTTTCTATATTTGAATACATAGCTTTTAGAGGAAGGAAAATAATGCACAGGAATATTATCGGAATCGGAAGAAATAAATACGGTTACCTGCAAAACTCCATACTTTGGATTTCTGTGTTCTATCAATGAAACAGCTCACAAAAAATTTTCAATTAAAAATCAACAAAGAGAGAATGAAATCAATATGAAATACAAAAGTAGAATTCGTCATACATGGAGGACTAGACTGTAATTGGATAATTTGTGTACTTTGCTGTTCCACACTATGCCCGTTAAGGGATTAAAGGTGAATTATTTTTGGGTTTTGTTTAAATCAGTAGAAGCAGAGTGAAAAAAAGGCGAAGAGGACCTTAAAATATGTTGAGCTTGATACAACCTAATGTTTTGCATTTAATCATTAATTCATTAATATTCAAAGTTTTTATTAGGTTATTTGGATATTTTCAATGAGATTATACCACGTTGAAGCACATAGATATGATCACATCAATTTTGGCTGATAGTGGATATGATATAAGCAGGTTTAAGCTGAGAATTGTGAGGCTGTATAATTAGTAGAATAGTTCGAAAACTACAAAATGTTTCGGATCTATCTCTGCAGTATCAATAGTATTGTCAAAAATAATATAACATGTTATATTATTTTTGGTATTGTGTTGTCCTTAAAGATGTTGTGTTCAATATGAAGGCTGTGAAAAGTATTTATAGATCTTAAACAGCAACACATTGACCAGAGCGGAGTGAAATAGGTTACGAAGTAAAATTTATTTGCTATTAGTTTTATTGAGTTACAGTTTACCTTTAACCAGTGTCGTTTTTGTGGTTGTGCTGTTAATCGGGGCCACCATGCATCTTCCCTTTTTTTCAATATAAAGTCCACATATGACTCGTGTACTTTATATGTGGATTCCTAAACCAAACAAGAAAAGAATAATTATCAATGTTACTCTTCAGTCTTCCTATATTGAATTGTATTTTCCTGATTATAAGCAAAGAACTATCGGTACAACATAATCCAACTTCTCTGTCGAATACGCAAGAACCAAAATAAATTGAATCAAAATAATGAGTTCAAAATAAAAGATGCATAATTACAGTTCGATTTGAGAGGCTGTTATGCTGTTCATAAAACTTACGTTTTCATCTATGTTAGAATAAAATTGCAAGTCAAACTTATAGTTATTTTGACCCCTGGCGCCCAGGCCCCTAGTTGAAAATGCAAGAGATTTTTCACCAAACTCTACATCAGGACACTTAAATTTGTTAAATTAGAAGACAGTAAAAAAAGTTATGCCATTCAATGTACCTTAACATCCTTCAGGTCAACTTTCAAAGTGATTTGATTTTCTGTTTGCGCCCAATAAACAAATGGACTTAGTATTACATTTAAAAATGGGTTACTCATTTGATATGCCTTTGATTTGTTATTTTGCTGTTAATACTAAGCTCTTATACTAAGCTACTAATGTCGTAATGCCCAGCGTTGTACGTTGCTTCAAGCAGGGGCTTATAAATAAATTCTTTTTGATTTGATTTGATTTGAAACAAATATTTGCAGTATTACACTTTTATTAAAGATCTGTCAAAACTAGTATTATTCCTTGTCTCTATATTCTAAGCATTATTCACACTGTCACTTGACAAATCATTTCTACCGACAGGCTGAAATACAATGACAGCGACACGCATTTGTCGACGCCAAAATAATTTTCGAATACATGCTACGACATTAGGGCATAGCAAATGCTGCGACACGATGTCGTCGTCAAAAAGTAGAGCAAATTTCTAAAATTGTCGTTGTGCAGTGCGACATTTGAGTTTGACAGTTCATCTGTTGGTAAATTTCGAGCACCTTTCTTTTAAATCTGGCATAAATGCATATAAGCTTTAAATACAACTTATACTTATTCTTAAAAAATATGAAAAATGTCCTGTAGACATCCCAAAAAAGCAAAACGCAACTCATCTATCTTGAAATTACGACGACAATGTCGCATTCATTGTATTACGTCTGCGACAAACGACGACGCCAATTTTGTGTCGCAATCATTATATATGTCAAGCTTATAGAAGAGCGAGGTATTCTCATTAAAATGTTGACACCTTGTAGCTGATAGTCTGTGACTAATGTATATACATTTTTATAGCAAAGAGAGAGAGAGAGAGAGAAAGAGAGTATTGTGTTCTCTGTACCGTACTTTCCTATATATTTTCACAATTTTTCGTCACAAATATCGGAACGTGTTTCATAATGGGAATACTTTGGTGCGGATCAAGGTATATAGAATACAAGATATTCTCATTAAAATTTTGACTCTGGAGCAGTGACGTGTTTCGTCCTGTAACGTATATACATTTTTATTGGAAGCACACATGTTTACATGTAGAATGGAAAGATCGAGATTGAGTTGAGTTTTCGACTCGTGTTTTTGAGCACGCAGGGTTGAGATTTTGAGTTGAGAACGGGTCCAACTAACTATAGTTGAAGTGAAAGTTAAACATAATATTATTTATGGTATTTTTTGTGATGAAGTTATAAATTTTGTTTAAATATACAAAATAAACTCACAATAAATACATAACATACCAAAACTTTCGAGTAAAAAATGAAAAAAATAAATCCCAACTGTAAGCTGCCAACTCGACTATGCAATCCGCGTTTATAGGACACCATTTCGATTCGACTACGCCAGCCAAGCGTGGAACGAGAATTCAAAACATGTTAGAAGTTAGATCGTCATCATTGGAACAGCATAAGCAACAGGCACTGCGTCCGCGTCAGCGTTACATTGTAACTCAGGCTTAAGGCTGAGCTCGCGCTATGGATCGGCCTTCACTTCCATCTGGCCTAAAGCCAACGAACAGACCCAATGAAATGACACCTATTGTCATATGTCTTCTAATAAAATATTGTCAAAGGTAAACAAAAATTGTTCAAAGTTATTTCTCTCGTTTTAAAATAATGTTCAATTAGAATTATTTACATACTTTAAAAACGAAAGGTAAGCTAATTAAAAATATAAAATGTTTATGTGCGTGATACGGTAATGAAAGAATTCCAAGAGCTTTATATCGAGCTAAATCGAATATTAAACATTCTAGTGCTATTTCGTCGCTTTTTTGATCCGTTCTAGAATCTACGCCACAGAAACGTATATAGATATTATTGCCTTTTCCAGTTACGTTTGGAAACTACCGATTTCATTCTGCATTTATGGTAAAAAAAAATATTACACGATAAACGGTTTAGTTTTTCTACAATCTCCAGTAACTTTAACGAGCTAGCATAATTGGCTGTAAGTGTTAAGCATGGTTTCACAAGCGAAGTTACTGTCCCTCCCAAACAGAGATGGGCATTTTTTATTCGAATAAAAATAAAATATAAAAACCGAATAAAATAAAAAATCGAATAAAAATTTATTTGATTACAAATATTCGTTATTTGCTGAATTATGCGCAAATAATTTTCGTTTCGTGGAGTAGACATTACTGAGCTTCTATTGTCTTGTAATTCAATTCGATCTGAGGCAACTGGACCTGACAACTTACCATCTCGATTTATCAAACTAATACTACCTATTATTAGTCCGTATATCCTTCATATAATCAATTCATGCCTCACTTTTTCTTCATTTCCCTCCAACTGGAAGGTAGCTAACATTCTTCCAATAGCAAAAAAGAAAACGCCAGATTCTCCGGCTGATTTTCGTCCAATCAGTATACTTTGTTTTTTGTCGAAAGTGCTAGAAAAATTAATGTACCAGCAAGTACTTGAGCATGTGGACAAAAATAATCTTTTAACTCGATGGCAATCAGGATTTCGAGCATTTCATAGTTGTGAAACAGCCTTATTAAAGATAACGTCCGATATTAGAATCGCGATGGATAGTGAAAAATTCACTACGCTGGTTCTTTTAGATTTTTCAAAGGCTTTCGATAGTGTAGATCATGGCACTCTTATACAGAAGCTCTGTTCGTCTTTTAAATTTGGCAGTTCAGCAGCGCACATGCTGGATAGCTTTCTGAGTGAGTGTCACCAGCGGGTCAGGGTCGGCAATGTCTATTCTGCATTTTTGCCTCTACAGTACGGAGTTCCCCAAGGATCGATATTGGGTCCGCTGTTATTCAGCTTATTCATTAATGACTTGCCCAAAGTTGTTCGTGATGTAGAATTACACCTCTATGCGGATGATGTTCAGGTTTATCTAAGTCGGCCCATAGGTCTTCTCGAGGATTGCTTATCACGCATTAATAGTGATCTGGATCGAATATATGCCTGGTCTATGGATAATGGTCTGCAACTTAATCCAGTAAAATCACTTTCTATAAGTTTTTACAATAATGCTTTCGATGTGTCTGACGTCCCACCAGTGATCCTGAACCATTCTCCACTACCCATGCTGAATAAGGTTACCAATCTTGGGATAGAATTAAACAGCAGTATGAAGTGCTGTGATTATATTAAGGCGAGATTGGGTAAAATTTATGCTGGGCTGCGTAGACTTTGGCTCTCGGCCGATATATTGCCTCGTAACACTCGTCTGGTCCTAGTAAGGACGTTGATTCTGCCTCATTTCTCGTTTGGTAGCGTTGTGTTTCCCAAACTTGATAGTATATGTGCTCGTAAAATGGAGGTCGCATTCAACGACTGTATCCGATTTATTTTTAGATTGCGACGATTTGATCATGTTTCCCCATATAGGCTTCAATTACTTGGGTGTTCTCTGGAATCCTTTTTAAAACATCGAGTGCTCTTTCTACTGTTCGGCATACTACGGTCCAATAAACCGGAATATCTCAGGGAACTTTTCCAGTTTACTTCGTCTCCGCGGAACAGAAACCTGATAATGCCACGATTCTATAGATCAGTTATGGAGAGTTCTTATCTCGTCCAGTCTATCAGACTATGGAATAATTTACCCGTTACTGTACAAACCGCAAACACCGTCAATGCGTTTAGAATGCAAGTTCGAACTCACTTAAAATAACCCCTTTATAGGATAATAGTTCCTATTCTCTTCTAGGCTAGAGGCAGTATTTAAACTATTTAAACTATTTAGAATATTCTTATATTATATTTAAACTAAATTTGAACTAAATTATAAAATGCAGTAGATACTTAATTTATATGCTTTTTTGCTTTGAAACGACTTTTTTATGTATCTTTTTTTTCTGAACTATCAACCCAATGCAGATTAATTTTATTTATAGCTCAGTTCTTATTTTTAACACTAATTTATCTAGCACCGACTTATTATTTCGTACTAAGAAAAAGATTGTAAATCTTGTGTACAAATACTAGCAATAAATTATTATTATTATTAATTACTCGTTATTTGGTGCAAATTATTTGAGTTTCAAATAATTATTTGTTATTCGATCGTACGTTATTTGATAATCAAACAATTAATCGTTATTTGGTGAATCATTCCCAAATAATTATTTGTGATTGTCATTATTTGAATTTCAAACAACTAGTTTGCAACTACTATGTTTTCATTTCCTATTAGTTTGCTATTGTACTGTATAGCTTTTCTTTTGATGCTCCAACGTTACTCTATGCTACTATGGCTGTTTTGTACTTCCACTACTATTAATTGTTTATGTTTGCTTTTGCTACAATATGTATCTATTATGTAACTCGCTATGATGTGCCCAGCGCTTGGCGTGCCTTTGGCACGGGCACTCAAATAAATAAATGTTTATGTTTATGTTTAGTTGTCATTTGTTCAATTAAGTATTTGTGAAGCTTTTGAAGTAAATTAATTGGGTTTCATTACTCAGAATAATCTTAGAGTAAATTATATAAAAAAAAAATGTGAAAACCTTAGTTCAAGCCATGGCAGACAGAGTAAGAAAGTATGCCTATTAATTATTGTCACGTCACGACATCACAATTCATATGAAGTATTCAGAAAAAATATTTAAATAAATTATTTGGTAACAGCTTTTGCAAAATTACAATAGATAATGTTATAGTAAAAAAATATCAATATTTTTGAAAATTTATGACGATCTGGCAGCTAAATGTAGGAAAAGTAACAGTTTTTGCAAGCAATCAGGTAAGCAATTACGGAAATTTTAATTCGTGTATTGAAGTGTTAATATTTTGTTGACACTGGCCATACTTGTATCTATATACCGGGTATTCTCTGTACCGTGACTTCAAGCTATCCGTCAAGCTTAAACAAGATCAATTTATTGTTCGAGTTGTCCGCGAAGGCGGTGCTCAACCTGGGCTTGCTCATGGATCCTGGTCTGACCTGGGAACCACAGATTAATAAAATCTGTGCTAGAGTGTATTACGGTTTGCGCTCACTTTATGCAGCGTCACAACACCTAGATGGGGCCACACGTACTAGACTCTTCTCTGCTCTGATCTTACCACATTTTTTCTATGCAGATGTGATATTGTTTCCTATCTCCTGCGGCAACCTCGATAAACTGGGCCGTGCTTTCATGGCTTGCGCGAGATATGTATTCGGCCTTAAGCGTGGCTCACGTGTGCCCGCTTGTCTCCTCGAAATGTTCATCCCATGTCAGCTTGCCAAGATGTACGAGCTCAGTGTTCTGAAGTTGATTTTCAAGGCTAGACATGGTCTACTGTCCAGCTACCTGATGCGTCGGATTAAGTGGAGCACATTGAACCGGTCGAGAATTGTCCTCCCAAGAGTGCTGTCGCAGTATGGTGGAAGAAACATTTTCCTGCGTGAGGCGACTATCTGGAATCAGATGACTGATGAAGCCAGGGGCCTAAACTCATTTAGGTCAGCAGCTATTGACTTTCTGAATGCAGTGTAGAATTTGCCAACTTATATAACACCATCTCCCTCACATCTCTCATCAACCTGCCTCGCATTATAGTATTACTACTACTACTGATGCAACTAAATCGCTTAGAACCAAATTGCTTTGAGTGGCCTCCCTCCATATTATTTAATTTCTCTGTCCGATATGTTTAACTCCATAACCAAGCTAAATCAAATCAAGTCAAATCAGTCTTAGAACCAACGTAGAAACAGTATAAGCCGAAAGGATGGTTCATTTTGTTTTATATATATAGTCTATGTACATGGTTAAGTTCAATCGGAAGTCCAAGCTAAATGTTCAATGGTTACCTCTACTAAGGGATGATCCATGTCATTTGGTGTATATAGTTAAGTTTACTTTTAAGTTCAGCCTTAAGTAGTCATTAGTTACCTCTACTATAGGTATTGCTTAGTTGCTACGATCCTCTACTACGTGTCGCTGGTCTATTCACGTTTATCTATTTTTTTCTATTTTATTGTCATCATGTCATATCACACTATAAATCATACTACAAATTTTATATTTTGCTGTAATTTTTACTATTGTTTTTATTCTTAATGAACTAGCTACTATGGATGCTCTAAGCCTCCGCTACTCTTACTTGTTTATGTTTCGATTTGCTATAATGTATATCTATTATGTAACTCGCTATGATGTGCCCAACGCTTGGCGTGCCTTTAACATGGGTGCTCAAATAAATAAATGTTTATGTTTGTGTTTATGTTTATTCGCTGCATATCATCTGTCAGAACAGAAGAGTCCAATTTCGAGACAAGATTTATTGATAAAAAAAAAAATCCGTTTACTCGAATGGCCGTTCACTTTGAAACGTGACGATCACGATCGTAAGGCCATTCCACCCAAGTATTCTTGATGCATTTTGCAAACCGGTTTTTTAAGAAAGAGGTAAAAGAAGCAATGCATCAAAAATCAAACATTTCACATCGTGTGCCTTACTAATACAACTTGAGTGGACTATTTGTTACTTAGACTTAGGTCAAAGATAACGTAATAAGAAGATAGCACACAGCCGAACAAAATTGGAAATTTTTCGTGTTTTTTTAGAAACAAGCAAATAATGTCATATACTACTTTCATTTTTTGCATGAATGGGGAAAAGAACTTTGTTATGCATTATTGTAGTCCGATTGAGACAACGAGTTAAAAACAAAAATCGAAAGAACGTAGGATTACCCTAACGACAAAACCTGCTTGAACATCTCTAAAATCCTTTCAAACTATTCATAATAATGTACATCGGGTCACACTACTTCTAAGAAAATGATAAATTTCGATCTCGATCAAATAAAAATCTCATTTTCCCGAAAATATCAGAGAACCCAGCATGAGTTTCTCCCACTAAATCTGTTCAGAGCAAAACGAATGTAAACAGAAACACGTGTGTTCAAATATCGTAGGATTACAGGAACAACCTTGGAACCAACTCTCAATATTTAAAAAAAAAACTGTTTTCATAGAGTTTTGAGAGTAAAATATGGAAACTCCTCACCTTCTCATTTTGTTATTAGGTTGTCTTTGCTTTGGTTAGAGATTTATCATGCAAAGCACTCACATCCGTAGATTCTTATTTGTACATGAATCAGAGCAAGATTACCCGTGTGGAGGCGACGACACTTGTCTGCATACTTCGTTAAGCATATATTGTGCGGGATGCCAGACATCCCTTTTTTCATATACACTAGCACTTTAATTACAAGATGACCTTATAAATGAGGTAGGAAATATTTGCAGTATGAGACCCTGTAGGTACATATATTTGTACTACTTAGTTATATGGTTAAACTTTAGTTATTTTGCGTTTATATCTTTATACATAGGCATATATATAGGCATGGATTTCCTATTTAGGTAATTTAGGTAATCAAACCCAATTATTTTCTTCAATAGCTTCACAAATACTTAATTGAACAAAATTATTGAATTTCTCTTAAACTTTAAATTAAGTAACGAGACACTTTGCGAAAAGAAATGCGTGTACCAAAACTTAATTATTTGAATTTGGAACTAATGGGCACCAGAAAACATATATGAATGAACTAATTATTTGAAATTCAAATAATGACCATTACAAATAATTATTTGGGAATGATTCACCAAATAACGATTAATTATTTGATTCGGTGTCCTGCCTGATATCTAGGTCGAGGCAGGTATTTTCAATGTCTTGCCGGAAGAGTTTTCCCAAGTTGGACAGAAAGGAGATTAGGCGGAACATGTTTAGGTTTTTGGAGTTTCTATTTTTGGGAATCGGGACTATACGCACTGTTTTACAGACATCAGGAAAGTATTAGTTATTGAAGATTATTGTCAGGAATTCTATGGCGACAGGTGGAAGGTTTTTGATGACTTTGTTGGAGATGTTATCTGGACTGGCGAACTTTTTGCCTTTAATAGTCCTGATTAGGGCGGAAATGTGAGCTGGGTTTGAAAAGATACTTAAATCATCTGGGGTCAAGGATGTATTTGTGGAATTAAAGATTGTGGCGCAGGAGCCCAGGAGGCAGTAAAGTCTTCAACAGTCGAGTCTACAGTGGTCCTAAAGTTTTCATCGCTTAGAGACGAGTCTCTGAAAGTGGATTGGAAATATTCCTCGAAAGCGTTGCATTTTTCTTGGAGAAGGTTTAACCGTTCGATCCGCTTAATATGGTTTTGTGAAGTTTTGCCTTTCTGCTACAAACCCGAGTTATGTCCTGAAAGCATAGTGGACCGGGTTGAATGGAAGCCAGTTTCTTCCTGAACTCTTTATTTATTGAGAATCAATTTCGTTTTTTCCTCAATAATTGTTGACAAGAAATTAATTTGCGACACCACCGTTCTGTAGGCTGGGTTGTGGCTATTAAGGGTTCGATGAAAAATACGGTTAAGTATTTTTCGAAGTTTCTGCCTAAATTAATATAGTTTTTGTATTTGTAGTGTTTGCTCGGCACTACACTGGAAAAGAAGGAAAAATGACAAAATCGCAACGGGTAGGTAAAGAAAAGGAAAGAAAAGAAAAAGAAATTGAGAACAGCGAAGTAGAATCTGATCAATTCTACTTTTGGGAGTGCACATCTATTTCAGATATAAAGAATATGACTTTGAATGAGGTTGAGGCTTGAGGGTCAGAAGTAAGGATATTTAGGATTGACCTGGGGGTGATTCAACTGCCAAGTAATCAGATTCAGCCATATGCGCTATGCAGACGCAATTTTAGAATTGTGGTAGGAGATTTATTAGATTAGAGGTTGCGATATGGAAGTCAAGACTTCATCCAGATCGCGGGAAGGTCGGAGTATCTTGCGAAACAACGACGAAATCATGGGTGATATTAAAGAGTTGCCTGACAGATTTACGACAGAGTCAGTTCACATCGGGTGTCTGGCGTTAAAATCGCCACCAAGTACTGTACATATATGTGAAATATTCCAAGATCCGTGCAATGCTGTTCAATTTATTCTGGATATCAGCTCCGCTGGCGTGACATCTATTATATAGGGCTATTAGAAGAAGAGACTCTACTCGAAGTTTTAGCTTGAAAGCAGTGTATTCCATATTGGAAAGGTTATTTATTTTTACATCTTCGAATTTAAGGTTTTCCTTAATGAGAAGGACAGTGTCTATGGTAGATTCAGATTTGTCCTGGCGGACGAGGCTGTAGTGCTCAAAAGATAACTTATATCTCTCAGCGAGGAGAGTTTCAGAGAGGTTTAGTGCAGCTCTTTTGCAGTGTTTTACCAGCGAATTGCAGTTAAGTGACATAATTTTCAGCTTATTTAATTGCCAAGACATAATCCGAATGCAAATCGAAGGTAAGCTACATGTTTTTCCGAGATGGAAGAGAGTTTCCTGTACTTAGGAAGGAAGAGATCGCAGCGAAACAGGGACTTGGCTTCTTTGCTGCAATCGTCAACTTCGTTAATGTGGCTGTAACACAACCTCAAAATTAGTCATTTGTTATTAAAGGCGAAAACCCAATGAACGCGGCAGGCGTCGCGTCGCTCTGACAGTTCAATAGAATATAGGTGTTTAAGTTCGTGCTGACCAAATGGCTGCCGCGCTTGCCGGATTCGACGCGAAAGTAGAGCAATGTTCTACTTTTAACGCGCGGCAGACGCTTTGACAGTTCTTTTGATTGATTTTAAACTGTTTATATGCTTAGTAAGCTGCAAATTCAAGAACTGCCACATCTAATAACTCTGATATATCCACTATTTCACTTTTAAATAAAAACTCAAGCTTTTCTATCCTTTTCTTTTTATAAATAAATCTTAAGAGTACCAACGCGACGCGTCCCTTGGCCCTTGCTCAAATCCTACACGCGTCTGCCGCGGAGAACTGTCAAAGCGACGCGACGCCTGCCGCGTTCATTGGGTCTTCACCTTAATTGTATAATATCATGTAATTTCTTTGGAAAGCCCATTTGTAATACCATTAATTTGAAATATCGCATAACTGAATCGAGTAACTCGATCCCCAATAAAAATAATAATACTTTATTTGGTGCCGTACTGAAGACCACAACATCTTATGATAGTACTACTACTGAAGGATATATGTAGCAAAAGTAACAAAATAAAATAAAATAAAATAAAAATAACAATATAGAAACTTCAATTCAATTCAATTCTTAAATATACTAAACTAAACTATCTATATTAAGATTTAAGAAGTATTACAACTATTCTAAAATATGAAGGCCATTTCCAAACTATAAGTCCTCTAATAATAATTCCCTGCTGGACCCAATGCGCTGAACATTACTTGAAAGAAAGATCCATTTGCGGATAGTCTTAGACATAACAAGCGTTAGGGTTAACTTTTTACGAAGGCATGTTGGTAGATAGCTAGAGCTAATCCATAACTGGCGCAGACTACCATATATTTTCCCCAACATTTGAGTGATATAGTTACAGCAGCTGAGCTTTGAGTTAAATTGAATGCCTAAGTTCGTTATGGAATCAACATATTCCAATATCATATTGCTGAGCATCACCGGTGGGATTTCAGATTTTTCGATAACTCCTCTATACACAGCTAAGCAATTTGATTTTGATGGGTTGAGTAACAATTTATTGTCACCAATTCGCTGCAGATCCTCATTAATGCGACACACACAATCCTCCATTAGTTCGATTGGCCTACTAAGGTATAGTTGAACATCATCAGCATACAGATGTATAGATGAATGCTTTACAATCTGCGGAAGGTCATTTATATATAGGCTGAATAAGAGTGGACGAAGGACTGATCTTCGAGGAACACCAGAATTAAGGAAAGATGGAGTAGAACGAGAACCTCGTACCACTATAATCTGGCACCGATTTGATAGAAAGCTGCCAATGATGAATAATGAAAACTATTGGATAGTTTAAGAAGTAAATTAGAATGATCAACATAATCAAATGCCTTAGAGATGTCGGGTAAAGCTATAATTGATAGTCTCAAAACTATGCTTTGACCGAAAACCTGATTGCCACGGCGATAACATAATTTTCTCCAGTACCTTAGCAAGGAAATTCAGCAGAGCCACTAGAGCCTGCTTCCAAATGGTAGGAAATTGGGAGGTGGTGAGACAGGAATTAATGACATGCATCAGCGGACTGCATATATAAGGAGCTACTAGTGTAATGAATTCTTGAGGTAAGTCATCAATGCCAGTGGCATTGGACTTTATTGAATACATTGTTCTTAAGATATCTTGATGATCAGTGCAGTAGAAAGCGAACCCATCTGATGAGCTATCTGGAAATAAACCCCTTTGAACATGCTGACTTGAGGCCACTGAGCTAAAGAAGCTGTTTAAAGCGTTAAGACCGCCATTCACTTCCGGTGATGTATGCCCATATATTCCCAAATTACGCATGTTTTTCCATACAGTTTTCGCAATCAAGTTTGCATTTAACTTATTGCAAAGAAAAGAGCGCTTAGAAGCACGAATCATCGACGATACTTTATTACGCACCACTAACCACTAATTTAAAAAATACGACCAGAGTGAAAACGTTCAAATTTGAGTCACCCTTTATCCAAGACCTCAGGTTGGCAGGCTAAACAAGAAAAATATGAGTTGAATATTTCGTAATAGTTAACTAATTCAGAAAGTTTTATCTAAATCGCAGGGGGTCGGGGTTGAACATTCATTATTTTGATCGTTTTGGTATGGAATTGCTGTATGTAGGTATCAAATACGTACTAAATCCTCATACTAATATATTATACTGGACAAGGAACTGGCTAAAATAAATATGCCCCATCCACCCTGATACTTCTTTATCTCAATTATCTTTTTCAATAGATGGGTACTAATTTTTTTACGATAGGCCCAAATAGTATCAACTAGGTCATAAATCGCTAGTATATAATTAATACAAATCTCCGACCTGATCTAGCCATCCTGATGGTCCCTGCTTAAACTACGTAAAATGTTGGGCATTACAATATAAAGACGGATAATTGACAGTTCAGCAAAACAAACAATAAAAACATAGGAAATAAGAATATAGCAAGAATTAAAGATTGCATAAGCCTCCAGGCAATGTGAACCCTTCATTTCCCCTCTAATACATCATAACTTTATTTTAGTCCGTCAATTAGAACTTTCTAGTATGCAAATGGCGAGTTATAATTTATTAGTGATACTTAATAACTATATGTGATTACTATCTCCAAAATAAAATCGCTGCTCGATGATTTCACTCCCACTTACCGCAAAATTGAAAGTGAGTGAATTTATTAGTAGAATCAAATTTTCAGAAAAGTGACTCACTTCACTCACTTTTTGCCAATTTTGACTTAGTTGAATCTCGGTACAGGTCTGGTTTAGAAACCATAAGGCTTCCTATCTAAACTGTTGGGGATGCCGATTTTCTGTATAACCCCGGTAGAACAATATTCAGCTGGATTGGTACATATATAAACAAAGTAGCTTGAATTTGTATTTTCAAAGATTAATTGGATTATCTAGTTACTGTAAGTGCCTTGCACTTTAGTAAATCTAGAATTATAGTTTTTTAATAATACTGGAATTATCTTTGATAGAAAATGAAGTACTCGGTTAATCCAATTAACAAGCGTAATAGCGCTTTAGTTTTGCACCTGGCTTTTTTCCCTTAGGAATTTGCTAATGAATAATTTTTATTGTACTCTTTCCAGTGAGACACTGAAGTCATTAAACTTTTCGCTTAGAGTAAATCCCTAATAATTGCAGAAATTTACAGCTAAACCCTCTTAGATTTTAATCCTTGGTGGAAAAGTAAAAGTTTAAAATTTCATATCGACAAATTTGGGGTTACGACTTATCATTATTCTCAAGATTCGTCGTGTTGGTTCTATTTATGACTTTATGAGTTCATAAATTTGAGTCTAGAAAAAAAATGAAGGCGAAATTATCTGTTTCTTGACAACAACTGTAATTTTAATGGGCTCCGAGCCAACCAACCAACGAATGAAATATCACTCACACAAATCTCGACCGCTAAGATAGAATTGTGAGCAATGTGTTATCCATTACAATGTCCCCCGTCTCAAAATTACTCTCTCCAAATCGCAGCTGTTTATGTCATATCAGACTGAAAAATTTTTTTTTTTGATGATTCCATACTGCCTTCCATTGACTTTCACCTGACGACAGGGGTACTTCCAATTCAGTTTTCTTGGCTAGCGCTGTTGTCCGAGATATATTCTACCTGTTATCTTCGTGTGACTTAATGAAAACCAATAGTAATTCTCCTGTTAATCATCTCTGGATGTTAAACAACAGTTAACTTGATTCAATCAGTGCAATGAATTTCAAGCGTTTCTTTACAATAATTTGACTGACATTAACATTTTTTCAGATTTCCGAAATGGTTTATGGATTTTAAGAAATACATATTGCAATTTAAAAGAATCTCAAAAGAAGTGCGTTAAAAACACTACAGGCTAGCAATGGATGCCATGTGTCGTTGTTGCCTAACAGAACACCCAAATATACACAACATTTTCAAAGATGGAATACTGGAAAAACTTCGATTATGTTCAAATGTTACAATTTCAAAAGGTGATAGCCTACCAGAAATAGTTTGCGAAAATTGCTTAGAAAAAATCGAAAATTCTTATGAATTTCGTCAAACTTGTGAAAGATCAGATTCCTGTTTACGAGATTGGATAGAAACGTTGGAAACGAATGAATCTGAAAAAAAAGGTGAATCGAAAATTGAAAATACGAATGATGACGAATGTGAGGGCAGCGGTATATTTTCGAATTTAAAATTAAAATTTTGTAAAAACTTTTTTTTTTTTTTTTTTTTTTTTAGAAACAGGAATATTAAAATCAACAGTTGGTGGTCTTTCTATAAAAAAAGAGGAGCATATCATAGATTTATATGAAACCGACTTAGTAGTAGAATGCTTAAGTACGGAAAGTGATGAGATGATCGATATATATCATCAGACAACTAGTGGTGAGAATGAAGAAATTTCGACTGTGACCATCATGTATAGTGATGAGTACGAAAATAGTTCAACGATTGATGATGATGCCTTTAAAATCATAAATGATACCGAAGAAGAAGAAACAGAAATAAAACACTCCACCAGCCTTGAAAATTCTACCTGTGAAAATGACCATAATATACTTCAGGAAGAAGATAAGTATATTGCTAAAGAAGACAAGTTATGTAAAGAACATGCTAGCTCTGATCAAATTAATTTGAAAGTTAAAAAAGATTTTGAAAGAACAATAAAAACTCAAAAATCTAAACGAATAAAAAAATCAGTGGCGTGCAGAATTTGTAGGGAAACATTCTCTTCCGAAGAAGCTCTAAAGGTACACGGAAATTCTCATATAGTAAATGGACGATTCTGTTGTCACCATTGTAGTAAAACATTTAAATGCATGCCATATTTACAAAAACATTTACTTCGTCATACTGCATTAAAAAAATACGAATGTAGTTTTTGTAAATCAAGATTCTATGATTCGACTTCTCTTAAAATTCATGTTCGAATTCATACTGGAGAAAAGCCTTATGAATGTGGTGAATGCAAAAAACGTTTTTCGCAACATTCTTCACTAAAGGTTCATGCAAGAGTGCATAGTGATGAAACAGAAATAAAACACTCCACCAGCCTTGAAAATTATACATGTGAAAATGACCATAATATACTTCAGGAAGAAGATAAGTATATTGCTAAAGAAGACAAGTTATGTAAAGAACATGCTAGCTCTGATCAAATTAATTTGAAGGTTAAAAAATGCTTTGAAAAGACAATAAAAGCTCAAAAATCTAAACGAATAGACAAATCAGTTGATTGCAGAATATCTAGTGAAACATTCTCTTCGGAAGAAGCACTAAAGGAACACGAAAATTCCCATGCAATAAACGGGCAGTTCCGTTGTGAACATTGTAATAAAACATTTAAATGCATTCCATACTTACAAAAACATTTACTTCGACACACTGGATTAAAAAAACATGAATGCACTTTTTGTAAATCAAGATTCTATGATTCATCTTCCCTCAAAAAACATGTTCGAACTCACACTGGAGAAAAGCCTTATGAATGTGGAGAATGCAAAAAATGTTTCTCGCAACCTGCTTCACTAAAGGTTCATGCAAGTGTGCATAGTGATGAAAAGCCATTGGAATGTGATGTGTGTTTTAAAAGATTTTCGCACAATGGTCTTTTGCGTACGCACAAAAAATTACATTTATCAGTAAGAAAACATATCTGTACCATCTGCCAGAAAGGATTTACATTATCAAATCAATTAAAAATCCACATGGAACGACATCAGAATCCAGAAATGAAATATCAATGCAATGAGTGCGAAAGGAGATATTCAAATAGTACCGCTTTAACTTACCACATGCGAACACATACTGGTGAGCGTCCATATAAATGTACGATATGTTCAAAGAATTTTATAACGAAATCTAATCTTTCTACTCACTTAAGGACTCATTCTAAAGAGAAACCACCTCCAAAATTTGAATGTTCTTACTGTGGAAAAGGTGTTTACAGTAAAAGTGAATTGGGTGTTCATTTACGATCACATACTGGAGAACGACCCTTTGAATGTAAAATATGTAAAAGACGATTTTTACATAACGTTCATATGGTTGTCCATATGCGCACCCATACGGGAGAGAGGCCGTATCTTTGTTCAGTGTGCGGGAAATCTTTTGCGAGCTCATCAATTCGTAAAAAACATATGTTTAATCATACGGGAGAAAAAAACTTTTTCTGTAATATTTGTGAGAAAGGTTTTGCACAGGTTTGTACTAGGAATGCGCACCAAAAAAAACATTCATCCAAAGTGAAAAGTGATTCAAACGATCAGAATAAAACGTCGAGTTAATTTTATATACAATTAGTGAAGATGCTTCTTACAAATGGTGCTTATTATGTATTGATAGCTGTGTTCTTTTCTGTCCGCAGAACAGGGCAGAACAAAAGATACACAAAAGAATTCCTCATACATGTTCATAGAAGATTTATAAATGAAGCGATCAGTACAAATAGTTCACTTCAACCGACAGAACAATTTGTTCTCTGCAGTATATGGGAGTTCTAGAACAAGGTACACAAATGAACACAGCTAATGATACAGACATCGATAGTCACGGCATTCTACGGAATATTCAAAAAACGTCTAACGTATACAAGCAAAGTATAATTGTCAGCTTTTTTTTTAATTGTTCTTATAAAAGAAATTAAAGTTTTTATTTATTTAAAAAGTATGATTGTTTTATTTGTTAAACCAATTTATACTGCAGAGCTCCATTTAGGAAAGATACAAATACCCAATGAAAAAAATTATGATTTAAGGCGCATGACAATATATTCCAGTTTTCCAGTTATAAATGGGAAAAGTCAAAAACAGTTCTACAGTTGGGCTGAAAACCAAGAAGCCCTTTGTTTTGTTGAAAACAGGTGTGCAGTAGATATCACCTAGCAGTGGATACCAACAAAGCATCACTTTTTATTGACTATCAGAACCAGCTTAACACAAGCTCGCTGCATGGACACGTTTAATAAATAAACGTCTCAACAATACATGCGATTCATCACTTAGTCGGTGTTAGTATTAGTATGTTAAACTAAACATAGACCAAACACCGAATGAGATGACATGCAATGCGATATGGAAACAGAAATTTAAGTATTATATAGACGTTTCTTTAAAACATGCTTGGAAATATCAACGACAAAATGCTCAGCCTTAATATTAACAACAATGCACATGCGATTGATGGGTTCATACATACTAAAGTTGGATCTTGCGGCGTTAACATGCAACAGAGGTAACCTTCTCAAATTGTGCGCACTATCACGGAAAGAGATTTTGCTAAGTAGAAGGAGAGAATCAATATTCGCGTTTAAGAGTTGATGCACAAAAGTTACATCAGCGACCATGCGACGTTTTTCGAGGGAGTGCATATTTAAAAGCTTCAAGCGATCCTCATAAGGTGGAAGAATCAATGAATTGTTCCAGGGTAGATGCCTGAGAGCGAAGCGCAGGAAGTTCCGCTGAACAGACTCGATGCGTTCGATGTGTGTACCGTAAAATGGAGACCAGACCTGGCTAGCGTATTCAAGGAGAGGTCTCACAAAGCAAGTGTACAAACGCAGTGTTATGGTGGGATTCGAGAACTCTTGAGACCAACGTTTAATAAAGCCCAGCATAGAACTACTCTTAGATACCATATAGTTAATGTGGGATATAAAATTCAATCTATGGTCACATTTAACACCCAAATCAAAAACAGCACCCTCGCGACGGCGAATCGTGGAATCCGAGAACACATAATCATAAGTGATTGGTTTCTGATTCCTGTGGAAAGTCATAACCTCACATTTGTCGATATTGAGGGCCAAATTATTGTTTTTGCACCAAACGTAAAATTTGTGAAGATCACCTTGTACCAGTTCACAATCGGTAACAGATTTAATCTGAGCGAAAAGTTTAATATCGTCAGCATAAATCAATACTTTGCAGTGCCTCACAACAGAGACAATGTCGTCAATAGATAGAATGAAAAACAACGGGCCCAAGTGACTCCCTTGAGGTACGCCGGACGAAGCTTTCAGGACTCTGGAGACGGAATGACGGAATAGTATTTGATATGTTCTGTTATCAAAATAAGACTCCGTCCATTTTATAAATGTTGGGTGAAACCCATACTTTTCCATTTTAAAGAGTATCACGGAGTGAGATAACTTGTCGAACGCTTTACTGAAGTCAGTATAAATACAATCTGTCTGATAGCCTTTTGCAAACCCGCCAACGGTAGGCGAGACAAATTCCAACAAGTTAGTGGTTGTAGACCTGCCCGAGATAAATCCATGCTGGTTTGAAGAAAGCAAATTCTTGCAGGAAATTGATAACTGAGAGTAAATGATAGATTCGAATAATTAGGCATACAAGATAATTTTGCAATAGGTCTATAATTAGAAATTTCACTCTTACTACCTTTTTTGTGGATAGGTATGATAAAAGAATTTTTCCATAGCTGTGGGAAACAACCGCTATTGAGCGATTTTTGGAAAATAATTCTCAGCGGAGATGCAAGGGCATGGCAGCATGACTTAAAGAAAGCTGGAGGGATCCCATCAGGACCCGTCGTGAAGTCATTTGGAAGCCCATTAATATGATCGAGTATATCCTCTCTCGCAATTGTAGGGGTAGTGAATGAAACGTTATGAGAATCGTTCATATGACTGAAGTTGTCATTTCGAGGAAGGAAATTGGACGAAGAAAATGCATTGTCAAAATAAGAAGCAAACATATTGCAAATTTCGGATGAATCATCACTAGCAGAATCTTTGTACCTCATGGTATTGGGGTAGTTGTCCGTTTTTTTCTTCATATTAATGAACTTAAAAAAGATACGTGGGTCACGAAATAATTTCGCACGCATGCTTTGAATATATTCATCATAAAGTGTAGAGGAAAGTTCTTTGAACTCATTATAGGATGTGAGGAAATTATTGTGACTTATAATGCCTTTGTCACTCATATAACTTTTCCACAATTTATTCTTTTTATTTTTGAGATGTTTTAGTTCTTTATTGAACCATGGCGGAGATGTTTTAGAGGACCGCTGTCGCTCGCGGGGAACGTGAGAGGAAAATAAATCGAAAAGAATTATGTAAAATTTAGAGACGTCTTCGTCAACACTATTGCTAGACAGTAATGTGTTGAAATCAATAGAGGTAAGTCTACTGGAAAGTTCCGAAAAGTTAGCCTTTCTAAAATTGAAAAAATATTGTGTTTCGTCACAATTAGTAATGTTTTCGGTTTCAAAGCAATATGAAATTAGTAGAGGGGGGTGATATTTGTCAAGAGTAGACATTATAACGGGGCTAGATTCAACTAATATGTTACCCGCGTCAGTAGAGAAAACCAGGTCCAACTGCCTCCCCATGTCATTCTTTACATTACTGATTTGGCTGAGCCCAAGAGATGACATAGTGTCCAGGAATAGTGCTTCCTTTGTTGACAAGTTATTAAGAGGAAGATAGTCATCGTCATCTTCATTTAGTACCCATTGTATATTAGGTAAGTTGAAATCACCAATAAGTAGTAGTTCGTCAAGAGGTTGCATCTTGCCGTGAATAAAATTAGATGTTGAAGTGAGTAGGTCGTAAATATTCTGACCTTTGTCATCAACAATGTTTATGGAGTCTGGAGGAATATAGCAACATAGTATGTATAAGTCGTGTTTTAAAAGAGATACCTTAAGAACTATAAGTTCAGTGTCAAGAGTGTTGGAAAAACTTGGAACCTCAATTTGGCTGCAGTTAAAAATGTTTTTGCATGCGAGGAGTACGCCACCGCCACGAGCCTCAGAATCCGTATGTCTATCTTTCCTAAAAATCTGGTAAGAATTGTCTAAAATTTCGGCGTCACGAAAGCCGTGATGCAGCCAAGTTTCAGTGAAAGCAACGATATCAAAACAAGTTGCAACAGAGGATTTGAAGATATGTGCAGTTTTTGTCCGAATCCCCCTTACATTTTGATAGTAAAGGGAAAGCGACTTCAGTTTTTTGGAATAACATTGCTTATATTAACTGTATTTCTAGGTTGGCGCACGGAAGGTACAAATAATTTAGTGAAAGCGCCGGAGGGCCAGAATAAGGGATCTAATAACTTTTCCTGCATATCTGCTGAAACAGTTAAGACAAAGGATGCAACCGGTTTCGAGGATTTACTAATTTTACGACAAGAAATACTCTCTGTTGCAATGTTTTTGGATTTAAGATACGTCAATATGTCATCACACAACGTTTCAGGAGAGAACCGAGTAACAAAAACACTCGAAGGTTTTGGTACTGTCCTCAAGGAGGTGCCATTACCATTTCCTAATGTGGACACGGAATTAATATTAAACCTTTCACTAAAATTGAAAAATTGTCAGATACGTAATCTCTACAATTTATTTAAATTAATTTGAAGCGATCACATCGATAAAATAATGCAGAAAGCTACATTAGCGCTATGCAATTGTTTGAACCGATATGGGTACTAAACTAGACCCATAATGACCTGGCTCTAAACATCAGTACTGGAATCCATCGAGATTAAGATTAGTCATTAGGAATTTAAGAAATAACATCCCAGAGAGCAATATCAGCAACCTGACCCTATACCCAGCAGACATGCCTATTGAACCCTACGTGCCCTTACCTGGAACAACACAGGAAGCACCGGCATATTTACCTGGACCACGGAAACCGTTGATTGAGGAGTGTAGGAAAAGACTGAGGAAGAGCTGTGAGGGCAACTGGTAATGTTAAAAAAAACTAAATCGGCCAGAGGAAGAGGCATGTCAAGTTAGCCAGAGAGCTGCATTATTTCAGGCTAAAGGCTAGCCTAGCCATAACAAAAGGGGAACGGACGAAATATGAAGAACTGACAAAGACAAAATTGAGGTGCCTTTATTGTTGGATGGAAAATATAATCTCTTCTGTTTCCCTTTTTTTTTTTTAATTAGCCATTATTCGTGAAATAGTTATGTACTGTTACTCTTCGTTTACCAATTTGAATAACAGTATTAACAGGGGTAAAATTTTTTACCACGAGATATGATCCTAGCCATATCTGGAAAAGCTTGTGTTTTTAGCTGGATTTTTCAATAAGACTATTTCCTGGTTGGAATGTTACCGGACGCGAGTGCTTATCGTAGTAAAGTTTTGACTTTTCCTTTGCGTTAACTAGATTTTTTCGGGCGATAGCATATGCTTTCTGTATTTTGTACTTAAAAATGTGTAACTTCCGTGGTTGTAAATGGGCTCTGGTTTTCTCTTTTGAATTGAGGGAACATCCGCTGTGAATCCAAACAGGCAGTCAATTGGAGTGAGTTAAGTGCCCACGTGTGGGCTATTATTGTATACAAAGCCGCTGTTCTCGGGAATCAATTCCAAGCCTTTGGATTTTCAGACACAATAGTTCTAAAATACTCCAATAGGGGTATGTGGGTTCGTTTAAGTGCGCCGTTGGACTGTGGACGATAAGCGGAAGTCTGCACCTTTTTTTATTTTCAGAAGCTTACAGACACGTTTGAAAAGATCGCCTAAGAAGTTAGAACCCTGGTCAGTTACTACCTTTTTAGGGATGCGATAACGAGTATTTCCTGATAGAACTGAGCATGTTTTTCCACTTTTCTTTTCGTTTTGTGATAATATCAGGTAATTTGTTTTAGGAATTCATTAGATTATTGTTCGACGGTAATTTGCCGTGCTCAGATGCTTTCAGATTGGTTACTGTTGAGAATACTATTAGAATTAGTCATACATTTTGCTTTATAGCAAACACACAATCTAGCATTTAATTCTTTCATTGTGAACTGTTGTATATTCTATCAAATTCTACGGGCGAAAAAGTTTTTCGGCCGATAAAACATTAAAATTGTGTTTTTCTTAAAAACCCGAAATAAATATGACTATTTTCTCAGTAAAATTCTTAGTTTATCCTATTTCCCTGGATTTTATTCATCATTGGAGCAAAAATCTTGTTTTAAAGTGGAATAAATAGAGTTCATATCAAATCATCGTGTTTACCTAGACCGATCATAAAAAAAAGGTAGTCAAGGTACTAAGTGTGATAAGGAGAAAACTTTGTAATTACCGCCTTTATACTGAATCCCTTTATCTATTCACGGTAAGGGACATACATAAATGATCTGTTATGTGACAGATTCAAGGACACATGTACCTTCTACGTAGCCATGTAGCAATTTGGAAATTTTTTGATTAAATAAATACCTTTCCCAGGCACAGTTTTCATGTTAGCACTTTGCCACATATAAATTGACTATTGGTATCCACTACATTCTAGCATTCTGCTACTGGAATTTGAGCATAATACTATCGTGTTATAGAGCAATCATAATTAGCCATTCTACCCTTCCGTTATTATTAGTATTTTCGTATTTTCTAACTTGCAAAATCCATACATACGAACATGCATATATATTTACAAATAGCACCACACATCGCGTATTGTGTCGCAATTTATACTGTATAGAAAAACTCGCGTATGCGTATATTTATTTACAAGAAAAAAAATACCATAGCAACGTTAAAAATCGCGCAATCGATGAAGGCCAAACAATTCCTCAACCTAAATAGTCATCCCTATCCTATAGTAAAATGTCATCTTCTAAGTCGAAAAGTGGAAAACATTTAAAGGAACCTCCCACCCAACAAAGAACTACTAAATATGATACCAACTGTGAATACTGTGTGTGCCAGTGTTATAGCCAAAATAGTATTTACCGTGATAAAAATAACAACTCGAAAAAAAAGAAACGTAAAGCAAGAAGGTCAATGAAATCAGCTAGAGATTGTACTATTTTAAAAGATATTAGCTTTGGACTTCCAGAATTAAATGATACTTCGAAAAATCTATGGCCAAGTACAAGTGTCGGTGAACTATGTGAATCAATGCATAACTTGTGTCTATCACCTCGAATACAAAATGCCTACAATAAAGTTCCAATCCATGACCAGAGAATTTTAAATCGAATGGCTAAAAGTAGAACTAAAAATGCAATTTTAACAGAGAACGCTTGGTTAGCGCAAAAATTTTGGGAAAATGAAAAATACGAACGGGAACTTGCTAAATGTGAACAAGAAGAGGAATATAAGAAGGTGATTAGACAAAAACAAATACATGATGCCTATATTAGTCAAGCTAGATTGGAAACTGTTTCAAAGCGAAAACAAGAAGATCTACAAAAGCTTCAGAATGATTTATATATAAGAGATTTACGTTTACAAGATCGTCTAAGGAAACTTAAGCTTCAACGAAAGATTGTAAAATGTGAAAAAACTCAAGATGAACTACAAAAAACTGATGCTGTATTGCAAATGCTAGAAAGACAGCAGCTTGACAATGAACTTGAAAAACAGGATATCTACAGTAGTCTTCAGTGTCGTTTATCTAGAGCAGAATTATGTAAGCGAAAATATATGGATGCGTATACTAGACGAATTAAATATGATAATTATATGGAACAAGTTCTACACGAGGAAAATTATAAAGAAGCACAAAAATATGAACATTTCAAAAAAGAAGAACTTAAAGAGAGAATCAAACAAAAGAATTTGAAAACAAAAAAATTCATTGAACGTCGTTGTAAAAACTATAGAGATACTGTGGAACGAGCTAAACTCTCCGCCAGTCTTCGTGATCTTGTTAGACGATCTGTAAGTCCAGATTGTTTACAATTTAGTACAAGGCGACAATTCTACGATAGACCATCATCAATTTTATCATTTCAAAGTTGTATTAAATTTGGTTTATAACCACTTAAAGATGATTTCTAGAAAAAATTTGTATTTCATTCACGTTAAATTTGAATCGACTAAATTTACTCATTGTACATATATGATGTCTTCGAAAATAAATACATACCTCTCTTAGAATTTAGTTGTCTGCTATACAGGCTAAGTAAATTTAAGCCATGGTGTTCAAAAAGCTTACAATTAAGTAAATCATGCAACCAAGGTTTGAGTTTTTCTAATATTTTTTAGACATTATTTTTCGTTTTATAGATAAAAAATAAAAAAAAAATGGAATAAGATAAATTTGTCTTTTATTGCGAGTTTTTAAACCAATTTCATAGTGCATTATAATCTTTCTTTTCATGAAATTGAATGCTAGAAAACAAAAGAGATACAAGCAGTTGGTAATCATTTTATTGTCTTGCCAATATCATTAAAACAAACGACCTTGTTAGTGGTGGGAAATGGAAATGTTATATAA
Source organism: Dioctria linearis (assembly GCA_963930735.1). Lineage (NCBI taxonomy): Eukaryota > Metazoa > Arthropoda > Insecta > Diptera > Asilidae > Dioctria > Dioctria linearis. The sequence goes on along the minus strand of OZ005740.1, from coordinate 34,698,566 downwards.
TGTATTTGCAACAAATTGAGCAGTTGAGCTCTTCACTTTACAATCTCTGCTAGAGGAAAGCAAGAAAGAAAGAACAAACTCCAAAGAACGAATTAAAAACTCGTAGCAAGTAAGAATACGAAGAGCATAAATAATGTATACGTAAACTATGTATCGACTTTAAAGGCTTATTTCAATCCACGCCTTTGTTATACTCTAATAACGTATCACAATAAGCTGGTATATTGTTTTTTTTTTTATTATTAAGCTCAGAGGATACTCTATGATGCAAAGCACAGCATGGCAGGAGAGAGATAAGAAAAGGATTAGGGTAATGGCGAAAGTGCTGATGTATACTATGTCCTTCTTAAACTTTCGCAGATTGTAGACCCGGCGAAAGGCAGAAGATGGTAAACTGTTTCATATTCGCACAGTTTGGGACAGAAAAGCATCACGGAACTTTACTGTATGGCTGAAAGTATTTTGTGGACCATATGAGATTGAACAGATCTGTGTTCGTGCATCTTCTCCAGATATATCTAGCTGTTTTTTTTTCTTCGTTTCATACATCCCGCCAAAACTCGCATGTAGAGATTTATGAGAAGTATATCTTGAATATTGGTTCTATTTTGGAGACTGTGGTTCATGAGAACAATCACGTTTGTGTTCTTGATGTGCCGGCAATTTCCACTGGTTATGGAGCAACAACGACAAGATGCTTGTTCCTTTTAATATTTTGAAGGATATTGAACGATGTCTGGTAGATGGAGTTCTGTCTTCAGATTAATACTGTGACGAACTCGATAAGTATAGACTTTTAGACTTAATATTTGTTAGTGACAACTTAGTTAATACGTTTAATCCTACATCCTTTAACTTCTTCAAGGATACTGTTAATCATTGTGCACTCAAAATTGTTATTGCTTTTATAGCTCATAATAGTACTATTACTACTACTACTACTACTCATAATTGTACTATTACTATTACTTTAAAAAAAGCCAATTATGCAGCTATAAATGATGAACTGGATCTAATTGACTGGCAGTGTTTATTTTCTGAATGCGATTTAGTGCAGGTGTACTCTAAATTTGCTTAAATTTTGGACAACATTATTTCTGCTCATCTGCCCTTTGCATCGAAAATGGGCAATTCTGGCCATCCGTGCAGAAATCAGAGATTAGCTAAATTAAAAAATGCTCGTAATGCTGTCAATACGAAATATAGAGAGACGTTTGATGTAAATGATTCTTTTTAAAAGACTTCGGAGGAAATTTTTATACAGGTAATATTTAAATTCTATTGAAACTGATATTAAACATAATCCCAAAACGTTCTCGTCCTTTCTTAATGGTATACCTTCATTCGTCCATTATAATAGTATGATAGCAGACAACACTATTGATGCTTGTAGTCTTTTTGCTGACTACTTTGAGTCTGTTTACGTCGAGGATAATGGTCAACCATTTAATAATAACCTATTGACGAACATACCCTCATCTGTTGACTTGTGGTCATTGCATATATCGCTTGATGATATTATTGATGCCCTTAACAAGCTTGGTACATTGTCTTCTTCGGGTCCTGTCCTGATAGTATTCAAGCTGTCCTTGTCTTTTGCTGTCGTAAGGCATTATCTCAACCTCTGTATCACATCTTCAATCTTTCTCTGTCATCAGGAGTGTTTCTTTATCAATGGAAGCTGTCTATGGTGCGTCTTATCCAAAAAATTGGTGCAAAAAACGATGTCATGAACTACCGTCTGCGTCTGTAAACTCTGTTATTCCTAAGCTGTTTGAGAATATTGTAACCAAGAAAATTTCCTGCCTTCTCAAAGAGTACATTTCTCCTCTTCAACATGACTTTATTAAATAATAAGGGTAATTGAGGACACTGGTTAAGTTGACGTCCTCTATACAGACTTCAGCAAAACATTTGATAGGGTTAACATTCGCCTGTTACTTGCAAAGCTGAGTATGTTCGGCTTTCAATCCTCACTGATCAGATGGATTTGTATTTATCTGTTCTACCGTAGACAAATATTTGTGATTAATTATGTGATATCTAGCTTCATTTGTGTACTCTCTGGTGTGCCACAGGAAAGTCAGTTGGGTCCTATTCTTTTTATAATTTTTATGAATGATGTTTTTAAGATTTTCAATTTTGCTTCATGTCTTTTGCTTGCCGAGATTGGTTAGTAAGATTGGTAATGCTCCCAATGCAGCCAACCTTAAACTGGATGTTGATAGATTCGCTTGTTGCTCCTGCCCAAATCGTTTATCTCTGAATTATCAAAATGTAAGCACATGATCTTGTCTAGAAGGGCTTCACCTGTTTTATTTGACTAAAGCAGGATTTACATTATGATGGCAAGCATTTTTTACAGATATTGCGAGGGAAATAGTTTATTGAAATTTAAATGCTGCCAAAGCAATCACTGCAATACATCTCATGTACAGTCTACTCCAGTTTCTATGGTACAAATCGTAAACTGTCACATTGTCAAATTGTAAATTTTTTAATCGTTTGTAATAATAATTGTTTTTAAAAAATGGACGAAAAACTATGTCCGAAATAACTTCAATCTTTTCTCTGTAAAAACTTTCGATTTCGCAATATTTAATTACAAATTAAAAGCTTACTTTTATTTTCTTCCATTTTTAACAGATGTTTAATAAATATTTTTTATATAATTATAGTAACTATAACAATATGGCAGCACGAGTAGTCGCAATTTTCTAATTAGGGTCGCCAATAACAATGTTTCAGGACCTGTCGTGCCCTTCTTTTCGTACATTCACTCCCATTGGTTAGTTATTAAGACTCAATCAGACGCGCAAGTACCTGCATTAAGTATAGTTCACACAAGCGAAGTTACTGTCCCAAGTCCTCGTTTTCAGTCCCTCACCTCCTCTTGACATACCCACCAGTTTACTTGCGCCAGTACGAAAACGAGTTCCACTCACTTCAACTTTTTAGCGAAGTGGAACCTGGGAAATAATCAAATTGAGTACATTTTCTGCAACTGGTACATTTTTTGATTTAAGTAGTCTTTAATAATATCAGCTGGTGTGGAACTTGTAAAATGTCAACACATTTGTGATTGCGTTTTTATACGAAGGGAGTACTTTTTATTTTTCAGTAAGAAATTTCGTAAATTTAAAAGATAATTACGTAAGCAAAAATATTATTCCTCAGCAATCAATATGCCAGGAACGTACTCGCACTTTCTTTTTTCTTAGAATTTTTCCTCCGTAATTGCCCTTAATTACATTGCTGCACAATTATGACCTTTTCAATATGTAACTTTTCACTTGAAACCATTTTCTCTCAAAAATAAATATCTTCGCATTTCACAAGTTCCACGCCAGATGATATTATAAATGACTACACACATCAAAACGTGTACCAATTGCAGAAAATACAGTCAATTTGACTATTTCTCAGGTTCCACTTCGCTAAAAAGTTAAAGTGAGTGGAACTCGTTTTCGTACTGGCGCAAGTAAACTGGTGGGTATGTCAAGAGGAGGTGACGGACTGAAATAGAGATGGGCAAACTGTATCGATATTTTTGCATAAAAACCTGGAAATTTTGTATCGATATTTGCTTTAACAAAATATCGCAGTATCGATATTTCCTTACGATATATCGGAAAGGTATAATTTTTGTTTGTACTCCTTGTCAAATGCTGAACCAGCTCTTTCATTTTGAAAGTACAAATCCAGATCGGACTTCGTTGATTCGGAAGCAGAAACAGCAAAAAAACATCCCCATTAAGCATGGTTTTCACAAGCGAAGTTACTGTCTCAAGTAACCTAGTTTTCAGTCCCTCACCTCGTCTGGACATACCTACCAATTTACTTGCGCCAGTAGGAAAACGAGTTCCACTCACTTCAACTTTTCAGCGAAGTGGAACGTGAGAAATAGTCAAGTTGAGAACATTTTCTGCATTTGATGCATTTTTTATTTAAGTATGTACCTAGTTATTAAATATTATCAGCTGGTGTGGAACTTGTGAGATGTCAACGCATTTGTGTTTTGGCTTATATACAGCTTTTTAATTTTCCGTTAATAAATTTTATAAATTTAAAAGTTAATTATATAAGCAAAAAATATTATTCCTTAGCAATCAATATGCCAGGAACGTACTCGCACTTTCTTAGATTTTTCCTTTCCGAAATTGCTCTTAATTACATTGTTGCACAATTTATGAATTTTTCAATATTTAGTTTTTGACTTGAAACCATAATTAAGCATACATTTTTTAATCTGATTATCGATAATTTTTAATCCGATATATCGCTGTATCGATATTTTTTGTTGGTGAGGCGTCCGATACAGTATATCGATATTTTTGAAAAAACGACCATCTCTAGACTGAAAACGAGGCTACTTGGGACAGTAACTTCGGTTGTGTGAACTATACTTAAGACTACAACAACCGATCCTCAAGCCTAGTAGACAAATTCAATCGTGTCTATACATTCTGATCAGGAGGGATTTCCCTGAACTCGTTTATAGAATGCCGCTCAAGGACATTACTTATATATCTTCACTGAACATGAATATTCCTGTCGCCATAGTTTATGACCACGACAAGATATTCCTTTTAGGTTTCTACGTTTTATTACTTATGTCGCCGGAGTTTATTGATATTTTACCAAAATATCGCATCTTTGATTTTAGCTTACTACACTATATACATATATAAAAGTTTCTTGGTCTAAGCGTTTCATTTGTTGTTTTTGTGTTAATAAACACTTATTGTTTCAAACTTGAATGACTTATTATTAAAATCAGCACCCTTTTCATAATTTTGTGAGACAACCTATCCTGAGGTTCGTACGCAAATTGATTCATAACGTTTATCCTGTTGTCAACTAACCAGTTGTGTGCAATGAGTTTACCACACTTTAAATAAGTACAAATTCATGGTTTTTTATTTCATATCCATCACACATTAATACATCAAAAAGTATTCTATGAACTGCTATATTAAAGCTGTGCTACTTTAGTTTGCTCGTGGATCAGAGCAAATTTTGAACTGTAACGGCCATTGAAAACGGTTACTAAAAGGATTAAAAAAGTTGAAAAAGAATTGCTATGCTTTCTTAGCATAAAATATATTTGGGATTTATTTCCGTATTATTCAAAATAATGGAACTTTATACAACCAATTCATAATCTTCAATGAACGCACGTCAGGGTAAAAAAAATACACACGCAATAAAGCAACGTAAGCAACCCAAAATATATTTTCACTGTGAGCTACCTCTACTAGTACTAGATGAAAAAGTAATTTGATCGAGAATATCTGCGAGTAAAAAGTAATTAATTATTTTTTATTTTTACTAATTGTATATATTACCTGTGATATGTAAATTGGTCGAATTTTCATTATATGAATTAAATAGATTCGCTGTTTCAATACTTTTCTGTCTTTTAAACATGGCTGTTCGCAAACTTAGTTCTGTGAAAATATAATCAATTGAGACGCGTTAGATTGAAACAAAAATAAAGAAATTAAAATAATTATATAATTACTTCTTCGAACTTTAATAGAACTCTTCAAGTCACTATTTGACAATTTTGAATAATTTGCCTTTAACGAATCTGTAATATTTCCTCTTTGCCGACTTTTATAGAAAATACTAGAACTTTTCATGGCAGTAATTTGAAAAGTTTCAAACAAATCTCTTGTCTTCTTAGAATCATCACAAACTGCTAACAATTCGAGATCCTCTATAGTTCGATTTTTGTCTCTATTTTTGGAATTCGTATCCAATAATTCTTTCAGTTTCGATACTGTAGTTCGTAATATTTTAAAACGTTTTATTACTCTTAAAGGATCAATTTGATCAGCACATGCCAATATTGCTTGGCATTCATTAATCATGAGTAAAACATTATTGAATTTTTGTTCTTTTGAATTATTTTCATAAATTTTCAAGTCATCTGAATTAATTTCGAAATGTTCCTTGAGTACTTTTGTCATCTCTAGTAGTTCATAAAGTTCGTTTTTATTGAATTCCTTTTCAGAAGCTTTTATTACATCAGTAAGAATGTCAATGTAGGAAGTACAAAAGCCTACGGTATCAATGATTCCTTGTACAGTTTTCTGGAATTTTTTCATCTCCTCATGATAATGTTCTTCTAGTAGGGTTGAATGTAAATCGCAATGAGAATAAATTGAAGGAATTAAACAAGAATCCAATGATTCTAAGGAAGCAAGACAACTTCTTATTGTTGTTCGGACTAAAAAATAAATATTATTAATATTAAATAATATTTCAAATTTTCAATTTTTATTTTTTAATGAAAATATTTCATTTCAAACCTTTAACATTTGATGCAAATGCAATTGCAAAAATTCCTATTTGAAATACTCTGTCCAAATTTATATCGAAATCTGCGATTTTATCATCTATCGAAGAATTTGTAGCAGGATTTAAGTTAATTTTTGTACGTAATTCACTGAATGAAAACAGTGAATAATCGGCGAAAATTTTAAATACCATTCGTAGTAGGCTTTCATTAATACATTCTTCCAATTGTAAAATAGAATTTTCTAATAGAATAGCCTGGAAGTTCCAATTATGTTTATTGGAAGCTGGATTTGATGAACACTGCTCTTGAAATTCTATGCATTCTTTTAATACCTGCCAAAAAAGGGAAATATATAAGCGAATTTCTTTACTTTAGTTGTTATAATTGGTATATACCCTTTGACTAAAAGCAGTTATTGCTCTTTTATCCTGAGGTAAGGCGACATTTGCGAATGCTAATATTTGACTTAACATAGCATTAATTGTAGTCCGAACAGTATTGCTAATGGAATTGATCTAAAATATGTATTATAAATTGAACTGTATTGTTTGTTATTATAAAATTTCAAATTAACTTCACTTAATGTAGATTCTTTGGAAAAGTATGCAGGATGTACATATATATCAATGAACGTCCAGAGTCAGATTTTGTAACATAAAGAGTCGGGAGTTCGTAGGATGATGAGAGAATGTATTTTGTCCTAGAAAAACCTCTCTTAACTCTCAGAATTTTCGAGTGGAATATAGAATTTATGTTTAAGAAGCAACTCTCCGTATTATAGAATAGCTATTGTAGAGTACTATGACAATTTTTCTTATATCACAAACTCCCCTATTCCCTGTTTAACATAGTTCGTCCCAGTAAGATTTTCTCTGAAACGGTCCGAGGTAAATAAATAACTCTTCTAGTTTAAGCCATCAAGTACGTATGCGGACTGCGGAGTGCGTGGAGTCAATAGGATCGAACGTTGCCCTGTGTTGCGGTTATGTTTTAATAGATTTCGTTTAGTCTATTTAATTTATATACATATATTATAAATAATTTTTTTTTGATTCTCCGGTATATAGCAAAAGCTAAATTTTTTATTTTTTTATTTGTTATTTTCACATTTTTTGTGACAAGTTTCAAGTCTTGGTTTTGACTCATCAACAGGTCCCAAATATCGAAATTGAGTGATTTGAAAAAAAAACCAAAAAAAAAATGTATTTAAAAAAATTTAAAAAACCAGATTCATTCGAAACGAATCGAACCTGTGTACGCCCACAGTGGGCTGAAAAAAGAGAAAGGAAGAAGAAGAAGCGTTTCGTGTTAGCAGAAAACCCTACACTCATCGGTACAGCTTGGTTTTCTGCCTGCTATAGACGCTTGAAACAGATCAAATTGATCTCCTCTCATATAAACACAGAATAAGTTCTGGGTGTGAATTATATGAGGCAAAACCTCCTATATTTTCACTTCTTTTCATTGTTCTATTTATTTTTTTCATTTGTATTTCAAGTCACTCAATTTCGCTATTTGGGACCTGTTGATCAGTCAAAAAACCAAGACTTTTAACTTTTCACCAAAAATAAAATGGGTTGTGTGATGAAATAATTGTCATCAGCAAAGATGTGGTACTCTCCCTTTAGACTTGCATTCTGTATGTTATTGATATAAAGTAAGTAGAGATTTGGGCCCAAAATGGAGCCTTGAGGTACACCCGTGTGGAGGATTTCCGGGTCACTGTGCACATTTTGTATCCTAGTGTAAAGTCTTCTGTCTGATAGGTAGCTTCCAATCAGTTTATTGGCGACACCTCTTATTCCCAGTTCATCCAAGAAACCAAGGAGGAGCTGATGATCAACTGTGTCGAAGGCCTTCCTCAAGTCTATAAAAACTGCCCCTACATAGCCACCCTTATCAAGGTACTGGTTTATAATATTCATTGTCTCGGAAGTTGCCGATAATGTTCCACTATGTTCTTGAAAACCAAATTGTTTTGGATCATAACCACCCATTCTGGTAATAAAGTTTCTAATTCTCTTCTCAATTATTTTTTCATAAACTTTCCCTATTGTACTGAGTATGGCTATAGGCCTATAGTTGCTCATTTCCTTTTTAACTCCCCCCTTAAAAATGGGTATTATTTCCGTTTTCTTCAGGGTGCTGGTGTAATCCCCCGTGTGTAAGGCTTGATTAACAAGACAAGATAAGATAGGACTTATTATGTCAGCAGCAACAGCTAGATCTGTAGCTGAGATACCATCCAATCCAGGCGCTGAGTTTTTTTTAAGGCTTTTAATTACATTTACAATTTCCATAGTGTTTGAGGGTTCAAGGAATATAGATTTTAGTTGTCTTGTATTTTTTATTGGTTCTTTCAGAGGCAGGCCATTTTTGAGATCTTTTCCAATGCTGGCAAAGTAATTGTTAAACGCATTCGCTATTATCTTAGGGTCATGTTCAACTCTTCCTGATTTACAAATTTCTACTATGGTATCCTTGCCACTGATTTCCTTTTTTGTTATATGTTCGTTAATTACTTTCCAAGTTTTTCTTGTGTCATTTCGTGCTTTCTGTAATTGCATATCTATAGATTTCTGTTTAGCTTCCCTTACAAGCGTATTTATACGGTTTCTAGCGCGTGCGTACTGTCTCTTTATATCTATATTGCTAGGGTATTTCTTAGTTTTTTTGTACAATTTCTCCCTTTTTTTCATTTCCTCTATAATATTGGTCGTTATCCATGTCTTATTTCTACATCTAATCGTTTTATATGTAGTACTGTGCTTTTTGCTTTCTTGAATGATACCTATGAGCTCTTCAATTGTTGTCACATTTAGGTTATGTGTCCCTTCTCTTATCATTCTTCTATACTTTTCCTCATTTAGAGTTGCGATGATTTTTTTGTCCATTTTTTTCTTTTGAGTGATGTTCTTAGATATTACAATTGATATTATTTTATGGTCAGAGATGGAAGTTGTTTGCATTCCTATGCTCATACGGTACAACTCTCCCAAATCAGTGAATGCATGGTCAATTATTGTGGCAGTAGTTTCAGTGGACCTAGTTGGGTTTTCGTTGCCAATTTTATTTAAGATCGTAAAGTTATGCATAGTTAATAGGTCTAAGTATTGAGCTTTTATATTATTGTTGGTTAACAAGTCTATATTTGTATCCCCTATGAATATGAGTTTTTTATGCTGCAGTATTACATTCTCTAGATAATCTGAAAATTCATATGGATTTTCACACGGAGGTTTGTACATTGTCATTATTTTGAGTCTATTTATGCTGTCTATATTGATTTCAGCTAGAATCATATTGACTTTATATATGCCATAGAGCCTAAACTACTATCCATACAGGAAAATAGTCTTCTAGTAATTTAAAGCTTGGTTCCTTACCTTCCCAAAGGCTACACTTCCTATATACCTTACTTAACAAAATAATAAAATAATTTTGATTACAAAGTAACTTGACCATTTTACGCTCAATACCTCTCAGCTCAGTGATAATTGCATGTGTGTATGTGCAGCCGTAGTCCGAATCTGTAGGCAGCTACATTCGATATCATCAGCCCACGGTATGCCATGACGGCACAGCGACATTACAATGATTACTCAGCTGAGAATTGTTGTTTGAGGAATCGTAGTCATTTGGTTAAGATAATTTTTTTTAAAAATAATTATGTTAGGAAAGGTATGAAAATTTTATTACGGTTTGGAAGATAAGAAAGCAAGCTTAAGATTATCAGAACACCATTTTTCTGTATGAATAGCTGTTTAGAGCGGAGGAGCTATTCAAATCAAACTTTTGTCAGTTTTACATAAGAACACTGCAAATATTTTAGAATGTAAGGACTACGTTGGGTCTCGCATGTGGTTGGGAGGGAGTCTGTTTCATGGCTTGTGAAGTATTCTCGAGGGTTTTGGGTGGGTGTGTATGTGTTGGGTGTTGGTGTGTGTGTCGCAGGCCAGGGTGCGACCACCCACCTCCCACTCCTAGTATTTGGTTATATAGGGTGGTATTACAGTATCGGCGTAAACGCTTTTAGCATTTGATGAAGTGACTAAAAATTTCAGACACATAATGTAAAAAGTGGCTAAGTCAAAACCGTTACATTATTTGCCTACTCTCCAAGAAGGGTCTAAACTTTTCGAGAAATGCTGAGTTCCGTCAAATGTCTACGACATATATATAGTATAGAGAATGACCGTCTTTTATCGTTTGTTATTCAAATTCTTTCGAGAAATCGTTATACCGTCACGGTAAGAGGGCATACCGTCCATTTGTTGTAATTCATTGGAATTTAAATCTATTGTACATAAGAGCTGTGTTCTTTTGTGTCCACAAAACAGCAGAACAAAAGATACACAAAAGAAAGCCTAATACGTTGTCATAGAAGATTTATAAATGAAGTGAACAGTACAAATAGGTACACAAGGTACACAAAAGAACACAGCTGTTTTTTAAAGAAATATGAGCATATATGTACATTTTTTTAAACATTTAATCGACTTACGTTATTCATATTTTCAGATGATAAAGAGTTCTCTGACTCTTTAGATTTTGTATAAGGCGCAATCATATCCAGGACATTGTCCATAAGATCTATACAGTTAATTTCTTCTGCAATATCCTGGACATCATCCTTAATTGATATAATTACTGATTTAATACGTGCTAAACACCATAATATTCTGTCCAAGAAGTGTTGACGTGTTGACTACAATACATTTCGAAGTAATGATTATATTTAGAGAAACCTTCTTATGAAAACAACTTACTGTGAGTGAGACATCTTTCGACTCTTCAACTTGGATGACTTTCTCCATATATTTAATGCAGCTTACTGTTTGCGTTACAGCCAAAAATATAATTTCAATTAGATCTTCATCCAAATCCTTTGATGAGATGAAATATTGTAGTTTGTTACAAAATTTTAAGAAACATCCACAAAAATCCTACAAACATATTTACGTTAAGAATATTAGAGCTAAGTTTATGCTTAAAATTTACATTTAACCAGCTGATACCACTAGAATCTGTTTTATTATATCCTCGATATAATATATTCTGACAACTTTTGATTTCATCATTGAACTCTTTTAAGTTCAACTCCATAATAAAATGTAAGCAGAAAACAACTTCTAACAACTCTACACCAAAATTGACATTTAAATTTAAAAATGGCTTGGAGTGCGCTAAAACATGAGTGCGTTCAGAACTTCGGGTATGCCATGCCACAGGCAAAAGTTATCGCAAAAAACTGCTAGAAAAATGTTTTTTTGTTCCGCAGAGATTAGCAAAGTTAATTGGTACATAAAACTAAAACATTTTCTTCCATAATAAAAAATTGTTAACTAAAAATTAACAAAGTAGCTATGTATCCTTTGGTTCTATTAGGTAAAAGAAGAAGATATGTGGCACCCATTGAATAAATAATAGTTATTTATTCAATGGTGGCACGGCACCTCATGTGGCAGCTTGTGGACAATCAAGGCAGGAAGACAAATATTCCCATTAAAATTTTGGCACATTGCAGCTGATAGCCCTTGACGTAATTCTGTGACTAATATGTACACATTTTTATAGGAGAGTGAGGAGGTGATCTCTGTACCGTACTTTCCTATATATTTTCACAATATTTCGTCACTAATGCCGGAACGTGGTTCGTAATGGGAATGAATCTTGTATTCTATATACCTTGGTTTGGTGGGCAACTGACAGTCAATAAAGTGTTATTCAAATGACTATCGTGTTCTCCTCGCAGAAACAATTTTTAAAAGCATTTTGGCAATATAAACCATTAAAATTGTTCAATTTAAATATGAGTGCACTTGAGCGACTACTGTCCAATAACAAAACTGCAGAAGAATTATTGAAATCTCTCAAAAATGAGGTAAATAATAGCTTTCCTATGGTGGTCACGTCAGTATAAGAATTTTATTTTTAGTTAGACACTGTTAGAGGTGAATTAACATCTAAGAAAAAGCAGCAACTTATCAAAGAAAATTCTCTTCTTCAAAAGCAAGTTAAAGATTTGACAGCGACGCTTATAACATTAGAAACTAGAAATGGGAAAGTACAAATTCCTTTACCCGGACAGGATAAAGTGATGACAAAAAAAGTTGAAGAACCATTAAAATCCGGTGTTGCTCCACTTAACGTTGATGAAAACACTGCAACGACAAGTAAGCAAAAAGATAAAAAAATCAAAAAGGATAAATCATCTACAACTGAAAGCAGTAAAACCACTGTGCCTATACCAGAAGCCCCCATTGATGTTGGACGATTAGATTTCAAAGTAGGAAAAATTGTAGAAATATCTAAACATCCGGATGCGGACAGCCTTTATTTGGAGAAAATTGAATGTGGTGAAGAGAAACCTAGAACTGTTGTTTCTGGTCTCGTTAAATTTGTGCCAATAGAAGAAATGCAAAATCGAATGGTAGTTTTGCTATGCAATTTAAAGCCAGCAAAAATGCGTGGTATCATATCTGAAGCAATGGTTATGTGTGCCTCAACACCAGATAAAGTTGAAGTTCTAACTCCTCCAATAGGTTCAGTACCTGGAGATTTAGTTTGCTGTGAAGGTTATGAACGTAAACCTGATGCACAGTTGAATCCAAAAAAGAAAATATTCGAAACATGTGCCCCAGATTTGAAAACTAACGAAAATTTGGTGGCTTGTTATAAGAACTCTGTATTATGTGTGCCTGGAAAAGGTAATATAGTAGCGAGTACATTGAAAAATGTTCCTATTAAGTAAGGAAATCTTTTCTACAAATTATCATGTATATTTAATAATAAAATTAAATAAAAAAGCTAAAAAATCTTGTCTTTAAGATTCTGATTTGTGAAATCTGTGGAAAAGTGAAGTGATTGATGTCTTCAATAAGATATCCACCTTTTCGCATTTTCCTCTGTAACGAAAAACAGGACTTGTCAACCTGATTTTTAAAGCGTCACTTAATTTTCGGATTATCACTGCTTTTCGATCACCGATTAAAGTAAATGGGTTTAATCATGCCTCACGTTCAGTGAACCCCCCACCCAGGTGTATGGTTTATTAAGGAGCGTTTAAAGTGGCAGAGTAGAGTGGAGTCACCAGATTGAATTTTCTATCATCATCTGTTCATATCTGACGCTACTCTGTGAAATTCACTCTGGTGGGAAGCGCGAAGAGCTTGTATTAGAGTGCAAGTTTGAGAAAAGGAAAGCAAAAGCAATCTGGTGACTCCACCCTACTCTGCTATTGTAAACGCTCCTTTAATGTTAAACTATTTAGGAACGGGATTCTGAAACACTGTCGGTTTGTTGACCACATTTTCATCATAGCTTAAGTTTTTTGTTGCAAAATTCTATATTGGGATAGTGTAGTGAGTATTACCCGACAGGTAGTTTCACGGATAGGTCCTCAGTATACTCTTATGGCAATAGTTTTTCACAACTTTCTCTTTCAGTCATCATGTATCTGTACTTTTGAAGTGAAAACCTGAGGGGAGGAGATGAATGAATTTCTATTGCTGCGATGGGCATTGTATGCTGAGCGCTGTTACGCTCAGCCAAGTGCCCTTTCGATTTTAGTTAGACTTTTGAAGCTTGTTGGCTTCTTCTCTTGACGCTTTTCCCAGACTGTAGGTTCAAGCCTACAGATATCGAACATCCCCACCTCCTTGCACTGGTGGTGATTGGTCCACTGCTGCCAAGGTAGTTGATGTCGAGAAGGTGAAATGGTCCGGTCCTTTTTAAGGTAGCGAGCGTTGTGCTGGCACCTTACATTGCTCCATTTTCAGGGCAGGTATCGCTTCTGGATATATCTCTGAGGTATGCAGGAAGATGAGAGTTGCCTTCGCTCCTGGTAAGGTTTCATATATGGACCCGAAGAGTTTTCGAACCATAAGACTCTCCTCATTTCTTTTGAAATACCTGCAGAGGCTCAAGAATGAAGGGAATATCTCTAAAAGCACCTCTCCGCACGCCTACCGGACTGCCAGATATATTGAAACGGCTCTCCATTCAATTGTTACTGGCATTGAACGAGGACTGGATCGTGGACTGTTTACCTTAGGACCCTTTCTGGACATTGATGGGGCTTTTGACAGGGCCACCCCAGAGTCGCTGTGTGAGGCAGCTGGTCTGCATGGCGTTAACCGCACTGTCGTGCGATGGATCGGCCAAATGCTAAGACAACAACCGTGGAGTTGGGTGGCCGAATCTCTCTGTGTGCTAGTGGAGAGAGGCTGCGCGCAAGGTGGCATGCTTTCCCCGGTACTTTGGTGTATGTTGGTTGACATACTCATCACTGCGCTGAAAACTTTTGGGAATCTCATGTGAAGCGAATGGCATCGCTCTGTTCATCTCCAGGCACAGTATGGCTGTTGCCTGTGCCCTTATGCAACGAGGACTCAATTCTGTTGAGTGCTGTTTCACCCGTGATGATATGACGGTCAACCCTACAAAGACCAGCTTGGTGCTCTTCTCCAGGAGATGTAAGTTTGGGTACTTTGTTTTTCCAAAGCTCTTTTGACACATCCGGCAACTATCTCCCCATGCATGTAGAGGAAAAAGTTAATGCAGCTATGAGAGTCTTCGCTCAATGCAGGAGAACCTTTGGCTGCACTTGGGCATAAGACCGGATGTTGTGGACTGGATGTACACCTCGATCGTAAAACCCACGCTCACATATGCCTCTCGTGTGGCCGACGACGCAAGTGGCGACTGCCACCGTCCTGAAGCTGGCGGGCTTGCTTGCCAGGAAATTACAGATTCTATGCGATTTACGGCCATTGCTCCTTGAGGTCTTACTTAATCCGCCACCCCGGATCTTGCCAATCAGATGCTGCAAGGGCTGTGTGCAGATTGCGCTCATGGGGATGTTGAGAGGACAAATGAGTTACTGGGGGACTGACTGCAGGTTGTTCGTGGATTCCTAATCATATGGGGAATGAAAGGGCTGACCTTCCAGCCAGGTCCCGCTCTGGTTCTCAGTTCCTTGGACCGGAACCCGGTGTAGGCGTTGCTACCTCTGTAATCGGATCCCTCATCAAAGCGGATGTTCGTATGAAGAATCAGCAGAGATGGGCAAACCTGAGCACTTGTAGGTGCACAATACTTTTTCTTGATGGGCCGAAATGGGAAGTAAACAATAGCTGTGTTCTTTTGTGCCCGCAAAACAGGGCAGAACAAAAGATACACAAAAGTAAGCCTAATACATTTTCCTAGAAGATTTATAAATGAAGCGAACAGCACAAATAGTTCGCTTCAATCGGCAGAACAATTTGTTCTCTCCAGTATATGTGAGTTCTAGAACATGGTACACAAAAGAATACAGCTAATGCAGAACTGCAGTTGGCATCATGACCGCACACAACTGGCTTCACGCTCATCTAACACAGATGGGAGTTGTTGACAGTCATGAGTGTCTGTCCTGCCTGGAAGGAGAGCCTGAGACAACCGAACACTTTTTGTGTGCTTGTCCGGTCTTTGGCCGAAGCAGGCTGGACCTGCTTGGGTCTGCCCTCATATCTGTTGATGAGCTGACAAATTTACCTCAACAGTAAAATGACAGGAAGGTTTTGGTGATGGAGTATCTAATGGGCCGCCCTGGCCTACGTGCCTACGTAGAAATAGTGTATTTCTTCTGGAAAATATACGTCCTTTCTCTTTGGGAAACTGATATAGTCATCCCAATTCCTCTGTCTCAAGATTAATCCTTCTAATAAAACATAATCTTTTATTTTACACGCAGTATTTTCAGTATTGGGGTGTCCAAATGTCGACCAAGATATCCGCAGGGATGGAGGCCACCGATTGT
The DNA here is from genome assembly GCA_963930735.1 of Dioctria linearis. Taxonomy (NCBI): domain Eukaryota; kingdom Metazoa; phylum Arthropoda; class Insecta; order Diptera; family Asilidae; genus Dioctria; species Dioctria linearis. The sequence continues at coordinate 34,682,457 of OZ005740.1, read as the reverse complement.
ACTATATTAAGTGAGCTGTAAGTGGTATTGTATTGTTTCCATGAGCCAGAGTTGAGTTATCGTTAATTATGCCTGAATTAACTCGCTCATTTTTATTTTGTTTTATTCTATTTTATTCATTTTTATTTAATTTTATTCAAATTTTGGCCGGGTTCTAATCCATTCATTGCCAATATCAGTTTTATTGATATTCGTAACGTCGAATTATTGACTTTTTAATAAGTCATTGCAAGGGGGGCAAGAGTAAACTAGTTCCCCTGTGCAAATTTTGGTGTGGGGTATCTTGGTAGATTAATTTCTTGATTATATTGTTGGCTCCGTTGATATCGCGGTTCCACACCAATTTACAGTGTTGGCACACTTGAAATTGGTGTGGGGATTGCGATGTCACACATTCGAGGAAGCAACACGAGCATACCTTCGTCGTCCTAAATTCGTCTATCAGTATTACACTGCAGCGTTGTGGTTTACGTTTGAGAGCTTCTAGTAGTGCGTTTTGTGGTAATCTTACATATCCCTTTATGCAGGGTAAAATCTGCCCGTTTCCGTAGGCCACTAAGTCTTTCCCGTCGTTGTAGCGGTGATGTCATCGGCCAGTTTATCTATAGCTTGGCGGGTTTTAAGTTTTTTATCCCACTTTAGTTTGGCCACTTGCCTGCGTGCGTACAATTTTTGCATTGTTATGAAATTCCGCAACATGAATCTGGTGTATTGTATGTAGTCGCAATTTTTTGTGGAATAATTCTGGGCTTCCGCATCAAATTCTAAAGCCACGCGGCCCGTCATCCGCTTGAGACGATGTTTCCTTTCGTCTTGACCTGTTTGATGCCGAAAACTACTATTTTTTAATAGACTGTTGGTATCGTGTCCGTCGTCATTTAATTCTACCATACTGTACATGTATCGGAGGCCTGGATCAATTCCGCACATTTTCGAATATCTACCTTGCAAAAAATCTGATTTTACAGTTTCCAATTTCAACGTATCCTCAGTCGAATTTCTTTTCGGACTTCGTAAATGTATAGAGACCCGGGTTCTAAGTTTAATTAAGAGATGAAATATTTTGTATAAAGTAGTCAGATTTGTATTATATAAATCAACAAAACGCACTATTCTAACAACTCACACACACGAAACTCGACTTGCAGTTCTATGAGTACTAACCTGTATTAAATTTGAGTTGAGCTCAGTATGGAAACATAGTATCACATTATCCCTTTCCGAATTTCCCGAATTATTATTTTTGTTTTTATGCTATACCTTGGCAGCAGGTGGGTAAAATTGTTGTTTTACGGAATTTTTTAGAGAATATGTAATAGATCAAGTAATTTAGTTTAAGTTACACGCTACATTTAAAATGATGAACAGAAAAACAAAAATATGTGTATACATAGAATATTGTATTGAAAAATACTGGGTAACATCAATTTTATTTGTACAATTCTTAAAAAAATTTATGTATGTAAATATGTATTATGCTATTACAAAATGTATAAAAAACTTGTCATACATACATGGATGTATTTTGTAATTAAAACGTTTCGTTTTTTTATAAATGTAGCACCATTTTCATAATCTCATTTTCTTTTTCAATCACATATAGTCAAATGTATATTTTCCTTTTTACACTCAAAAGCATAAAACTGTATTGTATGGCGCTTATATAAAAAAAAATCTTTCTTACACATATGTATTTGATATTAAGATGCTATTTCTACGAAAAACAAAAACATGGCATTATTAGCACAAAAAAAATAAAAAAAAATAAAAATAGATAATATAAAAGATTGCAGGGTCGTTGTTGTTAGAGTTTCACTTAAGCGAATTTATATTTTTACTAAAGTATATTTAAGACTAGCTTTTATATGATAGCAAGATATTTTGTATAGCACAAAAATTAATACGAAACTACATAATTCAACTATAATTTAGTTTATCCACTTGTATAGAGATAAGAATTAAAGTAAGAAGACTCGTAGGAATAAGATCTAAGGGCATAGGAGCAGAATATTATAATAATATTAGAAATTGAGCCTGTTTATTGCGTTTTATATGGGTGGTTTTCAACCTTTGCGGTTAGATCGCTAAGTAGAGTTATTTAATATATAAGGAATCTCAGCGTGTAAAAATATCACTTAAATCTATTTTTTTTAGTATAACAATACGATTAAAAATTGCATAATTGGTTTATACACTTGCCGTACAGCATTTTTGAAAGGCTACATTGTGCCCTTCGTGGGTTATCTAACTGCTAATGATTATACAAAAATATTTTTGTATAGATAACTCTGATAAATTTAATCTTTTTGTGTTATCAGTAAGCAGTTGTTTGATATTTTTCACTGATTCCTTTTTATTCTATTTTAAGAAATCAAAAGTTTTTCATTTATAGATTATTGAGGATGATGTATGGTGGATGCAGTTTAAAATACTTCTTGGGTATGTGTGTGTGTGTGTGTGCGCGACCAGACGTATTTAACACCTCAATGTCAGTAATCATAGTGACTTTTGATGGATAGGATATAAAACGTATTCAAAGAATATTAAAATGTAGAGGTTGTGCAAGTCAATAGCAACCGTTTCAAGATTGAGAAGAATTTGTTTTTTCCTTAATTTTAATTGACTTTTAACAAAAATAATATTGTACTTTTATCCACTCAGAAATCACCCATAAATTAGCATACTTCATAAAAAACAAAAGATTTCATAATTGTAAAATAAATGAAAAAATAGCAGGCTTCAATGTTTCAAGTGTTAAAAAATATTATATTAAGAAATCAATAACAACTTATTAAGAAGTATAAAATGATCGGAAATATTAACACGCTGTATTTGGGTTGACGACTGCTAAAAACTACAAGGCACACTGACAGGAGAATTGGTGCTCTAATTAACAAGTAAAAAAACTAGAATTGGTCTAAGACCAGTTCTTATGATGCCCGTATGTAATTTCAGTACAATAAAAACGTCTAGCACTGATCGTTTTCGCGGAATACGTGAAAACCCTAAATTTTTATATGGCAATAATCAGGGGTTTCCGATTTAAATCATTTTAAACTTTTATCATAAATGAAACTAAAATTCGGGGATTCGTCATAGCGAATCGTGATGCAACCACGCGTGACCGAACTGCTAGCTAAAAGCACATTTTAAGAAGACGACGTCCTACGTTCTCAAGCAGTGGCCAAATACATAGTAAAAAACGAAATTTTTGTATGGCAACCTCACGAAGGTGTTACCCGGTTGTCTCATTTAAATTTACCTTTTTTTTAAAAGCCCGTGTGCAAAATTTCAGCTATCTAAGTAGACGGGCTCTCGAGTGGACAGACGGACGGACGGATATGCAAAAATCAAAAGAATCTTGAATATTATGCATGGGTGGCCAATCCAGATTGCTGTACCAACATTATTTCTGTGCATTACAAACGATAACGAGTAAAAAAGTTAAAGATTACCCAAGATGCAAATGCTAACTAAGAAACACTTACGAAATGAGTACTGTACGACGAGTAAGAGCTGACAGACACGACGATCCACGATACTGCAAGGTCACAGCCAAGAATGGAGGGACCCCTTTTACAGCAAACGGACTAGGTCCCTTTTACAAAATAAACGGAACAATGGAACGTTTGAAATATAAGGAAATTTTAGAAATGGCTATGTTGCTTCGATGAGACAATGACCCGAAACATACATAGACGATGATAATGATGATTATGCTCAATGAGACCCTCTTTGGAATCCTTAAATGACGAGTTGGAAGCCGAAATAAAATTAGATTAATGTAAACAATGAAAAAATAACGGGAAACTATACTTGAGAGCATATTTACTAATTTAATAGTGTCTATACCACAAAGATGTTGTAATTAAACAGAAATATAATTATACCAAGTACTGAGGAAGGTTATTTATAAAAAGTTGCTTTAGTTTTGCACACTTACAAATATTGAAACCGGTTATTTTTCATTTATGAAATCTTTTGGTTTTTTTTTTAAATATGCTAATTTATTGATGATCAAGAAAAGTGCAATATTATTTTTATTATAAGTCAATTAAAATTAAGAAAAAAAAATTCTTATTCTTGAAACGATTGCTTAAGTTTTGCACAACACTATAGTTATTATCCATAAAACGAACATGAGAGTGGTATGTAGCAATTATCGAGGAATACTCTATCTATGCTGAAAAAGATGTTCTGTTGTATATAATCTTTGCATGACCAAAAATCATTTGCACAAGATATTCTGGTGGAGTAAACATTGCGGCTTCAAAAGGGGGACATATACCATCGATCATCTGGCATACGGCAAAGAAATACTAAGAATACAACATCAAACTCCACCATGTCTTACGTGAATTTTAAACAAAAGCTGAATATATGTGCATAAGTTACACTATAGCTGTGTTCTTTTGTGTCCGCTTAACTGAGCAGAACAAAAGATACACAAAAGAGCACCCCATACATTTTCATAGACAATTTAAATGAAGCGAACAGTACAAATAGTGCGCTTCAATTGACAGAACAATTTGTTCTACAACAAGGTACACAGAAGAACACAGCATATGTGATTGGACTGTCATTAATATCAGACAATGGGTGTTAAATAAATTTTGACCGCACTTTAATTTTTTCTATGAATTATAAATGGAATGAAAAATTAAATATCATTTAGGGTATAAAAAAAAGAAAAACTGGTGGCAGCACATTTACGGTGGGGCGGTGTCGGCTATGTATTGAAAAATAAAAATTGAATACTATTTTGTGTACCCGTGACGTATCCTAGTTATGGCATGATTTGATGATTAAATTTAATTTTTTCTACAATTATTTTTACTTAAGTAAGATGGAATAGTGCGTAGGGAACATAGATTTAATATACAATGTATAAGTAGGTACCTATATACCTATATTAGGAGTATATAATTAAATTATGCCTATGCAAATACATATAACATAAATTTTCAAAAAAATAATATCAAATGACACTGAAATAAAAGGAATTATATCTTAAAATAAAAAATAAAAAATTACAATTTTGACAGAAAATTCTATTAACAGCCAGAAATTAAACAATAATCTTATTACAATTTGATTCAATCAATTCGAATACAGATTAAATATCTAAATTTGAGTACATATATAAGGACTAATGCAAAATTTAATAAAAGTCTAAAAAAAGGGAGAGCGGTAGGAAAATGAAACAAAAGGTGTGAGACCAAAGATGCATATGGACCTAAATTTATCGGAAGCAGTTAATTACAATCAGTGGAACTATTTCGGGTTGACCTAACCAGAATTAAAGTGCATCCAATAATTTTTAATTAATTAATTTTTGTAATAAATTCTAAATAACAATGAACATTTTTTATTAACAAATGAATAATAAAACGTGATAAAAAAAAATATTGTTGCTTGACGATTTAATATAAACTTAGCATATTTCGTTGAATTTGTGGAACTTAAAATATTTTAAAATCCAAGTCTTTTATTACATCTTGTTATAATAATCTAGTGACATCATTTAATAAGCACAAAATTCACAATTCTAAACACGAAGTAACTACCATTTTTGGTAGGATATTGATAAGAGTTAAACAAAAACAAATTAGTCTTTTTGAATTGCTAGCAATATCGGCATGAAGTGCATTATTGTGTAAGTTCTAAAAAAAAAAAAAAATCCGTATGAAATGGTTATGGTAAAATTGAGGCTCCTCTCTTTTATCTCACACATAAATCAATCTCTTCGTTTCTATTAGTACTATTGTAGTAGTAGTATCTACTGATTGAGATAAGTAGGGCAGATAAGCTTATTGTGCACCCTCTACTGCTGGAATTAAGGTACCGGCTTGTTTTAAAAGTCGTCATCTTTGTAGACCTTGACTCGAGCAACCCTACTCATTTATGCTCTTGGGCTTAAAAACGAATTTTCTGTGCACATGTGATTTTCGCGACAAAACAACCCAGGATCTTATTTATAGGTTATTAAAAACAATTATATTTCCATAATTAACACCGCAATGTGAATTAGATATTTTCATTTTTACTTTTTTAATGTTTTTTGCTATTTGTTTCTTATCTTAGTAGAAATCGCAAGCTATAAAGTAAAATGTCAAAACACTCAGTGATTGCAAAAATATTGGTGCGCCGAGCTTGGCGCTCTTTTTTGCACATCACAGACTTTAAAAATGATAAATGCGATGTCCAATGAATCGAAGAGAGGATTTAAAAACTCTTATTTGTGCATAAATAATCAAATGTGCACATTTGCAGACTTTAAAAACAAGCCCTACCAATGATATGAAATTAGACTTATAGTTTCGTTCGAAATAATCTAATAACATTTTATTGGACTAAATTTTGGAGTCTTATTATTGTTTCAAAAGTTTCTAGGATTTTAAAACAATTACAGTCGAAACTCGATTATGCGTGATTAGATTAACCGGAAAGTCTAATATCCGGAATGAATAATATTTACGATGTTATATTGATTTCTCTCCATTATCCGGGAAAGATTTATTATCCGAATTGGTCGCCACCATGTGCAGAAGGCATTCATAATTCAAACACAACAGATGTAAAAAATTCATATACTCTTGAAATACTAAGTGTGAATGTTTTCTTACATATGTGAACTTGGAATGTCCTTGACAGGACTATTAGTGATTTTCGTAAGCCTTTGAAAAAGGGATGAACGGGTGGTTTGAGGATGGGGTCGGAACAAACGTTGATCAGGACACTCCAAAGAATTGATTGTTATATGTTGGAGTACATGCTTACCGGACACAAGGTACATACTAAAATCTGTCGTTTTAAGGGTTTCGTACAACAAAAATAAAAAAGAAGATATAGCTCAAAATGTTTAAAAAATACCGCCCCTAGTCTTCTAAGTTCTAAAGCTTAAGCTTTCATATTATCAGGACTATTAGATATTGAATCATAGATAACAGGAAAACTGAAGCTTTTTTCGTCAGTCTCATAGTTGCTGGAAAAAATGTCCTTGGTGTTAACTTATAAGACAACTCTTACTAATAAACCCAACTCTTTATTAGCTCACTCTTGCGTCTGTTTAATATTATTGAAATTTGACAATACAAGACATATAAAATATAGAGCTAATTAAAGGGGAAATACAATAATCGATAACGCATTTACTATGTTCCAGAAAAATGTGATACTCATTCATTTTTCAGTTATCACAAACCAATCTGAATTAGGTGTAAATATATGTACATATGTACTTAAAATCGGTCGATCGTCTGTTCGTTCTGGTACGATCTCTCATTGCGCAGGTCCAACTCGCTCTTGATCGAATTATTTATTTAAGTCATACATATGTACTTATTATTTGAAAGTGTTTCGATTGTTGTAACACCAAAATGGTCAATGTTTTCTTTAATCTTACAACTTTTATTTATGTTATGTATTTGTACTTGAATTTGTTATAAAACAAAACGTGTTTTCCTTTATATTATGAGCTCATTCTATTAACCGGGAAAGTCTTGAAATCGAGCATCCCGGATAATAGTTTCTACTATATTATACATATTCTGCTAGTGAAGATAATTAACCCTCAAAAGAGTTTTTGATAAGTTCTGTGGTGCTAGGGAAGTAAAAGATACATAAGCCAACTTATATCAAAAAGGAGAAAATTATACTATTGGATTTGAGGTTTCTATACCTTTTTTTATGATAACTTTATTACTTATTAAAAAAAAAGTCGAAAACCACTAACTGGAGCCTCAACCTACGGCTTGTTTTGGATATATGTAACTAGGGGTCGTTTTAGTTTTTCTTACTATCATTGTATGTTGATAGAAATATTTTTCTAATTAAGTACGTTAGAGCAATTTAAATCTTCTATAATCTAAAACAGCTGTACCGACTTAGTTTGTCTCAGAATGAGAATTATTATCATTAGCGACTAAGTAACTAACACGATTGCAGAATTTTTGATTCAGTAATTGAGAAATGTTCTGTTAAGAATCACCCTTTTTAACTTATTTTTTTTTTAACTTAATTAAAAACGCGTTTAAAAAAATGATTAAAAATTCTTAAAATTTATAACAAATTATGAAACAGTGAAAACGTGTGTAAAATTCAGTGCAAAATTATATTTAAGATAAATTTATTGAAAAAATAATATTTAAAGAATTATTAAAAGAAAACACTATCATTCTATAGAATAGTTTAAAAAGTTGACTGATGTCGAAATACGAGACCGAACTTTAGTTCCCTAGTACCTTTTGTAGGTAGGCGCAGACTTTACAGAGTTTTAGAATGGCTTGTGTGCCTCTCCTTTAGTTACACCTAATTCGTAGTTCGTTCAATCTCTAGTATATGTACAGTACTTGATCTTCGAATTATACTAAACGAAAAATAAAAAATAAAATATGTGGTGGGTGGAGGTTGGCGGTGGAGATATGAAAATTGATTGCTGAAATGGAATGGTGTGCTGGAAATTGAAGTTTGGGGGTTAAGGTAGAGTTGGGTCTGGATGACGAGAGGGGGCAGGAAAACGAAGAGTGGATGGAGGTACAAAGGGTCAGGTGGTAAAGAAAGAAAATATAAGGACAGAAAAGAGAGGAGATGTGGTGAAGATGGATAGAAAGTGAGATGTGGTGCAGATGGAAAGAAAAGGAGAGATTGGGGACAGACGAAAGGGTATCAATTACGTATCGCCCTTATCAGTTTCCGCAACAGAAAGCCTGTTGCAAAAAATTTTAATACATTAGTGATAATTGCTTTGCAATTTTAAATTATGAGAAAAATTCATGTTGAATATAATTCGATGATCAAATCAAATCGAAAATCGAAAAATTTTTAACTAGAGGAATCAAATCGAATTCCTTAGTTTCTTTACACATTCGAATTTAGTAAATTGATCCAACAGTTATTAAGGTAACAGCAAGATTAAAGGAAGTAACGATGCAGTAACGGGAGCGGTACATACACTTTGTTTTTGCAACAACCCACTTACAAAAACAAAACGTAATTACCGCTAATAATAATAAAATAATTTCGATATTTGATCAAAAATACAATCTGTTTTATGCATATCAGACTCACATAACATACATTTAAATAAAACCTATTAAATTTTATCATCGCTATCTGTCATAACAAGATAAAAAAGACTTGGACTTGTACTGGCATTAAATTGACGAATTGAACTGACAATGAAAAACTATGACCTTTTCAGTAAAACTTATTGCGTTTTGAAAAGGTCCATATTGTTATAGTAAAAAATAATTGTTTTCAAATCTCATATCTGATAAAGAATTGCCAGCATTGGTTGTTCTAAAATTTTCTTAAATTCTAGAATCAGTAAATAGTAATTTTAATTAATATTGTATTTTTATAAAAAACATTCATGTATTGCAAGCAAAGTAGATTATACTAACAATAAAATTGAAATACATAGTTTTCACATTATATATTACGCTAACATTGATCTACATAGACATTGATCTAAAAAAAAAAAAAACAATAAACCAATCGCAGTGAATGCTGGTTCTAAATACTTATTCGTAATAAAAATTATACAACCACATTATCTAAATCTTTGTTAAATAGAAATAGAATCTTATTTTGTTCCACAAAATTATGTCTTTTTTGCAAATTTTAATTTTGTTTTTCTTCCAACGATCTATAAATGCCTTCATGAAATTTCTTTATAGGTAAAGTACATAAGATACAGTTTAATATAATACTCTTAAGATGACAATTAAAAAAAAATATATATATATATATAAAGAATGCACTATGGCAGTATAAAAATAGTTACAAAATTGTATTAATTACAATAAATGGTATTGCTGTAGAAAATATACACAACCACATAGTATAAAAGTAGTAAAACATTTTTTCCGTATCTTTGTACGGCTTTTACTAGTTGTCAAATGATAGCACTATCATCTTTATCATCTTCTATATCTGTATAATCGTTTTTTGTTATTCCATTCGTTGTTCTGTTTGTGTTGATTTCATTGACAGCAAGTAGGTAATATTCACCTTCATCATCGATTGTGACAAATTTTGTAAATTGTTCATTTGTGTAGAATTTTTCGGCTTTATTTCCAGCAAATTTAATACAGGCAAGTAGTTCTGGTTTATCGGAAGGTCCTTTCTTATTCGACCATGGATTTTGTAGTGCAGGTAATGGACTGGTACAAGTAGAAGGTATGGAAAATGACTCGGAACTTGCACTTTTTTGTCGACTAGTTGAATTATATCGTGAGCTATGACGACTAAATCCATTTATATGATCCAAAGGGTTATTTATAACGTGTGTCACATCCCAAAAACACAATTGTTCAGATACACTGGCTAAAATCATTGAAGCATTAAAATCAGTCCAAGGTGAGAATTTCAATTCATATATTGGAGCTTTATGTGAATCTAACGTTTGCAGCAATTTCCATGGCTTATCATTGCGGTAAATCTTTAATTATAAAACAGTTTTTTTTTTATATTAATTGTTGTTTTGAAGTAATCAGAATGAGGAATGGACAATTTTTATTAATATTAATTTCTTGAAATTAAAAAAGTGAGTACGCACGCCTTTCATTCATCAGACATTCAAAAATCCACAAATAGAATGCATGCACACTACACTTCTCAATATACACATACAAACTTGCCAATCATTATAAATAAGCATTAAATAATAACTATAAAATTTTACAAGGAACTCATTTTTATTAATTTCTAGAGATTTATGAGCTAATGATGTATTTCTAAAACACATTCATTTTTTCTAACGTAAATATTGATTTTCGTACTCATGACTCTTTCATATGATTGAAATTAGTAGTACCTAGCACAATTTTTGAAATAGAATTCAAATCATCGACAAGGAAGAAAAGAAGTTGCAGGACATCACTTGATTACACAAGGAGATGACTTGGTAAGAGATTTGAATTTATCCAAGTCAAGTCACAAGCAGAACTCCTCGGAGCTCGTTTTAAATACATACTGAAATATTTTAGCGAAGCCGGGATGATAATCTTGTTATTATATACACTGGATCTTATTTCAATAATGAACTAGCTCTTTTTGAAGCTTTTGAAATAGAGACTTCTTATAGCTTTGTCTAAGACAAGCTTCTAAATCGTCTGACTGCTCATTGGAGCCGATAAAACATGTTTTAATGAAAAAAAAAAAAAACAAGAGAATTTAAATGCTCTGTTACAGAATATTAGCTCTATCAAGATTATCCTTTGGAATAGCAGAGATAGGGGAAACGCATGATATAAAACGACAGTGGCCACCGAGAGAAGGTTATTAGTAATTAGCCTGATGTTGGAAAGATACTACATCCTGACCTGTATTTCATTTATATTGCACTCACATTTATATTCATCATTTGAAGAGAATTTAGCATGAAGGTCATCAAGGCATTTTGGGAATGAAATGTATGGGAAAAATATATTCATAAGAAATGTAGAGGTGAGACTCAAGACTAGTAATAATAGGGACATAGTACTATTGCACTCTTGATTATTTTCACCATGACTTGCTCTTCAACTTGTAAATGGTTGTAACGATGCTGACATTCGTATATTATACGAGTTAAATTTAATAAAAAAGAAACAAATATCTGTTGTGGATTACTGCGATCATAGTTAAACCAAGGGTTGAAATATTGTTCACAAAAACAGTTCCCTGTTACAGAAAAGCTTCTTATGGCTGCCTTTGTTTGTATTAAATATTTTCGTTCCGCAATGAATGTATCCAGTTTTTGCCTACATTTTTACTCAACATAAATTATACTTTAGTTAATTAGTTATCCTTTAAAAATAAAACTGCATTTTTTTATAAAATTCACATTGTATGTATGTACATATGTAACTTTCATACTGAGTGAGCGAAATTGGGCAATTTGTTTCTAAGAGTAGGAAAATACGTTCACTATTACAGGAAAAAGTCCAATTCATGTATAATTATCGCAAGTTCATGTTGGAAATCCAAATTATGTTTTCTAATCCGAAGACTTGTGTGTATTTTGGGGCATGAAAATACACCTAATTATCGCTGGGCTTTACTGATCGTGTACGTAACTTCAGGAGTTGCTTTTACTGATTCTGCCTATCATATCAGCTTCAGTACCAGTCATCACTTGACCAAGTTACATCGGAAAGGGATATGCATAGATTTTTAGAGGCTGGTGAAAATTTCCAACATGCATTTACACGTCTTTTTCAATACGGTTTAATTCAGAACTGTATCAAAAATTTTATTCCAATAAAAAAAGAAAAAAGGATCGTATCCTTCTTCCTTATTGACAAAAGTAATTAAATAACTGGCTGGAATCTATGAAAGTCACATGTTTCTTTTGTCAAAATGGATAATGAAATCATAAGTACCGAAATGCAGACAGGAAACTAAATAAACTAAAATTGAATTTATAATGGTATAAGAAATACCCAGGATGGAGAAGAATTGACCTCCGCGGTATCAGTTTTCTATAGTATCAAGTATTAGAAAGTAGTAGTAGTAGTATTGTTCAAGTGTAAATTTGCACAAGGGCTCTACTAGTATACTACATATTAGAAAACAAAACGAAAAAAATTTCCATATCACTTGATATATATATTATGTAGGTATATGTCGTAGACACTTGACGTAACTTAGCACTTCTTGAAAAGTCTAGACCAGTGATGGCGAACCTTTTTGGGAAGTGGGTCAAATTTTGTCCATTAGTTTTTTTAGTACTAGCTCGTGGGGCACTGGCGTCACTTAGAAAGGGGGAGTATGGTTAAAAACTACTCTTTTTGGTTCTCACTTTCAAAATCCTCTAAAAAATTTAAGTTGCGTTTTTGTTTTACAACTTTTACTTTTGCAAGTGAAAAGCAAAAAATAAAGGTCGACGTCAAAAATTGATATAAATGGGGTGATACCATGAATACCAGACCAGGTGACATCATGCCCAGCCGAGATTTGCTCCTGCACTGCGTATTTGAATGAACAAAGTATAAAGAAAGTCACATACTCTTGTGAAAAATAGTTTTTTTTTTGATAAATTTTGTAAAGTCTACCAATAGAAATAAACTTGGTAATGAATTGATGGCGAAATACGTTAAACTAATGAATACGGAATATGAACCTAATATTAAGATACTATCTGAAAATATATATACAGATATAGTTATAGGTATTTGTGTGCATTTGTTGATCACAAAGTTGAAATATATTTAATGAGAAATCTGGTGTTGTTTATTTTCAGATAGTTTCTTAATATTAAGTTCATATTCCGTATTCATTAGTTTAACGCATTTCGTAGTCAATTTAACACCAAGTTTATTTCTATTGATAGACTTTACAAAATTCATTAAAGAAAACACGAATATGTGGACCGAAACATCGATAAAGAGAATTAGAAAGTTTCTTCATTGTGTTAAATTATTTGGTAAAGAATAATAATATTTTCAATTTTTAGTGTGGGATCATTATTATCTGCACTACTTTCAGACATTTTTGCTTCTTCGGAAATAAAGTTTTCAAATTTATTTTTCCACACTATGCTGCTTTGAAATTGAACTAATTCCATTTCTAAATCATGGATACCTAGCCAATAAATTCGGTTAACTCCATTGTTTCGAATTCCGTTTTGAATGGATATAAAATAAAGTGAAATGTATTTTCCAAACTTAAATTGATTAAATCTCTTCTGAAATGCATGTTTTATTTCCTGTATAATCATTAAATATTTTTTAATTGCATTTTCTTGAACGTTATGCGTATTTCCAAAAATTATTGTGTTTTGAAAATGTGTTTGTAATTAAGGAAAATATTTCATGATGATATGGGTTTTTTTTTAATACTTACGAGAAAAAAAAATTAAAAACCGAAATTTTTAGTTTGAAGCGTCATAACTCTAGAGGGGCGGGGAACGGGGATGGTTTAGTATTTGTAGGAAAGACCCCCAAGGTTCTGCATACAATGTCGTCTTCAAATAGACTGTATACCCTGTACTTTTTAAAATATAGGGTGTGTAATAAAAACGAGCATATTTTACTAATCACCCTGTAACTCGGTAGGTGATATTTTGCACCCCCCACCCCCTCCGCCATACAATTTTTTACTTTTCTAGACGAAAGGAATCATTTGGCAAAATATAGTCATATTAGTCTAGGACACCTGCATATATGTATATACAATATATTTAGAATGATTTCGTTCAAGAAAGAATTTTTTGGTATTCTCCAGTATATAGCAAAAGCTAAAAAATGTTCTAATTTGTTATTTCATCACACAACCCATTAATTTTTGGTGACAAGTTTCAAGTCTTGGTTTGACTCATCAACAGGTCCCAAATACCGAAATTGGGTGATTTGAAAAACAAATGAAAAAAATGAAAAGTTTGAGAAAAAGAGAAAAAACAATTTTTTTAAAGAAACAGATTCATTCAAAGCGAATCGAACCTGTATACGCCTCGCAGTGGGCTGAAAAATAAAGAAGAAAAGGAAGAAGAAGAAGCGTTTTCAAGCGTCTGCAGCAGGCAGAAAACCAAGCTGCATCGATGAGTGTAAGGTTTTCTGCTGACACGAAACGCTTCTTCTTCTTCCTTTTCTTCTTTATTTTTCAGCCCACTGCGTGGCGTATACAGGTTCGATTCGCTTTGAATCAATGTTTCTTTAAAAATTTTTTTAATAAATAAAAAAATTGTTTTTTCTATTTTTCTCAAACTTTTCATTTCTTTCTTCTTTTTTCACTTTTTTCATTTGTTTTTCAAATCACCCAATTTCGCTATTTGGGACCTGTTGATGAGTCAAACCAAGACTTGAAACTTGTCACTAAAAATTAATGGGTTGTGTGATGAAATAACAAATTAGAACATTTTTTAGCTTTTTTCTTTCTTGAACAAAATTAAGTTTAACCCGATAAAAAGTCCAAAAGAGTAATCTTTTTATTTAGAATGATTTCATCTTTTAAGATTTTAATGGCATTTAGTTTTTAACTTAATTGCCGTTCTATCATAATAGAAACGTCATAATAACCTTAAAACCGGAAGTTTAACTATCATAATTGGAATTTATTTGTTTTTCAATTAAATTCCTCACACTAGTTATTAAAGAAAATTGTTCTATTTTTCACTTAAATTTAAAACTCGACTCGGTGCTTACGAGTCTTTAACGCTCGCGAGCTTTGAGCACCCGAACCTTGTACGGCTGGAGTGCTTAAGACTCGCAGCCGTTCGAGTCCCAACTTTGTTGTATGATGACATCACATGATATTACAATAACATGAACAAAACACAACGATTCCAAGATTTTCTACATGAGTTGGTAGACCCGATACGGACTTCAAAAAAATCAATTCAGTGTAAAGTCAGTATTACCAAATTTAACAAAATTGGCATATGATATCCTCAGTATTCCAGTTATTAGTGTACCAAGTGAAGAAGAGTTTTCCAGGTCGGGAGAGATCATTACAAGAAAAAGAAACAGATTGAGCAACAAAACAATACAAGCTTCCATGTGTTTATCCTCGGTTGAAAAAAATTTAGTATTCAATCTTGTTTTATAAATGAATAAGCTAAGACCTAGTAAACACTTAAAAAGATAGAATACATCTTTTTTATGGCTTAGGCTCGAGCGTTGTAGGAACGTTATGGCCGAGCAGCTTATTAAAACGCTCGAGCCACGCTTAAGCTTTTCACAAATGCCTCGAGCTACAACTCAAGCGTTTTTATAATGCTCGAACCGAACTCGAATATTTTAGGCTGATATAAGCTACATACTTGAATTTAGAGGGCTTATCCGTCCATAGTTCTAACTATCAATATGCATATAAAAATAAAACTCTTTGCAGGAATTTCAGCATTTAAAATTTGACAAAAATGTTCAAGTTTGTTAAAATTTACATTTCATCCGTTATAATTAATGTTAAAAATTCTAATATTAATTTGTAATAATTACTATTCATAAAGCAATGTCGAAGTGTCCTTTAATATATATACATATTTAAGATTAGATGCAATTGGGTTGTCTAAAAAGCTTAGATATAAGAAAATAAAATAATATTATTACACTTACCTCTATGGCCCCAGTTTCAAGTCCAACGGCACATAGACTAGCTTGAGCAGAGAGAGCAATACTGGTAATTATTTCGTCAGAAGCACGTTCAAACGTTTGATACTTGGGTCTTAGAATGTCCTCATTTTCAATTATTAGTGTGTACATCTGGGAAAGTGTAATAAATAAAATAATATTAGTATTAATCAATTAAATAAAAAAGTATTAAACACAAAAAATAGCATCAATTTCAATTCTCTTATAAAATCATGTGGTTATGCAATTTATGGAGGTAAGTTTTACTCTATCTAATATTTTACGTAATAAGTTGATTTTGTTAAAAACGTGTTTTTATTATATATTATTATTATTTTTTTTTTTTTTTTTGTAACAATTACAAACATATGGTTATAAAGTACAAAATGAGTGGTAAAATGACAAGCACAACCAAAGTGATGGAGTGCAATTAATCACGTGTGTTTTGTGTGTGTTTTTTTTAAATATTTTGTTATGCATTTATGTTATGATGTTGTTGACATAATATGTTTACCTGCAACACAAAACTGGTGTGTGATGATTTTTTTCCCAGAAATTTTATATTCTTGCTACTGTGTAGAGAAAATATTTAAATTCTTAAAGTTTAATTTTTTTTTATAAAAATAACGTGACTAGCTCTAAATTTTTGGATTTTTGATTTGGATTTGCTATTTTTTTTTTAATTTTGTGGAAATATTTAAAATAGACTGCCATTCGCAAACTAGATTAGTGAGAGGCATTAAATTGAATTTTGTTTTTGAATTTTATTAAAATTTTCGGTGTAATTTTTACAGAACTTTCATTTTAATTTACTAGATAACCCATAGATAATGTTTTAAAAATCAAGTTCGCACTAAACTAGCTCAAGATCGCAAATCTAAGCGACATAGATAAGTTTTGATTTGATGCCAATATTTTTATTACATATACAAATTATTTATAGAATCTTTTCGAGTTTAAAATGAAATTTTTACTGATTTTAGACACAAATATAGTGGTTTATGTGGCGAATTTGCATTCAAATTTTCAATTATTTATACTATGTTGTATACGGTGACGCGAGCAAATAATTATAACCGTATTAGGTCTTTTTAATAAGATAGAAAAACAGTTCATAGACGTTCAGAGCTGTTCACTATAGATTAACTATAAAATTTCAAGTAGAGCAGAAAAGAGCACTAAAAAAGTAGCAAGTTCATGAAACATATTTTTCTGTATTACACCAGGAATATTGTATTTCTTTTTGTTTTATTGCAAAAGTACGAAAAGTGTTTCAGAACAATTCATTTGACCATTTATCTAAAAAGATTTACCTAGTCTGTACATTGGTAGTGTAATGCATCTACAATAAAATAACTAGACATAGTAAGAATAATCTAACAAAAAGATGCATTACAAGAGTACATGCATAAGAAAAGATAATTTCAACATAACATGCTAAAAAACACGCATATCATGCAGGCAGAATTTACATAGAGTGGGAAGTACAATTGAACCAAAGAATCATGCAGAAATTCTGTTCAAATAAGTTAAACGCTTTCACTTCCGCATATCAGCACATATGGCTTAAGAATTAAGTAATTGATTTTCATGCATGACGCATGAAGACCTGAAAAAGATAAACAATGCATTGAGCAATTAAATGCACTCTAGCGCCAGCCAGCTGATCCTTGCATTTTCACTTTTTACGACGTACTGACCCTCTGTAAAGCCGCCTGCTGATATGGGTCACTGTTGTACACAATGAATGTGTAAACAAAGAATATTTTTGGATGATATTTTTGTGTCATTAGTTTCGTAAGTTATTTGTGTGTCATATTGCTTCACGTTTTTTTGTGTTTAGTTAAGTGACCGAAATTATGTTAAGGAAGGGTAAGAATTTTGTATAAATTGAATGACTTAATATTGAATAAACAGAGTATAATTTTGACCTGTGAAGGGAGAAGTTCCGTATTTTCAGTTGTAACTAACACTCCCCGCTCCTTCTACAATTTAGGATGTCACAAGACGCCAAGTACTCTCAAGTGAGAGATATAGGCTGAGCTCGCTCGCCAAACATTGAACCAGTTCAAAGAATGCTGATATAGTGATTGAGAACATCCCAAGAAGACGTCCAATCATTAATCATTAATCATCGCTACATTAAGAAAATTTAATTTTAATTTATAGAAAATGTCAACAAACTTAATTTTTGATAGTTGTCACTTGGCTTCACTGAAAGTTAAGAGTACAAAATCTTGCTTTAGCTCACTCTTTTTCATTTTAGAGCAGACTCATGAAACACAGTTCAGTTCAAATTGGAGTGCTTTACGGAGATGAAAGCTTGATTGATATATTTCTTTAAAATAAAAATTTCACCATATTTGTGTTGGAAAAGTGTCATCGAAGCATTTTCAATATAGAAATAAAGTGTTCAGTGCTTGCCAACCAATAAAGTTGGACATATTTTAATTTCAGATTACAGAAGGCAATATGTTTTTCAATGCAATTCAGCCTATTGAAGCAGAGCGTATATTTTACAATTTCAAGGATTAAAAAAAAAAATGTAAATCGAAGAGTAAGGTATACTAAAAGATCTGCTGCATTTGAAAACTGGATTAAGAGATATGAACAATATAAACATCTATCTAACTGAAGAATATTATGTATTGAGATCTTCAAGATTAAATCCACAATATTGTAAAGAAACATTAAAGTATCCCTAAACACAATTACGTGTCGATTGAATCAGAATATTTAAAAAAACCAAAGAACTATCAAGGAACCCAACGCTATTCCCGGTATTAACGGTATTCCCTACAAACTGTTTCATCCAAATCGGAGATGATCGGGTTCCAAGGTGATCGGTTTCGTAATGGCTGCACAGTCACCAGTGCGAGTCCCATTGAAAATGTCTGGACATTATTGAAACAGAAGCTACAAGGAAGAAAAAATAGGAGGAATTCGGAGGATCTAGATACGATTATGTACTAAAATATACTGGAAAACTGTCTGAAAGATGTATTAGCACACAAAAAGCTAGAATTGGTCTAAAACCAATTGCTTTGATACCCGTATGTAATTTCCTTTGGTTTGATCGCTGAAGTGATTTTTCGCATATATTTCTAGAACCGTTTGTCGGACAGTAAAAATGATTATAACCAAATTCATAGGATTTCATATTCTGAATAACTGATCGTATCGTCGAATTATATTTACTATTTTTATGAAAACACTGTACAAAATTTCAGCTTTCTACGTCGATGCGTTCTCAAGCAGTGTTCAAATATGTAGTGAAAAACTAAATATTTGTATAGCAACCCTACGAACGAGTTACCCGATTTATCCCATTTTCGAACTTAATTTTAATTTTTTTTAAGTCAATGTGCAAAATTTCAGCTCTCGAATTAACGTGCGGACGGATATGCAAAAATCAAAATAACTTTTAATATTTATTATGGTTGGGTGTCCAATGCATTTTGTTCTACTATCATTATTTGTTAGAAACGGAATGCCAAACTTAGTATACCCTATGATTTCACCTAGGCCCTAGGGTATACAAATTCAACTAATTATACCCAATAAAGGTGGTGGTAGTGGCGGAGAAATGTATCCTTAGTAGATTACGAAATAAAATTTATACAGTGTATTTTGAACAGTGCATGGAACTCTGCAACTACATACTTTTATTGATAAATTGATTAACTAATAGATGGTGTGAATTGTACTGCTTTCCCATTGAAAAGAATCAAAAATATTAATACTCAAAACATCATAACAAATTTGTATCATCTTATAAATATTGGTTTATATACTTCCAGGAGATTTTTTTTCCTGACAGAATAAATTTTACTGAATAGAATATCTACAAAAGACCAAATCTAAGCTCAGAATTTTTTATGCAAGTTCTTCGAAATTTTTTCTATATCACAACATCCACTTTATTTGCAATCTTAGAAACCGTAAATTAATTTACATAATATATTCGAAAAGATTCAAAGTATTAAAAATATGTATATACTTACATAAATATTATATCTTTTACATGCCAATGCCAGAAAATTAACTTTTAAGTCAGAACCTTTAAGACATTCACCGATATCAGAGATTTGATAAATTAATGAGCAATTTTCCTGAAGATTGACAATCTGAAAATTTAATAAAATGTAGATCAGTGTGTAATTACTAAACTTGTACTCTCCAAAATACTTACAGTAAAACCGCAACTTTTATCAAGTAATATCAAATGATTTGCAGCAAATTTGTAACAATTTTCGATAGAAAAATCAAATGGATATATTATATCATTTTGATAAATAAAGCAGCTATTACGATATGAGCCGACTAAAATATTTTCATCTACAAGCTTTAAATATGTAACTTGATTTTTAAAACCAGTGATAATTTGTGTTTCGTATGAATCGAATATATCTCCATTTTCACAGCCAAAGTAGTATTTATCATGAATAGAAGTTATTGCTGAAATTTTACTCTCTACATTCTCTGGAAGAATCATAGACCAACTGTTATCAAATAATTGATGTATCTGAAAAGTCATATATATAATAATTTTGATGGATTTTAAAAACATGTATTTAGAAAAAGAAAAAAATATATATAATTATCTACCCTATTCTTTGAGTCAACTGCAACCAATGATATAACATCGTTATTAAAATTAACATCAAAAAGTCTTCTACCAAGTAGCCAAGCATTCGGTTCAAATTGTAATGATGATTCCCTTTCATTAGTTAAAGAGCTGATACTATTCGACCAACTTATCGAATGATTAGAGTTCAATTTCAATCCAAAAATATTTAGTATATTTCGTCCTTCAGAACCAGAAACTATAACATATTTATACACTTCATCATCTAGTGAACATATATCTACACATGATATTTTCTCGCTAATACTGTTTCGGAGCACTTCAGACTTTTCATTCACATCGAATATTAAAATACCTTGTTTTGTTCCAACAACCAGATATTGACTGTCATCTGATAAACTACTACATGTGATGGCACTTCGGAGATCAAAAATTTCATATAAAGTTTCTAATTCGCCATTTAGAAAATCTAACGATTGTTCCAACAATGTTAATTGAAGTATTTTTTGAGCAAACACAAATATAATTGTTAGAGTAGATTGTTTACGAAAATAATGAATATTTATCGGGCTATTTGTATCAGCTGGCCATCTAAATGATGTTGGGCAACCATTAGAGCCATCTGTTAATTTAAATATTTCCAAACTGCCAGAATTGTTGAGAATCATATAAAATCGATTGAAAAGTTGTAAAACATAACGAATATTTGGTAAACGTGTATTTAACGATGGAATCCTTTCAACTACAAATCTCTTTCTGTCATCATTCCATTTATGTATATTTATCGTACCGTTATTAAATACTAAATGTAAATAGACAGAATCATCTTCACGAATATCCAAATAGAAAGTTTTAACTGTTACTTTACGTCCATCAATATCTCTACCGATTTGTTGTAAGCATTCCTTGGTTCGAAGTTTCGAAAATATTTCATAATTGATTACATGATTTTCAATTGAACGACTACTTGGTTTTCGTTGTACAATTCTTCTCCTTTCATCAGCTATAGACCATACTCTTAGATCACCTTTCATATCTAATGACATCATGTAATTTCGTAAGAAAAAACTTATATGAACAATTTTATCTGTGTGACCAACAAATTTTGTTGGCTCTAAATTATATCCCAAAGAAAGGTCAGCCAATAATATGATGTGATGATGATCTAATTCTAATGCAATCATACATGTGTCTGGTTCAATAATTTTAAGAGTTTTCGGCTTATCGGGTAATTTTATCATTTGACGACGCCTATGGAAATGATCCCTGAAAAAAGAAAAGAAAAGAGAAAATAAAATATACATTTATTTAATATATTTTCTATGCATTTAAAAAGAAAAGTCTAAAATGCGGTAATATTTTCTCGAATTAACTTGCTCTCCCTGATTTTAGCAACATTAACGTAGACAATTTATTTGAGGAAAACATGACACTTCTTGAAAATCTAATTAGAATAGTTTTTGCTACGGAGATGGAATGATTTCGTGAAGGGCCACTTACACGGTCGTATGTACGAGAGCCATATTCTAACATATATTTTAAGGACAAAAAGTAATTTTCGCTATATGTGCATACATATCATAATATTGTAGTTATGGAATTTGGAAATAATTTTCTACTTATATGAGAGCTTCGGAATTTTTCACAACTATGTGATTTAAGCTTATACTTAAGATTAATCAATAAATATGGTCTAAGGCTTCCTATGATCTCCTTCCAGGAAATCTACTAATGCTCTCTGAACGTCCTGATAATTTTTGCATCGGGAGGAACAAGCAATAGTCAGATGGAGTCAGGTCAGGTGAGTATGATGGATGTGTTAAAACTTCATATTCAAGAGCCTGGAGCTTTTCGTTCGTCCTTCAAGAAATGTGAAGCCTTGTATTGTCATGTTGGCAGACAACACAATTTCGTTTAAATAGTGCCGGACGAAGTTCGCGTATTTTGCAACCAGTTGATCACAATATACGTCTGCCGTGATAGCTTTATAACGAGGCGATCCAAGAATGGCTCATATTATTCCCGAGAAAGCAAGGAAGAAGCAATGGAAATCCGATCCGCCATATTTTTTTCGCTTAATTCGCGAGGAATCCAACGACACCATTTGTAATCAAATCCAACAAGTTTGTTCAAGTGGCTCTCAATCGTTACATGGCTAACGTTAAACCTTTCCCCGATCTTGCTCGTCTCATTAGTGGTTCATTACTCACTAAAATCCTCAGAACGTCGTTATAAGCTCCTTTGGCCTTCTGGTGCGAGGTTCAAATTGAAGAATCATGTCACTTGACCTGAATTTTTCAAAGCATCTTTGAACCGTACGCACATTAACTATAGATGGTCCAAAGACGAAACACATTTTTATGAGCCTCCGTCGCATATGAGCAAGTTGGGGCTCATAAACAGTAGAGTGCCTCAAATGAAGTTTTCCTTCGCCATCATATATTCTGTTTTCTCAAAATTTAATGATTAGAAGGTCAAAACGTGTAAATATTACCAAAATTGTCTAAATCGTACAAACAACAATGAAGTTATTTCAATTGAAGCAACAGAAAAACGTCGAAAACTTTCTTACCAACTTAATATTTTCAGAACTCTTGGATAATTGTACCATATGCATACTACCTCCAAAGAAACAATAATAATAATAATAAATCTTCGGACAAGCAAAGCAAAACATGATTTCAGCGTGTCTAAATAATTGGTTAAATTAAGATATACAACTTTCGAGTGATTTTGTAGACCCATATACGTTTAAGACACTTTACGTTTCAATAGGACGTTCTGTTTTAGAATATGCTTGTTCAGTTTGGAATGCCAGCATTAGATCCTATCATACTCGATTAGAGTCTATCCAAAGAAATTTTGTTTTTAATATAATTCAATGACTGTAAAGTATGACCTCAGTCAACGCATTAAATCAGTCGCGCATCCAACCGGAGATTCCAATACCATTCATAAACAAACAGTAAAATCAGCTGAGCATTCCACTATGCGAAATGAGTTTCTTAACCATGGCTCAGTGCTTGATTACAAACAACAGTTTTTTGTAAAAAAATCGCAACCGCTAAGCATTTTACTGTGCGAATAATTCCGTCCAACTAAATATTGAGTCGTGACTCTAAGAAAATGGAAAAAATTATATATAGTATATTAAAGTTGGCTAAATCGAACAACTCCTCCTGCTATAAATATGTAAATATCATTTTATACTACATATATTTTTGAATGCAATTTTTTAAAATACTTAACAGTCGTGTTTTCATGTATGCATTTAAATTTTTTGGGATTTTAATTTCGAAATTATGATTTTTGGGAATTTTGTTTTCGAAATTATGATTTTTCGATATTTTTAAAAAATTTTTGATTCGGTTTTTTTACGTTCTGTACACATAGAAATCACGAGATAGTTCGATTCAAATTTAATCGATTTCTTGTAACATATCATTATCTTTTTTTTCGAACAGTCTAACATGTTAACCAACATCATTGCAAAATTTAATTCTATGAAACTAAAATACATTCACACAATTAGTGGGTGTTATTACTTCGAATCTAAAACCACCATGGGATACTTTAGTGCTGGTTCAATAATAATTGTGCCATTTCTTTATTATTAAAAGCGGGATTGTGTTGTGTATAATATGTGGCAAATATGAGCACATGCGAAAATTTGTTTATTTGTTATAATTAAAATAATAATAGTCTTTCGAGTTACTTACCCATCAGAAAACCAAATTTTATCTGGAAATTTCTTTGCTTGTTTTTCAGCTTCTATTTGTATTGGGCCAACTGCCATAAGAGCATACTGTAAAAGACAAGTATCATTCGATCTAAAAATCATTTCCTCGATATTTGGAAGAAATTCTTGTAAGGCTTTTACAAAAGCTTCTTTCTCTGGGATATTATCTGGAAAAATGAAATCTTTAATATTCTATGGTACATTTATACACTTATAATACTTGTTATATCTTCTCTGAAACGTTTTAAATCGCCAATTGTGCTTGCTAAACCAGCTGCACGTAATTTCTGACCAAGAAATCCCAAGTCCAAATATAATTTCGGAAATAAATCAATCATGTTGGACTCACGTAAATGATACCCAATAAAGTAATAAAAGTAATTATCATTGGGTAGCTCCAAAAGATCTAAATCGGTTCGATGACTTATGGCTTTCTCTATACTGAAATTAATGTTTTTTTTATTCATTCATTATCTCATTTCATATATAAAATGTTTATCTTAATTTGTCTTACTTATACATTTCCACTAGTTTTCTATGCAATAATGGTTTATCTATTTTCACATAGCTTTGAAGATATGAATAATAAAGGAAATGAATAATGCACACCATTGTCTCATCTTTTAAATAGCCGATGTTAACTAAAGAAAATTTATCAAATTTTCTTACAATGATTTGAGCATTATGTTCAGTTGTATTCCAGAGAGAAGCTAATACCTTTGAAAATGTTAACACATAAATAATGTATAATACTGAATTAAACTGGTTTGTACTTGTTTACTTACTTTTACGGGTATTTTCACTGAATGATAGAAAATTGACATGTTGTTATATAGAAATTTTTCTTCGCTATTCAACACATTAAAAGAGAGCTGGATTAAATTATTTATTTTATCATCCTTAAACCTTTAATTAGATATTAGGTTTGATTATAAAAATATATTGAGAAATTTAATTTTAATTTTATACCGATAATATTCCAAATTATTTATCCATTTTTTCCACTCTGATTTCGGTTGATCTTTCAAATTCTGTGCAATGATGTTCAATAGAAATGGATGACCTTTTATTTGATCGAAAATATCATTATAGTTTTCAGGAAATTCAGTTTTCCGTTGCTTTAAGACTCTTTCAAATAATTCTTCAGACTCATATTGTGTCAATCCTTCAGAAACGTTTACAGTTTTTGTCAAACTGCTCGGCAAATGTTCTACTATCTGTAATTTACATCAATTTACAATAAACTTTTCTTATTATAATTGTCAGTAAACTAACATTTTTGTTTCGCGTAGTTATTAATATTTTACAAGGTAAATTAAATGCTTCTAAAGTCTTACGATTTTGAACATCTACTAGCACCAATAAGCAGTCTTTAAATTCATTCTCTTTTAGAATTGTTCGGAGATCTTGTTGAAGCTCTAAAATTTTATTACTAATACCTTCATAGTCTCCGATTTTATTTTGAAAGCTGCTTTCACCAAGCAAAATTTTTAATCTGAACAAATATTATGAAATTATTATTATTAGAATATAGATGTTATGTATGTACATATATATGTAAATGGAGGGTGATGTTTAATGTCAGTCCATTGCGAAGAGAGACAAATCACTGATCATATAATAAGCATCTATGTATATGAAAATACCTATTCTACTTAAAGAATTGAGATTTTCATATAGTTTCGCTAGACTAGACAATTTTTTCACTATACTATATACATGCAAATAAATTACCTATTGTAGAATCGCTTCATTTCTCTGAACGGCGGAATAACCTGTATATGGTATATGACCTTTTTCGGCCAATAATTTTATACAACCCCTAGTTATAGTTAAGGAGTTCTGTCGATTTTTTTCTCGTGAATTATGCGTTCAGTAGTACTGCAGGACTTTTATTATTATGCACCTAAAACCTTTCATAAATTCAATAGAGATTAATTAACTGTGGTAGCGATATGCATTATTTTGATAATACAACGATATCAGGAATTTATCATCATGCTCAAGACGGGAAAATTGTTGGTCCAGTTGCCGCAAAACAAATTTATAACTTAAGACACAAATCGAAATTCAATTATGTCCAAATATGAATTATTCAATTATGCTTAATTTCAAGTATGTACGATTTTTTCTTCCCTTAAAATAAGAGTGCGCAAAATTATCATTCATAAATGATAAAAATTTGTAAAAAACTGCACAGATGTTTTCCGAATGCTATAATAGTCCTCATTTAATCAGTTATACAGTTGAAACAGAAATTAAGGAATTTGTATAAAACTACTCAACACTCAAACCTTTTACAAGTGAAATAGAGGAGATGGTATTCGGATAAAGAGTGTCAACCTCGCCTGTACATACATGTGAAATGTTTTTTAAATGTTTTGCGTCAGTTTACTCTGCTGAAGATACAAATATAAACTTTTTACCCCAAAGCCATCTTAACTCTTGACTGACTGTATTAGGTTTATCTCTGTGTTAATTGAGGAAGTATTTAACATTCCTTTTTTATAAAAAATGCTTTGGTCAAACCAATTTGTCAGCTGTTTAAACTCTCAATTTGATAATTAGTTATATCTGGATATATTAAAGCGTGGGTCTATTACATCAATTTCTAAAGCAGGTAACCCCATGTAATGTAAAATTATTGTCCTATCAATCAGAGTATCCAGTAGATTAGTAATATTTGCAAAACTTCTGTATAATCAGATATTCCATTAAGCTATAAATCTCATACGAGCAAAACGGTTTCCTCCCAGGACGATCAACATTCAACAGTAACAAATTTAACCATTTTACTGATACTATAGCCTTAGCTGTCAATGAGAACAAGCAGCTTGACACAATTTATGCAAACTTTCCGAAAGCCTTTGATAAAGTCCTTGTAAAAATGATTCGAATTGGTTTTCACACCAACACAATTTCATGGTTCTCGTCTTACTTGAAAAATTGCTATAGAATTGAACTAGACAAAATCGTATGTTAAATTTTGACTTCACATGCAACGAATTTTATGCAGACTTTATTTAGTGCAATTCTATATTTAGCAAAATTATCAGATTTGCTTGTAAGCAAGACTTTTGGCGGAATTCATTCATGTCAGACTTTAGTCTCAACTTAAGCTCTGACTTTCTCTACACACATGCTTGAGCGTGAGTAGCGGCCTTTACGTTACTTTTATCATTGTTTTGTTTTGCATCTTTTTCTACATATATGTAGTTCTTATAATTTTTATTATTTAAAGGTTTCTTTCTTTGAGTTCCAGCACAATCCAATATGTTTATTGTGATGTACAGCAATTTTGATTTTTAGGTTTAGATTCCATATAAATATTGGAAAAACAGCGCAATACAGCATGTATAAATAAAAATTATTCTGCATAAAGCAATTTTTCTCAATTGGTGTACGCCCAGTCTAAGGCGTCAATCAATACAAAGAACCAACTAATAGAGGAAAATTATTTTCATAGAAATGTTCACAACTGAGGCATTGTGATAAAAAAAAAGGTTCTGATGTTCCGTATTCGATGATTTGAGGAAAGGAGAATTAGTAGGGCCCTTAGAGGAGAATCCAGGCCCGGCGCAAACGATTAATGCGTACAATAGCATTAAAGTCAATAAAAAAAATCAATACATTCTACTAAAGCTCTTTACTGATATTGTACTCATTTACGGGGGATAAATAGCTGAAAGATTTATAAGAGGAAAATGTACATGATCAACAACAAAAAATTTTTTGAACTGGAGAAACATTGTTGTACTGAAGATCACTATTGGATCTCCCACTGTGGGCACTGTAGTAGGATACCTGATGACAGGGTACAAAGAAGTTATGCGCTCTCATGCGCGATACCACTGCGAAATAAATATGAGATTTTTTATGGTAATGTACGTGGGCAACGAGGTTATGTACAAAGCTATGTGCTCAAATGAAGTCACACATAATAAAATCTCAACAAAAGCTCTAGGCAAGGGGCGAAGACGTTTGAAGTTGATGAATTGAGAAATTAGGTATGAATGATAGTAGAACTTGTATGCCTTGTATTCATAGCAGCTATTACCGGATGTAATCTCTAGCCTCTCCAGACTTGAATGGGCGTATCTTAACCTTCACGTGGTCACGCTGACTCCCCGAGTGACAATAAGATCTTAAGCTGGAATGGAGTTACCAGTCCAGTTTCATAAAAGATATCTGCATGAAGATACCACTGTGAGTAACCATGGCCTTATGGTCATGGATTACGCAGCCATACCATTTGGGTAGCTGACATTGCTAACTTGGTACCACGGGGTTAAGGAGCCCTGTAAAGCGTGCTTTACACATCAACATGGTGAAGGTCCCTTGATAGGAGCATCGTGATGGTTGTCGTAGCCCATATGCGGCCAGAGAGATAATGTCAGAGTCTAGCTTTCATAGGATCACATATTGTAGATGATGGGAGAAATATGGCGCTTGTATCAAATGCGTGCTGCAACTTAGGATTTGAAGTTATGGTCGCTTACACATTGCATGCTCAGATATTTGGCCCTCGGCGTGAAGTTGCGCTAAAACTGCCGGGTGCCGTGACCCACATATCGGCACAGATTTTAGATAGGTCTCGCTTCGACCAGTAAGCTGTTGTCAAGCATGCACTTGCATAATTGGTACTCATATGTAGAGGCAGGATATAGTCTGTCTCATGAGGGCGCGGATTGTCATGCATTTTTAGAGGGCCGTGGGATTAAGATGTAATAGTCAGATGCTCACGTAAAACCACTGAACTATCGTACTCATTTACATCAGAATAATATCAGGTGCTCAAAATCAATGGCTAAAAGTAATATATTGTATAATAGTTACTTTGAAGGGGACTCATACGTTCCACACTTGTTATGAAAGAGAGAAAAGGTGAGTGTGCTGCAACTTCTTAATGTTAATTATACTAATAATCTGAGTATTTAAAAATAACATTTTGGGTTACAAAAAATCGCCCCTTCAAAGCAACAATTAGCAATATAAAAGTAAGATAAGCCATCGATTTTGATAGTTCTAACTATGCAGAGTTTATTCATTCATTTATAAAGATAATCTAAGATTTGAATCGCTTGTGCAGGGTCCGGGGGGATTTTTTATTTACCATCCTTATTAAAAAAAAAAAATAGATGATTAAAATAATCATACTTTTTGTTAAAATCTAATTAAATCAGTGATTTTCATCGCACAGACCAACATTAACCAGGACTCCTGTATATTTATGTTAAAAAAAAGAACACACAATTATTACCTTTGTAATTTTTCTAAATCTCTTTCTTGACTATTACAGTCATGCATATCCATCCAAAATATTTTGTAATTCATTGCACTCATAACAGTATAATCACAACAAGCATCTAAAGATAACCACTTTTTACCAAAACCTAATTCTCCATGAATGACCAAATAATGTCGTGGTTGAAGTCTCTTTAAAATGTTTCTGGTATTGAAAAACTAGAAAAAATACGATTTATTAATGTTAAATAAAATATCACCGAGGCCGGCTTACATATTTTAGTCGATGAACATTGAAATCGGAATGTTTTGGAAAATGACTTCTTAATTCATGAATGGCATTGATATACTTTATTAAGTCTTTATTACCCTCCAAATATGATTTATGAGCTTCTAGTATTTTTTGTGGAAGCCAAGTATAATACTCCTGTAGCAGACTTAAAAAAACATCAAGATCTTTGTTCTTATCCAATAACATGAAGAACATTAAACATGTTTGCTTTTCTACATTTTCCTAAATAATAAGAATAAGTAAAGTAGAAAAAAAAATTACTAAAAATTATTTTTCATAAACGACTTACCTCTGAAAGGATTCTCTTTATTTCCTCTTCTGAAAATAATTCATGCTGGTAGGTAAGGTAAACGATATCTCTAAAAGCGAAGTGGCGGATAAAATCTTCTAGAAATATTTTGAATATTTCTTTTAATGTTAATTTTTCAGATTCACTTGTGTATGATATTCTCGGATTCATCATTGTGAGAGTTTCTGGAAAGTTAAGAAGCAAAAATACTGTAATTTGAAATTGAGCAAACTGCGTAAAAGTGTAATGAGTATAAAGGCATGTATCTGTGGCGGGTTGAAAGAGCCATCTGTACTTCATAGTCGGGCTCAGGCAGCCTTGACCACTGACATTATATAAATGATCTGACTGATCTCCTGTTTCATGTGGCACCAGTTTTGATTTCAGAAAGTATGCTCTCACCGTCAGAGCTACCAATTGTCGTTAACTGGCGATATATTTAATTATTTGGGAATTTATTTATATGCATGCCATTTACCGAATTTACCACAAAAGTATTTGGGACTATTTGTATTGTTAAATTTTAGTTATGAGCCGAAGGAAGTGTTTTTTACAAGGCTGTTTTGGTTGGAAATACCGTTGAATCTCAAGCAAATTCGCGCTCCTAATCGTTACAGTTCAGTTTGAAAGTATGCTCTCATGAAAAGAGACAGGAATATGAAAGTGGTTCCCTTTGCTTTCATGCTTTTTGGTTCAACGAG
Organism: Dioctria linearis; assembly: GCA_963930735.1. Classification (NCBI taxonomy): domain Eukaryota; kingdom Metazoa; phylum Arthropoda; class Insecta; order Diptera; family Asilidae; genus Dioctria; species Dioctria linearis. The sequence continues at coordinate 34,651,549 of OZ005740.1, read as the reverse complement.
CAGTCCATTTATATACATGTCAGTGGCCTTGACCTAAAAAGGTTTTCGTAAATCATTTTCTATTTCATATTGGTCATTTTTTGTTGGCAGTGGTGTGACAATTATGATTATCTTAAATTCAAGTTTTACTTTCGCTTTACTATTCATATTAAAAGTTCAACAAATTACAGATGCATGCGAAATTATTTCTACTGTTGGAATCTTATCTCTTACTACATCAAATATATTTTAAACTTTATTTTTAAAGAAATAAAATTAAGCGATTTTTTGTCTGCCTGTCCCTAAAAGTAGGTATGGGGACAGAGAAAGGATTACAAATACTGTATTGCCATCTATTTCTATTCTGTATATTCATTTGGCAAATCACTGAACTGAAACTGGACTATGGTGGATTTAGTATGGAATTTATTATTTGAAGTTCAGCGGAATAAAGTAGTTAACCAAAAAGAGACAACTCTAGAAAAGTGATCGCATAAAAATGTCAAATAATGTAAGCAATTCAGTAGTATCAGCCTTAGAATATAGAGACAGCAGGAAGTATTGATACCTGTAAAATTCGTGTGCATGAGCGTGGATTTTTCAGAGTATCATGAAGTAGCTCAGCATTATATTCAAGAAATAGACAACTGTATGTTTAGCTGTCAAACGAAGTTTGTTTAATTTGCAAAAAATTTGCAATAATTTAAATGTAATTGAAAAGTTGTGAAAAGTGTTTTAAAAATAGTGCTAAACAAAGCAAATAGTATAAGTAATTATCTGTTCAAATTATAGTGATAAATTTCTAAGTGATGTTCATGTAATTTCAGAATGAAGTGTTCGGTAAAAAATTGCCACAACAACACCAAAGAACGACGTGGGAAATCATTTTTTAGGCAAGTATAGTTATAAAATATTATTTTGTGTACTTTACACACCTGTGTATATTAAATTAATTTAAAAATTGATAACAAAAGCTATGAAATATCGAAAAAATCCTTCCTCCACCGAGATTTGTTTACGTTTGTGACAGCTGCGAAATTCCCTGAGTATGATGGCGTACTGACAGTGAATAAGAACATTTTCCATGGGAGCAAACGTAATATTTTCAACCATATATCTTGTTGCCCCGCTCTCTATATTGATTCTACTACACGGCTGTACTGAGCGTTCACTACAGGGGCAACAGATTCTAACACAACCAGAATTTGACTAAACAAAATTTGACTTATAACACTTCCTGTACTCTCTATATTCTAAGGTATCAGCCGTCCATTTTATATATGTCAGTGATGAGCAGGCCAAGAGTAAAATATATATAGAAAAAAAAATTGGAAAATTATTATTATGTCAGACGTTGATGCAGCTGCAATGAAATCTTCTTATCTGCAATACAAGTTTTAAAAATAATCATTGTCAATCAATAAGACTTAAGATTTCTTAACTTGCACAGCATTTTAATTCGGATGCCTAATGCCCAAAAACATATAACTTTGTTTCCAGATATTCTAATCTTAGGTAAATCAAAGAGTAGCGGTACCTACGTGCATGCAAAAGTATCGGACGTTCGGTACTCTTGGATCCTTTCGTTGATGAGTATAAAGCAGAAACGAAGCTATCAGTTCGCTGTCCAGTCTTAGCGCAGGTGCAGCTCGCGCAGCATTATTCAGCACCATTGGAAGCGAGGCTTGCGTTTTGCGTTAATATCACCTGAAGCGAAGCTCCACTTTTACGGTACAGGTACAGAGCTATTGCTCAGTCAATAATACTTTCGACCTGCAACCCACTTGCGGTTCATCAAGACTCCCTCTCTGAAGTGGTCATCTCGACTGTCATTGGGACAATCCGGGTCCTAAAAGGTAACTTTCTCAACTTTTTAGAATGATCAAGACCTTAGATCATATAACAAAGATCTAAGATCAAGACTCACATCGAGATTGAGCTTCAGGTTCACGAGTCTTCTATTTCTTTGGTTGAAGACACGCGATTTCACTGACTACTGACCTATCAGGAGATCACTTTGCTTGCGGTAGATGTTCGACAGAAGGAATACATTTCTTCTGTTGTTGACACGCGGCTTTCTCACATCCTAGCCAACACAAAGTGCTATGTACCGCCAAATATCCATTGATAAGTTTCTGACGCACAACCAGCGGCGTGCTAGGTGGAAAATATGTGTCTACGCTAAAAGAAACAGCACGCACCATCTTGCAGGCTCGCGCCCTAATGAGATAAGGCATGCGTGCTGCTCGTTCGATGCGAATTTGAAGGGTATCCACTGAGCATGTTGGTTCTCAATGCGCGAAATAGAGAGCTAGATGCTGCCCATAATGCAATCTGCTTAGACGTAGATGAGCTCGATGCAGAAATCAAAAGTTACAATAGTACTGGATGGGCGTAGCTTCTTCACTTGCCACTTGAAACGGAAAACAATGCTATTCATGTCGTCACCCATATTTGGGAGCTCGATTCTAAATATCTGACATCAATCATTCATAGAAGTAAGCAGATGACCAGTACCGTTAATTAACTGAGAGTAATTGACCTGCATGCAGAATGCGCTTTACTCTGACGCATCGCCCATGCTGTATCCTTCAAAATACTAGCTTTCAAGTTGCATATACATTGCGTGTTTATTTTATTTTTTTCCGTTTGGTAGATACACTAAGGACACAAAGTTTTCCCAAGTGTCTAAGTTTGCGGAATGCATGTGTGAAGTGTGACCATTGCTTTCTGCTTTGTCACGGCCTTAAGACCATTACCATAAAACTTTCTAATTCTCGAAATAAAATTTGAGAAGTATTAAAAGTTAATTATTAAATGATGGAGGAAGGTATATGTCGCTCATAGCGAAAATTCGATAAGAGCACTGCATCCCAATCATATTTGAAATTCATTCTGCTCAAATGATATTAAGCATATTTCTTTTACTACCTAACCGCCAACTCTCCCCAACTAGTTATATTGTGGTCGTATAATCTGCAATCGAAATAGAGGACAGACGGAATATCTTAAGTATAAAATTTGTGCTTGTTATCACATTGCTTATCGGAAAAAATCAATAAGTCATCGCAACCAGTAAACCATTCTAACACAAGTTTACATAAAGAGATAAAATACTTTTAATGTAATATCATAGATTCAGACACCGCACAACTCATTCGCAACTGATAATAAAAATTTACAATTCAAGCTGTATACAACATTAACTATGTAGTGCGTTTTTGGTATTGAATACAAACAAACATAAAAAATATTTAGGGAAATTCAATATCAAGTCAGTAGCAAAATTTGTTGTTTTGAGAATTTATCTATCATAAAAAAAATAGAGCGATGAGCTCTCCACAGAAAAGTTATTTATAAATCTCGGAATGAATGTTCTTAAGATTGCATCTAGGAATATTCAACAACAGTATAAACAAAATGTTGTAAACGAAGTGAAAAAAACAGTGAAAAAATAAACAAGAGCTGGCTCATAATTTCATAGGAATAAAGAAACAATTGTAAACTAATGCCGAGGACTGGCGGCATTGCAACCATCGCTGTTTCACTTCAGTGCTAAACTTTACGTTTTCTTTATTTATATTTCATTTCGAAAAATAATATCACAGTGATAATACTTTATATTCCTGAGAATGTAGACGTATTGACGTATTGTCAGTCAGCCTTGCAATTGAAAACATAAAATGAAATGAATAACTCTAATAGAAATCTAATGTGATGTTGGATGTTGGGCTTGCAGACTACAGAGATAAAACTAATTTTGATTGTCGCTAAACTTTGATATAAATTCTAACGAGTGTAAGCCTTTGTAACTATCAGTTTCAATTCTTTAGTGCATGTTCGTGAAAATATTTCTACACTCGCTACCGGCTCTAGAATATGTCTTAAAAGTTCTCAGAGAGAACAACGTCTATAGTGAACCCAAGACAGACTACAAGGCTGGACCAAAATGCCCGTAAAGAACTTTACGAATTTCAACGAGACTGAGGTTTACTTACGAATTTTTGACATTTTTGCCCTGTTTAATTAAAGGGCGCGTTCGCTTTACGTAAGTAAATGTACTTACGTATACTTCTATTGTAGCTCAGCCTTATCAAATATCTTCAAACCAATTGGATTGTAGTCTCTATGAAGAATTAAGGAAGATTTACGTTATGGTGCCATGAATTTTTTTCAGATATTATAAGGGAGATAATACATCATATACGGAAGTGTATTTATGAGTAACGAGAGAAGCAAACGCCTTCAGCATTTTTTTTCAGACCAGGTTTTGTCAAATATTGCGAAATTGAAAGTATTTCAATATTTGTTTATTGAAAGGATTAAAGTTATTTCGGAGGTAGTCCTCGTCAGAAGCAGAAAACAATATATTCACAGATTCGCTGCAGTGATCTTTCGGAAATTATTTCAGAAAATTGGAAGCATATATTCCTTTGAAGCAGCGATGTTTACCAGAGAGGAAAGTGCATGTGTAAGGTATTGCAGTAATTGCTTGGGCAGCATTGAAATTTCAATAAGCTATCTCCCTCACAATATCTGGAAAAATGTATGCCTTCCTTAATACGCGGAGTCGTGGAACAAGATTTCAAATTGATTTTAACGATAAATAAATGGCACCATCTTGTTGAAACCACATTTCATTCAAATCAAATACATGAAATTCACACTAAAGAAAAGATGGAACAGTAATACCTTCTTGATTTTAGGGAAAAAAAAATAACAAATGTCACCGCCCAAAAAACACATCAAAATTTATGTGGGTGTAATGTTCGCTTGACTGCAGATCTACCCAAAGGACAATTCCGCTTATTAACAAAACCATTCTCTATCACTGAACATGGAGGCTACACAACAGTGTTCCAGGTCGAAGTTTATGTCATACTAATGTTAATGTAAAGAGTAGGGGCGACTAATCCTCCGCGGACACCGCGACCAGAGTTGATCTATTGAGCTTCCTCTAAGGTGGTTAGCTAAAATCGAGCCTTTTAACGAGCTCGATTATTGCTCTTGGGGTTAGATTGCAAACCTTATTAGAAGAGATAAGTGTTCCTCCAATGATTTGCAACCTTAAACCTGCAAGCGCTGGACACTTACGCATAACATGCACTGAGGTTTATGCCATATTTTTCTGTGCTTACGAGCATTTAGCAATAAAAACATCTATAAAATGCTATCTTCGTTGCCACTGATATGGCGAAGACTTCGGCCTGGAAGACAGTGGTGTGTCTTCCAAGTGATTAGTGCATCTGAGTGTCAGGTTCAAGAAAGTAAACGCCTCCCCGGCTCCCTCATTAGTGTGGTGTAATAATATGTTAGTTTGTAGGAGTGTTGGTAGATTGAGGGAATTCTCCCATATTATGGGAATTTTCACCCCCAAAAAATTGTAAAAGGGAAAAGGGAATAATCGTGTCTCTTAGAACAAAATAGTGGGAAAAATTATACACAAAAATATTGTCTTAAGTTTTACACAATAAATTGAATTTTTCTGCATAATTTAGACAACATTAATTGAGCATGGAATATTACTAAAATATAAAAAATTGATACAATTTATAGCTACATATTTCTTGCAATAGCACGTTCAAAACCATGAAATTAAAATATCACGCATTTCTGAAATAAAAGCTTTGAGAACTTGAATGGGTATAAGCGACAAGACGAGAAAACACTGATTCTGAAATAAGTACAATTTACTAATTGAAGAGCTTCTATAGCCGTCGCTTGAAGTTCTATAGAAGATTAGTCTACTGAAGCGCTTCTTCGGAAGTATGCACCACTGGCTTTCTCTATACTCATGGCCTTGCCTCATAGGGATGCTTACGGTTGCAAGCGCCCTACTACTGTTTCCGGGAAGCAGTCTTAAAGGTCTCTTATGAGATTAAGGAAGAAGCACTGCGATGATTATTCAAAATTAAGCTTTTCAAAAGACATCTTCAAAAATCTTCGTCGCCCATCATAGCATACCTCCTGGAATGCTTCTTTAGAACAGTGAAATACTTACATCTGCGTCGTAAAGAAGTAATGAACTGGGATAGAGATCGGAAGCGCTGCGAGCTTTTGGGAAAGTGCTTAGAGCACTCTTTTTCCCAAAGGGACTCTCCAGAATATGTACTACATATAATTAATATAATGTAATGAAGAATACGAATAAAGCGAACATACTTTTATAGAGGAAGAAGGCTTTCTCATGAGTGAGCGTTTTGCTTGACTGTTAGATATGTAGTTTGTTTGAAATTGGTATCAGTCAAAATGAATTTGTTCTGAAATATTACTCTAGTTGTTCCTTCTAGTGTATTTCTATGACCTTTCGTTCAAGGGAAAAAATGTGGGAAATTACATCATAATCTGTGGGAAAAGTGCCCAGAAATTCCCATTTTGGAGGAAATTTTCAACACAACCATCTACCAACACTTTTGTAGTCAGTCTGTATTTGTTCTCCGGAAAATAAACAAGCTTAAGTAGTAGCAAAGAATATCTAACAGAAGGAATACGCATCTCGTATATTGAAAAGTTATATATGGCGTGTCGTATAATTACGACCAGCTCTCACAAATTTTACGAAAACTCTCTGCTTTTCGACGACCCGCCATTCACCATCTAGTCTCCTGTGGTGATATTACGACCCGCTCTCACAAATTGTACGAAAATTCTCTGCTTTTTCACCACCAGGGTCAAATAATAACTCTTAAACGCACACATAGGGTGTAATAGGTCAAATTAAAGAGAGTTGACAGTTTAAAGTTTTTATAAAAAAAAAGTTATGTTAAATCTTTTTGTAAAAAAAAAAAAAAATAGAGGCCAAAGTAAAAAAAAGGTAAGAAAATCCGAAATTTTTTGTTTAGACCACAATGGCAGTCGTTGCAAAGGCCATGAAGCTCTGCATACAATGAGCCTTATACAGTGACCGAACGTCATGTACTTTTTAAGATAGTGTTTTGTGAAAACCTAGCATATTTCTTAATCACCCTGTAACTCCGAAAAGGTTGATATGGGCCTTCCTCCCCTCCTGCCATACAATTTTTTGTTTGTCTAGTTGAGTACTATCATGAACCATATGTAAGGTCTGCAGAAATTTAATGAGCTTCCCATTGAACTTAAGCGAGAGACAATACATACTTAAAAGATATCAAGAAAACAATCGAAAATTTATGAACTTTTTGTGAACTCAATGTTTGTTAAAAGATTTGCAAATCGAATAAAAGAATGCTTATACCAAAAAGGCTTGCACACTTTTTTTATACGTACATATACTATAATATAAAGCGTTTATTAAATAAATATTTTTTCGAAATTTGTTCGCGTGTTCTTTATAAATTACAAAATAAAACTATTTGCTCACCCTGTATATACCAACTCACATGTGCGGCTTACACCGCTCTTATACAGTCCTTACTTTTCAAAACAATTTACTTAATTAAATTTTACTATTAACTTTATAAAATAGTCTTTCTACGTGACATGACTCACTCCGCCGCCGCGTTGTCTACATAAACTTTAAGATCGCTTACTGAATGTGTGCTATCAAATCGCGATAAAACTCACTGCACTTACTTTTTTTAATATTTCTAAATTAATACATATACCTACATATTCTACTTTACATTCTTGAAACAGGTACAAAAATTCGTTATTTCACAATTACTGTTTCTCGCAAAATCGGCGACAAAGATCATCTACTTGAAAAAAAAACAGTTTGTATAAAAATAAATAAATCTGAAGGACTACCTTTGTGCCTGTGCTTGCAGTAGTTTTTACCTTGCTATGTATGACTCACCTTGTTTTAAAAACAGTAAATGCAGGTGTTGATCATCAATTATATCTTACCGCAAAAAAATGGTATCGAACTGATAACACGAAAATATGAATTACATAGTCGCGATTGGATGACTTTATTCCCTATTACGTTATCACTGGATTGTATTCGCACAATTTTATCAATTTTTTCGTATAATCAATACTTATTATTATTATAGGTGATCTATTCTTAGCAGCAAATTGACTTTAAGAATTTGTTGAAATACACACGAAAGAATTTAACATCCAAAAACCTATTACGCGCTAGCTAATCCAAAATATGCCTACACCTGTAAGATACTTTTCGCATGAATAATATAAAAACTCGTCAGTCAATGAACCCAAACCTAACACCAAGATCACTCTTGTCTCCAAGGTCAATTTTTGTTTAGAGATATAATTATTAAACATGAATTATCATACGCAAATTGCTAGTTATTAACTTCCTAAAGAAAGGACATTGTTGCAAGAAGTTCTTTCATGTTCCTACCTGTTAAAGTTAAAAGAGGAGTGTTGCTTTTAGAAAATTTCCTTGAACGTTGTTGTTATATCCATTGTTCCTAAACACTAAACTACTCACAATAGTTTTACTTTCTTTAAGTATTTCATCAGTCTTTTTGATCACAAAGTACAATTATCACTTTTCACAGTTTTTAGCTTATTTATTAAGTAAATATTGAAAATAAAAATTAATAACAACCGAATAATAAACACCTCTCTCTAAAAAAATCAGATTTATGATGACAGCCATTTGAGAACTGTGAGAGACATGATTATAAATGAAGTTTGTCTCAATGCATTACAAACTGTTAATATATATGTACAGCGGTTTAATTGGAAAGGAAAGTGACGTTTTTTATTTTAAATTTTAACGTTTTTTAGTAAAATGTTTATAAAAAGAAAGAAAAGAAAAATTGTAATTACATGATATGCGTGATGATTAATGTACATAAATAGAAATAACTTATAATAGATTTCTCGGGAATGTTTGTTTTCCGGATCTTGCACTGGATAACTCCGATAAATGGTATGTTAACAAAAAAAGATATATATTACTAAGATAACAATGTATGACATTTTACCATTGTTTTAGCATTTCTTTTGTTTGACATAATTCAGGTACATATTTAATACAAAAGGTAAACGCAAGTTTCTCACTATTGTACACTTACTAGTACCTACACGGGATAATCCTTGGAAACATAACACAATGACACATATCATATTGTGGATAAAAATAAAATTTCGGCGGAGGATCGTTAATGATATGGGAAGCGTTTAAATGTCATCAAAGAGTCCTGAACGATGTGATTTTGTCATTGTTTTTAGAAATAATTTTATGTTCGTTTATAAGAAAATATTTAAATTAATAAATTAATAAAATGTCTTACCATTTTTATTTATAATTTGCAATATTATACAGACAGGGACATCACACACACAAGAAACACTTGACACAAAAAACAAATTAAGTTATATTTTCCTATAGTTATTATCATATCACTCAAGTCTCCAAAAAATGATGCTCTTAGCACTAATGTGGTAACTGCCAGCTCCAGGAAACCTTGAGACTTATTCGGCAATAAAAAAATTCTTGAAGAGTTTCAAAAATGACTCAATAGGCTCCAAGTTCACGGACATAATGCCCAAGACTCTAAGACTTGGGCGTTTTTTCAAAACGGAAAGAATAGTAGAACGAAAATGAAAATAATGAAAAATATAAAGCACTCCCTTTGTATAAAAGCCAAAACACAAATGTGTTGATATTTCACAAGCTCCACACCAGCTGATATTATTAAGACTAGTTAAATAAAAAAAAAATACCAGTTGCGGAAGACGTACTCAATTTGACTATTTCTCAGGTTCCACTTCGCTAAAAAGTTGAAGTGAGTGGAGCTCGTTTTCATACTGGCGCAAGTAAACTAGTGTGTATGTGAAGCCAAGCAGCATTTAAGCCGTCAACAACTAAGTTAAGATGGACTGGGACATACAGAAAGTTTCTATAACGTTACAGTGACTAAATTACTAACTTCAGTATAGATGGCCTACTTGTAAACACATTCTGTAGTATTTGGAACCAAAACTCGACTTCAGTAAGCCATTTTGCAGTCCCGCGTGGAACAAGTTCCTCAAGAGGTCCCCAACTCATCCCAGGGACATTTATTTGTCTACCTCAAGGCTCCTGCCTCGCGGAGGAAGCATTGCAAAGATGTACCGACGTTCTAACAACTATTCTCTGCTACTTTATAGTAGAAGTATTTATAGTGGCCTTTTTAGTGGCGACGTAGCTTGTGTCACCTTCAATTGGTACTTTATGATTCCAAATTTGTTGAAAAAATCGCAGAAACTCTCACGCGAGACTTTATAGTGTAGACAACTTTGAGGCGTGTTACTACAAACTAAGTGCTACGATCCTGTTAAAATATAGGAACATTGATTGACACACATTTCTTCGGCATCAGTATCTGCACAATCATTTAACTGCTGTTCGACTCTGAGTCAGCAAAAGCAGGAATATTTGAGAATTTTAAAATGCATGGGAATTGACTCCATTCACTTTCTGGACAACTCTTTGCATTTGAGCGTAACAATTCCCTTTGCGAATGATTAAGGTTCTCTGGCCAATATAAAATTGAACTAGATTTCCACTTATTGGGTACCGCAGTAAAATAAACCCCTTTCTTTACCTTTGATGCTACCATTTAAAAAAAATCCATCTTGCAAACTTCCATCTACGCCCATATTCGTAATAGACTTTTGACAGCTTTACTTGGCCGTTTTATTGTTACACTTTTGTGGCAGGGACTTTAAGGTTCTGATATACAGGGTGTCCCAGAAATCAACGTCAAGCTGGAATCGGGCAATAGACCAAGTCGTAACAGTTATCAGAAATATATGGAAAATAATCTTGGTCGTGTACTTTTCAAATTATAAGGATTCAAAAACATATCTTAAAAACTGACACCCTGTGATGATCTTTCAATTCCTGTGACTGCAAATATTAACTTTTCGTCAGTTTTTTTTCTGTGATGTAACCATGAATAGCCCTTCTGTAAATTACAGTTAAAAGTTAAAGCATAACTGCCTCAGTTTCAAATAAAAAGTTAGATTTTTGCCCAACATTGTATTCAAAATAATTACATTAGCCAACTTTAACCGACTGTACTGTAAAAAAAATGTACTACAGTATTTTAAGCAAGTAACATTAAAAGATAGCGCGTTTAATAAGGATTCTAAAATGGTATAAGACTTGCTACAATATTTCTTAAATTATGAAAAAAAAAAAATTTCTTCAGGAAACCCAGTTTCGAAAAATTTCTTTTCACCTATTAAAAATTATTCTAGTGTACCCAAAGCTTGCCGTAAGACCGTAACTTTAAGATTCTAGTTTGAGTGAGACGGAGTCATTGCATGAAATGTGAGTGAGCAAGATAGTGACGCTAGCTCGTCAAATCATTGAGTTTTTACAAATGTGCATCGTCTACCCTCCACAGAGGGCCGACTTCCAAACCAAGTACATGGTGAAGGAAGAGTTCCTTACCTTACGAGGACGTAGACCCAAGTACTTCGATACGTGCAATCCAGGAAAGCACAGGAGTACCTAAAAGTATAGCTCACCGAATTTTACAAAAACATAAGCTCCAGAATTACGGAAGCAGTTGAATTTGTCAACAATGGAAGATTTGGCCCTCTGATAGCCCGGTCCTTCTTAAGAAGATGTCGAACTTGTATTGTAGCTGAAAGAAGGCAGTTTGAACATCTTTTGTAAATAATAAATCTTAGCATTCAAATAATTGGTGTTTAATTTTACACTTAAGGTAAATTTGTCCTAAATTCAACAAAAAGTTAAGATCTCCAACTTGAAAGCGTCAGCATCTGTCTCACTCACACTTCATGTAATGACTCTCCGTCTCACTCTGTAATCTAAGAAATATTGTAGCAAGTGTTATACCATTTTAGAATCCTTATTAAATGCGTCAACTTTTGAAGTCACTTGCCAAACTGGCGTAGTACATTTTTTTTTCAATACAGTCAGTTAAAGTTGGGTGAAATATTAATTTTCTATTCTTGGTTCGACAAAATGTGACATTTTCTTTCAAGCTGGAACAGTTGGCTAAGAATTTAAAGCAACAGGTTACATTAGCACTATTCGAGAGTACATAAGAAAAATAAAATTGAAAAAAGTAAAGATTTGTAGCAACAGGAGCTAAAAAACCATCACAGGATGTACATTTTCTCAAAAACAAAAGAAATGTCTATAATTTGAAAAATACATGACTTTGATTTTTTTTAATATTTTTCTGATAACTGTTTCGACTTGGTCTATTGCCCTATTCCGGCTTGACGTTGATTTCTGGGACACCCTGTATACAATGAAGTTCCATTTTGGGATGATGAAATGGCATTCTGGGAGCTTTGAAGTAGCTGTCTCCTCAAACTAGCAAATAATGGTTCCAGCTACGAAAACTTGTTGAGCCACGACCATATAGTGACTATATTTAGTGAATGGAACAAAAAAGTGGTGTTTTTTCATGGAAGCCATTTTTTAACATGAAATGTCTCCCTTTTGTCATTATATTCGGGATAAATTGGAACCATTAGATTAGAATAACTAAAAAAGGCTTAAGGCAAAATTTAAAAAGATATATTTAGCAGTTTTTTAGATTTTTTAGTCATTGATTTTTGGGAATTTTACCAAAAATGTTTTATGGCTAAATATTAATTTTGAAATAAAAAGCTTTATATTTGATTTTATGTGCGGGGCGTTGTACTTTTTCGAGTTATCGGCCTTACGTTGGACGGCAAATTGCTTCCGCATCAATTTTCTCGATACAGATATCGACTAATTTTTCTTTAATCGAAGTACATATGTACATATTTTAATATCTTGTATTTAAAAAATAAATATGAAACTTTCTACTTGAAAGCTTAAATCAACCATCATTTATATGTATAAGTATTTATAATATCATTTAATAAAAAATGGTAAAAAAGTCTTCGTGGCGTGTTTGGGACGATGCTGAAACGTATCGGGCAAGTAACCGCAACGTTCCTGCATTAGTTCTAGCCACGAAGCAAACACATAAATCACCACCTGAAAATCATTCCCCATTTTGGAACCGGGCACGTACCCGTTAAGTGCCCGCTGCGTTCCTAATCCAAGTCATTGCCTCTAAACGGTTGTACATTTTGTACCAGCTACGTACCCGGGACGTAAAATGCTGCTTGGGTTCGCTTGTGGAAACTTTATTTTAGAAAAGGGCACCTAGCAGGAGAAATAATGTCCAAAACAAAACAGACTCACCAGATACAGTGACACAGCCTTCCTGGACTAAGCCACGTGAAGAAGTTCATTATAACTTCTCAGACAAAAACTTAAACGAGTCATCCACTATAATAATCACGAGATCAGACTATTCACTGGCATTATGACTGGTTATTGTTCACTTAAGTACATGATTAAGAAAATAGACAAAACCACAGACGATAAATGCCGAAGAGGTAGAATCTGCACAGGATTCCACTGCCTGGGTAAGAGATTCATCAAACGTCGAAAACTGACCACAAAGAGGTAATAACTAATAACTATTTTGAAAAAGGCGAATATGGACTGGATCTAACACAGCAGCGGCATAACACAAAAGATTTTTAGGTGGAAGAGCTTCGAGATCAGATCTCCGGCCCCCACTCATATAATAATAATAATAAATCTCCATTATCCTTATTAGACGCCCGAAAAATTACCCCAATAAGGTAAATTCTTCCTAAAAAGGGCTAAGTGACATACGTATGGCTTTGGAGGCGTAACAAATGTGAATGGGTGCAATTGGGTCTAGCCAGATATATCCAAAGCCGGAGCGTCATTCATAATCAGTTCTCTCTCTCGCTCTCTCTATCTCTCTCCGACTCTCTTCTCTCCGGATTCGCACATTCTCAGGGTGTTTTTACGTTTGTACGGCGCTGACAAGTTTTTTAAAATTGAAAATTTAAATTTAAAATTTCCCAAAATTTCCAGGATATGTCATGGAAGCAATTCGGTATAAGTTTTAGTCTGTCCTATGTTCAAATAAATATGTTCAGTTTTATGTTTGTGCTTTGCATAACTTACAAGCATCGAAGGGATGTTGGTGGCAAGAACCATTATACCAATAATTCGACTGACCACTAGCGGCAAAATTTTGTGGAGTAGAGTAAAGTTTTCCATGAGACAAAATACCGTTACACAGACTAGTTAAGTACTAGGGAACAAGGTAAAGGTGATTAATTACGTTAACGCCTACCTGGGGAGGACCTTGCCATGCAAGGCACTCTGTCAAGACCGTCCGTACGTGACGAAGAGTCACATCCTGCCCGAGGTGTTCCTGCACAGGCAGCTGGTGGGCATCCCCTGGGGTGCAGCTGGCTACCTGACTGAATACGGCGGATCTAGAGAGGAAAACTCGATAAAACCCGCAATCCCAGGTGTAAACAATCGTGCCTATGGGATGAATGGCACTGCGTGAGTGTGTCTTATAACGATGGACTCCGGATACCAGGCGACCTCCGGTTTCAACCTTAGCCTTATCTCGGCTTGCCGGCTCTGCTGAGATGGACCAACCTTTCCGAGCATACTCGTGGGACCAAAATTGATAAGCCCGTTTTTTCTGAGGGAGGTGCACCTCTAAATGTACCAAAAACCCAATCCGGGGCTCTTAACGAACCCGAAAATTTCCAGGACATTACAAGTCCTTCATCTGACGGCGATGTGATGGATACACTCCCCCTAGACGAGGAGGATCTCCTAAGATCACCAGACCATAGCCAACAGGACAGCGGGAATACTGAAGTTCCCACATCCAAAGAGCGCAAGCCAAAGCTCAGTGGCGCGGCCAAAAAAAGGTTTAAATGGCTTTTAAAACATGGCCACACAGAGGCAGAGGCTAGAAGGATTGCTGCACTTCAGATAGAACAGCGGAATGAGGAGAGTCTTAAAAAACGGACTCGCTCTGACGACTCTTCTCCTAAAGTGGAGCAACCTAGCGCTAAACGCAGCAAGGCAGCAACGGAGAATCCTTCAAAGAAGAACGTCTCCCAGCCTTTGCGTAGGCAGCCCTCCTATAAAGAGGTTGCAGAGAGCGTTCGGGTGGGTATTCTTCCCGTCGGTTATCCTGAGGTGGCACTCAACATGGATCAATTGAAGTCCGTACAGAGTGCTATCTTGAGAGAGATCGCGGCTAGAAAACAAAGCCCCCTGAAGCCAAGATTCCTGGGCTCCACATTTAGACCAGGGTGGATGGTCATCAACTGCGCCAATCAGGACATCCCAGGGCAGCATTGCTGCTCAACACTAATCTAAATTTTATTCCTCTTTCGCAGTTCATTTCGAGGGACGTAGTTGCAGTAGCTCTCGAGGTACCAACTCCGGGAGGTAGTCACGAGGTAGTAGTGACCTCAGTCTATTTTCGTGGAGATGCGGATACACTACCTCCTACAGAGCTAAAAAGACTCATCAGCTACTGCAAACGAAGAGGAAAGCAATTTATCGTTGGATGCGATGCGAACGCACATCACACGCTATGGGGCAGCACGGATACCAACATCAGGGGTGAGTACCTCCACGATTTTATAATATCTAATAATTAAGAGATACTAAATCGAGGTAATAAGCCAATCTTTATGAACACTATCAGACAAGAGGTCCTGGACCTAACACTTGCCAGTATGTTCATAAGCACAAAAATAAGCAGGTGGCACGTATCGAACGAGATTTCCATGTCCGATCACAGACATATCAGGTTCGATATAGAAGCCGCACTTAACTCAAGTCTAGAGTACCGAATCCCTAAATTAACTAACTGGGAACTCTATCGACAACATCTTAAGGCTGTAGTTAACTCTCCCAGTAGTAGCATTAGCACAACGGAGGAGTTGGACTCAGCCACTACGAAGCTACAAACGGCTGTACTGACTTCATTCGAACACAGCTGCCCTCTGAAGCAAAAGACTTGTAATCGGCAGGTACCTTGGTGGAATAAGGAACTGAGTTTGAAAAGAAAAGAAGTCAGAAAACTATTTAACAGAGCCAAGCTCTCTGGTACCTGGGGAGAATATAAAAAGGCTCTAACGGAATATAACATAGAATTAAGAAGATCTAAAAGAAGAACCTGGCGGACCTTCTGCGATGGATAGATCAACTGCCCGCAGCTACCAGGCTCCATAAGGTACTTTCGAAGGATCACACGAATGGTATATGCTCACTTCAAAAAGAAGATGGGAACTATACCGAGAGTTGTGAGGAAACAGTCAGGCTCTTATTAGAAACTCACTTCCCCGACTCTACCAGTCCCGTTCAAGGAATAGTAGCTCCAGACCCAATTGAGGTGGGCAATTACAGGGTCTCTAACAGGAGTAAGAGCCTTGCGGGAAGAATCTTCACTCCTAACAAGGTTAGATGGGCCGTTGGTACGTTTAAACCCTTTAAATCTGCTGGAGGGGACGGCATCTTTCCTGCCTTACTACAGCAAGGGGTTGAAGAAATACTTGTTCCACTACAAAACATTTTTCGAGCCAGTTACGCTCTGGGGTATATTCCCCAATGCTGGAGAGACGTCAGGGTGGTATTTATACCCAAAGCAGGAAAAAGTCTCTAGCCAAATCGTTCCGACCCATTAGTCTCTCGTGATTTTTACTTAAATCCATGGAAAAAATCCTAGACCTACATATTCGAAGTGAAGTTTTGATTAAATCACCACTTCATTCTAAGCAATTCGCTTATCAAGCAGGCAAGTCTACCGAGACTGCCATCCACACTTTGGTTAAAGACCTCGAAAAAGCTCTTGAAGCAAAAGGGGTGGCCTTATGTGCATTTGCAGACATAGAAGGTGCTTTTGATAACACCTCCTTCGAAGCAATTAAATCAGCTGCCGAGGACAAGGGCTTCGAGCCCCCCACGGTTAATTGGATAGACTCCATGCTTAGAAGCAGGAGGATAACTACTACTCTAGGACACTGTTCAGTCACGATCACTGCAGCTAAAGGCTGCCCACAAGGAGGAGTTCTCTCTCCACTCCTATGGTCGATCGTGATTGATGATCTCTTAGAGAAGCTGACCAGTTCGGGTTTTACCGTACAAGGCTACGCGGATGACCTAGTAGTCACGATACGGGGCAAGCATGACCAAGTCATATCCGACCTCATGCAAAAAGCCCTTTCTAAAGTCCGCACTTGGTGCTTAACCAAAGGCCTCAGTGTAAACCCAAACAAAACGGTTATCGTTCCGTTCACGAGAAGATCAAAGCTTTCACTAAAGGCTCCTCTTCTCGATAACACGGAATTGATATTTTCAGAAGAAGTCAAATATCTGGGGGTCACCTTAGATAAGAAACTTTCCTGGAATTCGCATCTGTCTAGAGTGACGGAAAGAGCGATAGGATCTCTCTACACGTGCCGTCGCTTCATTGGCAGAACATGGGGTTTGAAGCCAAAAATGATGTACTGGATGTACACCACGGTTGTTAGACCCATGGTCACCTATGCGGCCCTCGCATGGTGGCCAAAAACTAATGAAAAGAAGGCTGAGGCTCTGCTTCAAAAAACACAACGGCTTGCCTGTCTAGGAATAACTGGTGCCATGAGGACCTGTCCTACAGCAGCCATGGAAGCCTTACTAAACCTTCCACCCCTACATCTGCAGGTGAAAAAGGAAGCAATCTCCAGTGCTATTAGACTGCAAAAGGAGAAACAGTTAAAGCCAGGGAATCTGGTTGGTCATTTAAGTATCTTAAAACAGATACGCTTTGAGCAAATGACGACAATATCTGATATAATCACACCCAAGGTGGATTTTGTAAGACCATTCGATGTGGTTTTGGGAAACCGACAGCAATGGCGTTCCACTAAACCGTCCTTTCAACAAGGATCGATAGTGTGGTATACAGACGGTTCAAAAACGAACAGTGGAGTCGGACTGGGCGTATACGGCCCCAGATGCCATATATCAAAGGCCCTGGGCTCTACCCCTACCGTATTCCAGGCCGAGGTATTGGCCATAGAAGAATGCGCCAATACCTGCATTAAAAGAGCCATAAATGGCTCAACTATTAATATTCTCTCGGACAGTCAAGCTGCCCTCAAGGCCTTAAAGTCCTACACCATCAAGTCAGGGATAGTCTGGGAGTGTCTACAAACCCCAAAAGATTTATCAAGAGGAAACAAAGTTATCCTCATGTGGGTACCTGGACATGAGGGCCATAAAGGCAACGAAATTGCTGATGGCCTAGCCAAAAGAGGAGCGGAAACTCCCTTTGTCGGACCGGAGCCATTCTGTGGCACCTCAAAGTGCTACCTCAAAGCTGCCCTAAATAACTGGGAGAACAAACAAAAATCCCTATACTGGGAAAGGCTACAAGGACTTCGTCAGGCAAAAAAGTTTATCGACACCTCTGGAGGAAAAACAAAAGAACTATTACTCCTCAAGAAAACAGAGCTCAAAATAATTACAGAACTCTTCTCAGGCCATTGCCCCTTGAGGTATCACCTTAACAAGATGGGCTTGGCTGAGACTTCATCCTGCCGCTTTTGCCAGGATGCTCATGAAACCTCGGAGCACCTGCTCTGCAACTGCGAAGCATTGACCAGGCGGAGACTACTCCATCTCGAACATGCTTTTCCTACACCTAACTACGTAAGGAACCTCAATCCCAGAAGGATCCTAGACTTTATTAACAGTCTGAACCTAGAAAGGGAATAAATTCAACGGGGACTCACAATAGATCTTTTAGGTCGCGGTGATTGCGAGGCTGACGCCTACACACCCCTCTACGAATCTAATCTAATCTAGTTAAGTACTAAATACTTTCTGGAAGAAGAAGGGCGAAAATCTCTAAAGGCAACTGCGAACACATTGTATGAGGAATTAGAAAAATTCAAGCGAATTTCAATAAAAATAGGAAATTTTCATGACATTCGGAGATATACTATTACAACAACAAAAACTAAGAAGACCAGAAGGAAATGTTACCACATATTTCCATTGTTCGTTCAATTTATTGCACAACAACAAAATAATATTAAAGAAAAATTTTTCCTATAATTTAAATTTAACTAATTAAAATATCTCGAACACAGCATTTAACTTATTTTTAACCAAGGTTAAGGTTAGCCGTGTGCTATTGAATGAGTAGTAACAGAAAAAAAAACACACATTAATTATGAACAATTTTGGTCTAATTTCAAAAGACAGAATAAGTCAATCAAAAAAGCTAATCACGAAATCTCTTCAATCTATCTAGCGCTAGCCATTTGGTAAGCCTGAAGAAAAAGCAATTGTTCACAGAGTGGATGTACAGTAGCTAATTTTTCTAGGCTGCAAATGTAATATGTAAAAAAATTTCATGGCTTGCCTGAGGGAATCTTTATGTTTTCACTTTTTTAAAATGATAAATGAATATTTAGCTAATAAGAACAGTAGTTTCATTCTCCTACATTTCCTTCTTTACATTATGATATTATCGCTTTTTTGTTGTTGTGTAATTTTTAACTTTTATATAATATTTGAGCACTTTATGTCTTGTTTACAAATTTTTTATTATTTCAAATCACATTAAAACTTTTAATGACCATAATTGCGTATAGTCGATAAAGACAATAATTTTTGTCTTTATAAAAGTATGAAGCTCATGTAATTTTCTTAATTTACAAAAGTAAGTACATTGACCTTGATATCTTTTAGCAAAATGCAAAAATAAATATGTTACTTTCAACAATCTCAGCATAGTCTCTTCGTTCCCCCATTTAACTTTACAGGGCCGTATTAAATACGTTTAAATAAATATTGTTCACAAGTTTTTTGCGTAAAATATGCCTGAGGGTATAAACAGTCAACATAAAAGCGCAAAACAATTACATGGCTTTAACCGAAAAGTCAGTCGACTTGGTTTGAACTTGAAAGAAAGATCAATCGATTTCTATGAATATTCGAATTACTAAGAAATGGTAGAAAAAAAAAACACCGTCGTGAGTAGGTACCTTACCTATATAAGCTAACTGGAGTCTTCATTTCCATTCATTTAGTAACGAAAATCTTGAAGAGAACATAAAAAATGGCTTTCAAAGTACGTACTTAATTATTAATTTGATAAAATTTAACTGACAAATCTTATTCTAATGAAAAAAAATATATATATATATATGTATATAGGTAATCCTACTTCTTTTAATAACTGGAATCGGTGTGTATACTGCCCCACAATATCACCATGAAGAACACTATCCAATATCGAATACAGAAATGGAGTATAAAATGCATGTTGGAAATTATCATATGCCGATAGAACAGCAGCAACAACAACAACCACAGCATGAAATGAATCAAGAAACTTATTCTCCTTATCTTGATACTCAAGTTATTTACAATCAAAAAGGACTGACAGTAATGCCCTACTACTCTGGAATGATGATGCAAGGACATGATTATATGTCTGATAAGTCTCGTTATCAGCATGAAGAGGTTGCACATAAAACAGGGTATAAAAGAGCTAATCAGGACGATGATGAAAAATCGTATCATCAATATCAGTATTACGGTGATGAAATGTCGAATGTTAAACAACCGTACAAATTTCCTGATTCTACATACTACTCACATGCAAATGAAGAACAGAAGCAAAAATCCTATTCTCCAGCAGCGGCTGTGTCTCATGTAAAATTTAATGGAATGGGAACGGAATACGAGTGGGGTAGTCAAAAATATTAATTTAAAATATGTATAAAAATTTAAGTTAAATCATATAAATATACTTGATATATGTATTTTTCAAAATTTTGTTTTAAATCATTTCCAACATTTTGTCCTTTTACAGTACATGGAGTTTTCGAAGAAAAACTAAGAACGAAGTCATGTCGCAAAGACCTGCAGATGGAAATTATTCTGCCCTCAGAAGATGATATGATGATGTTGAAATGAATACTCAGATAATGGACAATGAGACTCCATTGCTGGAACCAAAACCCTCGAGAAATACTTTTCTAAGCCATGAAACAGGCTCCCTCACTACCACACCACATAAGAGCCCTAGCGTAGTCCTAACATTCTAAAATATTTGCAGTGCTCATATGGAAGATTGACAAGTTTGAATTGAATAGCTCCTCCGCCCTAAACTACTATTTATACAGAAAAATGGTATTGTGATAATCTTAAGCTTGCTTTCTTATCTTCCCAACTGCAATCAAGTTTTCTTACCTTTCTTAACAAAATTATTTAAAAAAATGTATTTTAACCGAATGACTACCGTATCCTGGAACGGTTAATAAATATCTTCCATACATACATAATCAAAGCCTATAATAGTATGGGCTCTGTACTATATACGTTTCCATGAGCCAGCGTTGAGTTATCGTTTTCATGGACAGTTTGAGTTGATACCTGGAAATCAAATTTTCATATAAAATAGCCGGATTTGTGTTGGATAAAACACCCATCCGCACTATTATAAAAAATACTTACATAAAACGTAACTCAACTTGATTGATTTCGTGGAGTTAACATGAATTTAATAAAGCTCAACTCAACTTTTGTTTTCATGAGTCTAACTCCAGTTCAAATCGAGTTCAGCTCCACATGGAAACATAGAAGTGAGAGTCAGGCTGGATAACTGGGAATATTAGATCAAACTTAATGCGATTGGTTAACAGGATCTTCGTCACTAGGTAGCAAGAATTCAGATATTTTCTGTACTTAGATAAACTTCTCATATGACATTGATCCATAGAGAAAGATGATCTTGTTAATTCAACATACACGTCATAAGTAATTTAATTTGCACATCTTATCTACAGTTCGAGGACACCACAGAGCATTTCTCTGCAAGTATCCTGAATTCGCCCACAGTCGTAACCCCCGGAATATAATACAAGCCATGAAGTCGTCGAAGGCACCGACACATTAAAAGGCCTTAACGTGCCGGGTACAGCATGCAGTAAGTGCTCACTCTCACTGATTTTTGTATACTCGTTATGGAGGAAAAATTCAAATTTCATCTTTAACAGGTCCTAAAGCCTAAAACTGTCGCTCCCACGGCAAAATGAAGTAAAAGCAAATTGCAGCCACATATGTTTTCTTTCTAATAGTTTAAAAAAATATATAGCATGTAGAACAAATTTACGGAAATTATAGCGTTTGAACAAAATACAAGGAACTTTTATATGAAAAACTCCTTCAGTAAGACAAGGCAAGAAGACTGTGGATGTCGCCTGCTGACCGGCCCGTTGCTCTCTTTTTTCGACTTTGTTCATGGCTCGTATCTCACGGGGGTTACGCCACAGTATACAAAAGAGAATGTATGTGTTATATAACGTTGGGGATGTATAGTTTCCCACTGGTAAAAAGAGCGCTCTAAGAAACCTCATGAAACGCTTCCTTGGAAACTCGTAGTGCTTCCTTTCGCTATCCCAGTTCATTGCTTTTTAACATAGGCATGTCCGCAGAGGCAAGCGCTTCAATGCTTTTCTAAGAAGCGTTCTAAATGATGACCGAAGAAGGTTTTTGAAAGCTTTAATAAGCTTTTTGGATAATAATCGCAGTACTTCTTCCTTAAAATCATAAGGGGCCTTCAAGACAGAGAACAGTAGTAAGGCGCTTGAGTTTGCTCATGATTATTTGTGGCATTAAATTTTATGAATTTGATTAAATATGCCAATATTCTCTCTTTTATTCTCACTTATATTAAGCCAATTATTTCTAATTCTAACCACTCTGAACTTCACATTGAAAATGAGAGATGCGTTACTTCGTACAATTATGTAATTGAAAAATTCACAGTTTAGATTCGTTGAAAACTAGATGATATCACCCCTTGTTACACTTCAATCTGCTGGAGCTCATCAAATTATCTTCTATATAGAGCTTCCAAGCGATAGCTCTAGTAGCACTTGAATTACTTACTTGAGCCTTTGCTTATTTTTCTGGATAGATCAGTAAATATATGCTTCTAAAGAGCTGCCAAATGATAACTAGAGAAGCGCTTAAATTGTGCACGTTTCAGAAGCGTTGGTTTTTCGTCCCAATAGTTAGAATCGTTTCCATATGTGAAAAAAAAAAAAAAAATTACAAACAAAATTACACATAAAATATCCAACAACAATAACATACAATATGGCAGATGATGTTTTATTTTGTGGCATACCTTATTTTCTGTATTCTTTGTACGGGCGTAGCCCAAGGCTCTATCCTTGGCCCCAACCTTTAGTTGTTGTACATCAACAACATCCAGAACGCAGGTATTAAGGGAACTTATCATATCTTTGCTTACGACACTAATATCATCTATGGAGCGAAGACGGAGGATGAACTACAAAAAATCATGAATGAGGACCTTATAAGATTTAAGCACTGGACGGATGGTAACAGGTTGTCTATAAATGAAGATAAAACGAAATATATACTATTTCGGCAGCAAAATAGAAAAGACATAAGCCCGGAAATAAAGATTGGATCATTGAGACTATAGAGACTAAAAGAAATTAAATACCTTGGGCTTATCCTAGATGAGCAGCTAAAATGGACAGCTCACGTAAACATGAAAATCAACAAGATTATTCCGTTGCTGGGAGCAATAAAAAGAATAAATTTTACCCTTAGTACGGAAACAGCCAATCTAATATACAATACACATGTACTATCTCACATCAAGTATAATATACTCACATGCCCTCAATGTACAAATAGCGTTATGAACAGGGTACAGAGCACTTAAGACTCTTTACAATATGCCTTGGCTAACACCCTAACTAGAACTAATGAACTCAACCTAAAGCAAATAATATTCATATATAAAATAAAAAACAAGCAAATCAAATCAAACTTAAAACTCGTCACAGCTACCGAACTCCACTATTATAACACAAGACGGAAATCAGAAAAAAAAAACAGCCAGAACATAGAGGATACGTTCAGGACTATTGACATCAGCTGGCGACATCTACAATAGTCTTCCACGGGAGATCAAAAACCTGCAGAGTCTAAATAACTTCACCAGTAAGGTAAAAAGTTTTGTAATGAATAATGACCAATTTAGCAGCTAGCTTTTAGTGTTAGAGTTTGAGATGTTCTATTTTTTTCTTATCTAAAGACATGTAATGTATACATCCTAAACCTAAATTGTTAGAAGAGCTCAGGAACTCAACGTGGTAGAATTGTGACTCCTTTTGTGATTTGACATTATATTATTTATTTATTTAACATTACATAACTTAAGTCATATAATTATCAGAATAAGATTTCTATATTGTATGAATTATATTGCTGAGCTGAAATGTAGTATGTGGTGTTTGACAATTTTAGAATTTTTTTTTTTTTTAAATATATGTTATGTAGTACAGAGTTAGCAAACCTTCAACCTCCTTCTCATACCAGCTAAGCTGACTGAAAGGGGTTGAACGACATAATACTTTAAAGAAAAAAAGAAAAGTAAATTAATGAAGTGTGAGTAATGTAGATGCCTTGTGGACATGAGAAAAATAAATAAAATAAAATAAAATAAAATAATGCTACCGTATAACGTTCATTTGCCCTAACGAGAATCTGTACGTTAGGAGCTTAGGTAATTGCAGAAGATATCTGTTCTCGTCTTCTAACCGAAATTTCTTAGTTTGTTAGAAAAACGTAAAATTTAGAACAGAGATTGAATACAAAGGAGTTGGAGTTAGGCTAGGTGCTCCGTATTTCTTATAATCCCTCCAATAAATAATAATAATAAAAATAAATTATCTCCATGGACTCTAGCGCTAACAATATACAGAAAACTTCTGCATATCATAGACTCTGCATCGACCATTAGCAAAAAGTTATGACAATTTTCATTAATTATTCATAGTGTTTTGAAGTTAAACTTTTCTAGAACTATATTTCGCGTAAAATTAAGAATACATAACTAGACTACTTGAATATGACAAGCCTATTTCAGACATGATTCATATTTGTAATGTAAAACATGCTTGCAATGAACACTGCATTTACCTACAGACAGCAGTTTATAATATATAACAAAGATGTGAATTGTTTCTGATGTTACGTTCATTTGGAAGGTAACAAATAATCTACATGAATGTCCCAATATGTCATGGAATTAGAAGTAAGGAAGAACTATCTTTTAGAATATCCAGGAAGAAGTATTCCTCCAATTAGAGCTAATCGATTGGGTTCAGA
Source organism: Dioctria linearis (assembly GCA_963930735.1). Taxonomy (NCBI): domain Eukaryota; kingdom Metazoa; phylum Arthropoda; class Insecta; order Diptera; family Asilidae; genus Dioctria; species Dioctria linearis. The sequence goes on along the minus strand of OZ005740.1, from coordinate 34,626,594 downwards.
GAACCCATAATTTGAAATATCAATAATATATCACTAATGGAGATGACGAAATTCATAAATTTTCTTCAAATTGTCAGTGGAGGTGTCCAGAAGATCGGAATTTGACCATTTATTTTCTTGTTCAGAAAGATCATCTTGGTTTCTCAAATTCCAAGACATGTTCCCAATGTAGACAACTTTAAAATCATCTATAGTTAATATTACTTTGGACACCTCGATTAAAGTTTCTATGTCTTAATTTCAGAAAATGAAATTGTTCCACGATAGATTTAAATTGTTCGTATTTTGTCACATGCAACTCAAATTTTCAAATAATACTGATTATCTGCACCTGTACAATGTGAGAACACGAAACTTAACTGCAAAAGCCGTACTACTTGAAAATTTCTACTCTGTAAGTATAGTTACTTGGAAAAAACTGTATGCCATATATTTATAAGCTCTATACGAGATCTTGATAGTAAATCGACTCAGCAATGTTCGACTTACATCAACGATGAGTTGAAGTATTCACAAAATCTGCTTTTATGACAAATTTGATTTGGATATATCCGCATTAGGCTGCTGTCAGGGTGCGCGCGAGAAGCGGAGCGGAGCTTAAAGCAGAGCTTGTTCATGCGACAAGCAATGCGAGAAGATGTCCGAGTAAAAGCGAGACGCGCTAATGATTTTACATGCACTTTTTGGTTTAAAAATTAGTTTTCACTACATTTAGTTGTGACAGTCGGACGAGGAATATTTTCCTTCGTAGAATATTTGAAATTATTTTTTTACAAAAAAAAAAAACTCATTTTCTGCGCATCAATTAAATATTAAAAGAAGGAACATGTGGAATTTCATCACCTACACGGTAAATTAAGTATTTTTGCGTGTATGGCCATTTCTATACTAAATTCAAGAAAAAACCATCTTCGCTCACGCGAGAAAACACTGCACAGCCAGCTTTCTCGCTTTGCGCTTTGAAATCAGCTTTGCTTTCAGCTCCACTTTGCCTCTACTCTGACATGACCGCGTGACTTTGTATGAAAATGTATGTGCATAGTTTTCTCGCGTGAGCTCTCGCACTGGCCAGCTTTCAGCTCGGCTCCGCTTCTCGCGCGCACACTGACAGCAGCCTTAGAGCCTAAAACCAGCTGCTCTATGTTTCCGTGACCTTAAATTAAAGATTGGTTACGAGCATTCGTTCGATAGCATAGAACTGTTTGCTAATATTTTAATTTGAAAGATAATTTCAACGTCAATAAGTCTTGAGTTATATAGATAATTTGATACCTTTTGTCGGATCTTTCTCCATGTTGATGAGATAAATACTGCACGTAATTAATCATTCCAGCTGGCATAATTACAAAGAATCTTCAGACTTAGTTGCCTATTATAGGAAGGAACGGAAAGAACCAAGAGGTTGTACAATAGGTTAGTGGACTCTGCTAATATTCATATCTCTTTTTGGTGTTCTAGTTTGACTTATTGCATCGTGGAAGTGCGAAATGAAATACAAAAACTTTGTAGTACTGTGGTGACGAGAGGCACTTTAATAGAAAATTACATTTTATATGTTTGACCGTTTTATTGACCTGATTATTACGGACGCTTCCAAACTTACTCTTCCCAAATTTCTACTTTGTGCAGCGTGAACGCGTTCTTTAGCGGTATTAGTAAGTAGGCATAAGAATGCGAAAATGGAAGCAATGATAGTTTTTTAAGTCAGTCTTATTATCTCTGTAAAAAACCGGTCAAGTGCGAGTCGGACTCACACACGAAGGTTTCCGTACCATAATCGTACACGATTTAACAAATTGTACTTTTTAGATCGAGCAAAAACAAAAGCTTATTGTACCCCCTTTAAATTTGAGTTTATTTTATTTTCATTATTTGCTTTTATAGTAGCTATATTAGTACTCACTCTTTGAAAATTTCATGTGTCTACAACTTTTACGGTTCATGAGATACAACCCGCCAGACGGACGGACGGCCAGCGGAGGCTTGGGAATAGGGTCCCGTTGGCACACTTTGGGTACGGAATCCTAAGAAAATATATTAATAAAATAATCATTCAACCATAAAATTGCTGTTCTCGCTATAATATTGAGACGAGTAAAGATACAATATTCCAACCGGTGTCAAATATTGGACATCCGCAAAAATATTTATATAATATATTAAATAATCTTGTTCACTAACAGAATTTAGGTACGGAGGAAATTAAAGAAAGGCCTATCAGACTTTCCTGGTATCGAATAGATCAAGAAAACGATTCAGGCATTATCTCTGAGATAACTCGAGGTGTTTAAAGCAAGAGTTGTCGGTTACTTCTTAATTTCCAACAGATCAAGAGGACGATTGGAGATATAACCAGAACAAATCCTCTTTGCTCTCGAATCTGGAGAGCTCAGTCTGGAAATGTCAATTTCAAGTTTCTGACGTACAACGGCAGTCATAGGCGATATCCAACGAGATTAATAACAACAGTACCACGGATATTATATCTTTTAAGTAATACTCCCATCACAGTCACCTAGATAACCTGTTTGCCTCCAATATGACCATATATATGTAAATTCTGCACTGATAATGTGGTAAATTTTTATATCACCTATAATTTGCAGTATTCCACCATAATTTCTTCTCCAGTGCGAACGTGTAAAACTCTGTAATTACAATAGAATTAGTACATCGAGCGGTTTTTTAACCAAATTTTAATATTACTTTATTGCACAATATTATGAGTATTTCTGGGTGCATATCACATTATTACACATCTATATAATAAAATAAAATAAAAATAACAAACGTGATAAATGCATTCAAACAGAAGAAACTCGTTGCAGATAATTTTTTTCGGAACTTTACAAAATTAACAGAGTCTTAAACGAATTCTTAAAACTATCTTTAATAACAAGATTTTTTGACTAGAATTTATTTTTTAAAAATTAAAAATTTCTTTTAACATCGAAGCGATACAATGCCAATCCAAATTGATGAATAAATGAAGAAAATTGCTTGAGAATATAAGAAGTGGATAGAAAATTTTGATTCATTACAATCTCAGACGGAGCACAAGTCCCTTCGAGATCATTTTCGTTAGTATGTAAATCACATAGATGTTTTCCAAAAATCGTAGGTATAGCTTCAGTAGATAAATGCGGATAGAAAATCTTAACTAGTTCATAACTTACAACGGTACTATTTAATTTGTAGAAAGCGTCATTTAATGCGTAATCAAGACTTGTTGGTATAGCCAAGTATAGTTGATATTTTTGATTTTTATTTACTGCCTTCATTTCGCAGACATCTTGAATTAGTTTCAGTTTACGCACTAAAGTATCCATATCAGTGCTGCCGTATTCATATATATAGAATTCTTTACTGCGACGATATTTCTGTTTTGTTTCTCTATTTGTTCGCAAAATGCTGGAACTTGGAATATTTACAAAAGATATTGGCATGCTGTATATATGGCTGGTGACTAGATGTACATGAACATTGAATGCCTTCATCTTCATTATACTAGAGAAATTCTGTGACAGTTGAATAACTCCTCCCTGATGTATGAATCCGAAGAATATACAGAGACAGATATTAATCGTGTACCAAGTCTTCAGAAGATATCCAGAGCTAGCTTTGCTACTTAAAAATTTCTCATATATAAATCGATGCAATCGGTTTTCATCGATGAATGGATATGATGTACAGAAACCTGTTATAAGTTTTGGTGAATGAAGTAATATTATTGGAAGAGTTAATGGAAGTAAAAATCGTGCTTCCTGATGATTGATAAGAGAGAAAATGGTCAGAGGTGCAAAAATCGATGCAGACATAAGACCAACAATTGATTGCGATCTTGGTAGATAGCGATATTCTCCTTGTAGAAATCTGAAAGCATATAGATGGAATAGTTTTTATTAGCAAAAAAGAAAACCCCAATTTTCATCAATGAATTTTTTATATGTATCATAAAAGAGAAGAAGGGACAGGACGTGCATTAAAGGAGCTAAAATTGTGTCTTTTACCCAGAAACTCTTTGAACCAATGACTTCCCAGAAAAGAAAAAAGACAAGATTTCTTTGAATATTTTTTCAATATTTTTATCAATGTATGGATGTATACTGTAAATAAGTTGGGTATGTTGAATTTTCCCGCGTAAAATACGTCTAGGTCAACTAATTCCTGCTCGACTGTTATAGGGATTTTTGCAAGAAGTTGAAGCATAATGAAGGAACATCTGAGTCGATCAAGTACGTAAAACATTGGGGAAAATCAACCAAATCTTCCGGAGTGTTTGACCGGTTGAATAAACGTAAATACAGTCAATATTGTCAAAATGACGATAAAGAAAATGTTAATGATTGGAACATGAGCAAAGTTTGCACGATAATGGCTCCAAATAGACACTCTCTTGAGAGAGAAACACATATTATGCATTTTCAGTTAGTAATCTGTAGTTAGAAGAATCCGTAAGCCATATTTGGCCCCCGTGCGTACTGGACCTACACCCATAGACACCTCAATTATCACGGTTAATGAAACAATAAAATCAAATCACAGTATGCATGCAATGGAAGTTACTGCAAAAAGGAGGATAGGGTCTTCTAACTTGAAGCTGTTAGGAGAATCTATCATTCTCCTGGACGTTAATTTATTTTCAGCTATACGTCTTCCCAACATTCCTCAATATGGTACAATTTTTCGGGTGTGCAGATGAGCAAGTTATTCTTGAACTACCAAGCATTTAAGAATACGGGAACAGCAATATCTGCAGCAAATGTAAGTTTATGATTTCTATAATTATAGCTCTATGCTCTCTACAGAATCACCCATTCTAAGCTAACAACAACGTTATTTTTTCTAATTTATGTGGATAATATATTATACAACAAATTCATATATGTATACTCACCGATAAACTAGTGTTCCAAACGCAAAAATAGCTACAATTCCAAGAACATTAAATAGAAGTGGTATATTCACAAGTAAATGAATATATTTAGGATGAACACCATGTAAGCCCGTTTTTCCTGGATCCATATTGTACTTGATGAAATTCCATGGAGTAAACACGAAATTATTGATTCCAATATCTAACATATGAATCTCTCCACTTGTAAGGTAGTTATAGTATAAAGAATCCACAAGAGTTAAGAAAAGTAATGATGGTATGGCGCACATACAAAAGAACATTATACGTAAATTGAAGTCTACAAAAGATACACTTCTGCTGCCCATTCCTCTTAAAAGCCAAAAAAAAACAATTGGAGCTCCAAATATAAGAAATGTTGGACGATTAAAAACTCCAATCACGCAAAGAGTAGCTACCATAATTACTTTGTTGTATGTATGCGAAGGTAAAGCGTTCTTAAGTTTATAGAATTTAACCTTTTCCCCAGTCGAATTAGCATTTTTATATCGGTCTTGTAAAAATTCAGATTTATATATAATTGTATTGGAACGGATCATGCAATCAGCTGCAATATATAGCAGAAGTGAACATATTGCCATCTCCAAGGTATTTGAAAATGTTCTTGTTGCAAAAGTTAACATAACAAATGAACTTCCTAGGGCGACCATTCGAATTTCATATCGTAAGCTATACGATGCACAGATTTTATATAAACTCCAATCATTAATGAATGATATTGCGCATATAATTAATCTCGGATACACTAAAAACATGTAGCTATTCAGTAGATTAATATCCAGGTAATATTTTGTATAGATCGATATAAACTCTAAGAAATTTAGAGGAACTTTAAAAAGAAAGTATGAAACAGCTACACTCCGAATGGGGAATGTATTATTGAATTCCCATGTTCGTATATGTTCTACCTGGAATTTATCACCTTGAAAGAAATTATTTTTTAGTTTATTGCTAGTTTAGTTTACTGCAACGTAATTTACCAATAAATACTTCGACAGATTGAAAAAATTCATCTGGATGAATGTAACCAATTTGTGGGATAAGCACTAAGATAACGCGTATAACAGCTAGAAATATGTATGTCTGCCAATGTTTGTCTCTTATATTACTTCGAATTATTATGGATTCAATATATTCTTTAAGTTTCATTTTCAATTTTTTTTTTAATAAAAAACTGATTGAACTGATAAAGAAAGCAATGCAGAAAAAAGTAAACAACACATTTCTTCGGAAATGTCAAAAGTCAACTGTGATGCAATTGCAAAATGATAACGAATTGTCATTTTAGTTTTAAGAATTTCCGCTAGTCCAACACCCGGATGTCAGAAACAGATGTTTTGAAATGGAATAAAATAAAAATGGACCGCGACACTAGCGCCAATATGAGACTCACCCGTTGGAAAAAAGGGTTAAAGGTTTTTCAATTGGATGACTCGACACTAGCGCCAATAGTCGTAGGACTCTCCCGTTGCAATGGCCCCCATTCGGGAAAAGGGAAAAGTTACAGGTTTTTCAATTGGGTGACTCGAAAAAAGAAAAACAATAATAAGCAAACTAAAAATGAAAATGAATTGCTAAAAAGTACATCAAGTAAGCTGACCATTCAAAAGAAGCTTTAATTGAGCTTTAGTCATATATAAATCGAGTTCATCCTAATGAATATCAAACAGCGAGACATCGACGCTCATTAAAACTATAATTTGTATAAAAAAGTCATGGTTTCTCAAGGAGCGAGAACGAGCAGATATATTTAGGAAGGAAAGAAGCTCAGGGGAATTAGTTGTACCATGCAAGCAATCAAATACACAGGGGATCCTAGAAATTTCACGCCTCCCTCTCAATGGTGTCGATGGAGAGCAATTTAAGTTTATCAGCGTAAGGTGGCAAAATTACAGGATCACTCCAAGGAAGGTCAAGAATAGCAAATTTGAGAAATCTGCGTTGAACCGCCTCAATCCAATTAATATGGACAGAGTAATATGGAGCCCAAACAGGACTGGCATACTCCGAGATCGGCCTAACAGAACCGCAAAAGAGGGTCTCGGTTACAAAAGGATCATTAAACTCACGAGACCACCTCTTAACAAAGCCCAAGCAGTGTTAGCCTTATTGACAATATTTAAAATATGGTTTTCAATTGAAAGTTTGGAAATAACGTCTAGATCCATTAATGAAGTAATTCAGATATGAAGAACTACACTTACGACAATAAGACATAACAAAACAGTTATCAACATCAGAAGTAGAAGGTTCGTCATTCGAGATAGTTCGAAAAATCTTGACGTCGCACAGTGATCGGAAAGTGGAATCTGAGCGACCGAAATTATTTAGCCATTCCAATGTAATTTATTTCCCTGATATAATATGTAATAAAAAACCAAATTGATAAGGATTTTAGATAAAATAACTGTAGTTTGATTCGTATAACTTTATTTTAACCTCTAAGGTTTAATCATTTTTATAGTCACTAATACTCAATTGGCGTTTTCAACATTTTTAATTCATTTTTTTCGTAGAGAACTCATTTTTTTCGGTAATTTTCTTCGTTTACTTGTAATGGGTCAGAAGAATTAAAAGCATGGTTTTTTCCCTAGTAAATTTTCGGCGCTATATTCTCTGAAATGTTTTGCATCTTTGCTTCGCGTTTCCTGCGCCACTTTTGACACAATGGGTAAGAATGACTTATTATTTAGTAATGCCCATACAGCAAATTCTTTTGTAAGCTTTGTGGCATGTAGTACCACTCATATTTTGCTATATACAGGGTTATTCTGATCAAGATACCTTCCGGTATACCACGCGATTCCTTGAGGTAGTCTGATCAAAAAATTGTTCCACATACCCCCCCCCCCCCCTCCTTAAGGAGTGGTGGCCAGTTGAAGATTTAGCCAAACCCTGATGGAAATAAATGAGTATAACTTTTGAACCACACTATAGATTTTGGATATTGTTGGCTTATTAAATGGCCAAGAATAGTAGCTGTCAAAAAGTGTATTACTCTGTATTTTTTAATTAAGCATCTTTAAATTAATCTCAAATATTTCCAAAATTTTGATTTTTTACACCCAAAAGTTTTTGAAATGAATAACGGTATTTATGAAATTTGCGTGTAAAAAAAATCAATGTTGTGTAAATATTTAAGAATAATTTAAAGATGCTTAATTAAAAAAATACATAGTAAATACATAGTAATACATTGGCAGCTAATTTTCTTGGCTATTTAATAAGCCAACAACAACCAAAATCTATAGTGTGGTTCAAAAGTTATACTCATTTATTCCCATCAGGGTTTGGCGAAATCTTCAACTGGCCACCACTCCTTAAGGAAGGTTTCTAGGGGGGGGGGGGTATGTACAACAATTTTTTGATCAGACTACCTCAAGGAATCGCGTGGTATACCGGAAGGTATCTTGATCAGAATCACCCTGTATATAGTTCTGCGGTGGCCGTGCAGTAATTTTCAAAAATACCTGCATTTATTTCCTAGTCGTACGCTAAAGCTATCAAAATAACGTTTAATATTTAAATTAAACGTTCGTTGACTCTGATAATGTCATATGCTACAGCAACATTACTTAAAACTCGATTTGCGGTATTGCCATCGTTAGATGTTCCGAAGCCAGGTTTAGGAATGTCTATTAAGAGGCTCATATCTCTTCCTAATTTTTCATGAATTTTCTTTTTTAAGGCCGTGACACATTAAAAGCAGAAAGCAGCGACAGAAGCAGAATTTTTTCTGAAACCATGCAACTGTTCGAGCACTAACAAATTGAAAGCAGAGGCAGCGGCAGCAGCAGAAGCAGAACTTGAAAGTGATCAAATCTCAAAAAATCTGCTTCTGCTCAGTACTGCCAATATAAAAAGAGCTAAAATTTTTATTTCATTGTTGGCGTCCTTTCTTTTAAAACTGTCGAAGAGGTTGATGCGAGAAAAACAGAATGTCTATGGAGGAAAAATAATTAATTTTGTTAAATATAACATATTAATTCACAATTAACATCAAATTCGAGAAAATTATAACAAATAAATATTCGCCCAATGATCTTTCGCATTATCTCGGATAGCTATATATTGCTGCTTTGTCATCTTGATATCCACGTACAAGGCCAAAGCTTGCTCTGCTGTCATTCCCACAAAAATGAAGAACTAAAGCGTTTTTTAATTTTAGTGGCTCGCTTTGACGAAAAACACATGACTTCCTTTACAGTAGTAGCAGACGTACCTTTCTTCTTTTTACAGACTCGCTACTTTCAGTGAATGCTTTTCTTGGTCGTACTGGTCTGTGAATTGACGACCGTGATTGGATCAACGAAAATGTGATCCTACCATCAAGCTTTATGTTTTTTTTGCTAAATATTTTTTCGTGGCATCAACAGTTTACCCACTTTTGATGTGACTGTCCACAAAAGTTTATCAACGTTTTTTTACTACACTTTGCGAGCTCTCATCGAATCGTTTAGAGTCATTACTTTCTCGAACTACATTCAAACCAGCTTCATTTTTATTTGAAACATCTTGCTCGCTCAGCCAAAATCGAAACAGTTCATTTATTGGAATTCCACGGATTGAAAAACATAATAAGCATCCTTAGTATTAGCAGGTATAGTGTTATGGTAGTATGTAGAGAGTGACTTGACTTGGACGTGAAGTCCAGACTGCATGAGCTGACAGATCATTCGGTGGACAGCGTTGACTGCAGGGCGGCACGTTAGCTCGCCTCGGCTATTGGCGGAGAGTGTGGGGAGATTCCATGAAAACCTGCCGCTGCCACCAGCCACATACAAACTTTTTAATTGTACCTGACAAACCAAAGGCCGTCGCATACATTCGGTCCAGACGGGACACTTACATCACTTACCTACATCCATTAGGAAGCGCAGATGTTTGGCCTTCTCTGTTTGCCCCAACCACCCAACTGACTCTGAGGGCAGATAATTTTCAGAGTCCTTGTGCTGACCTGAAAAGAGAAGAGTAGCGGACCCAGACGACCTTCACGCTAAGAGGGCTCCAGGAGAGTGAAAGGAGAAAACAAAGGCTCTCAGTACGCCATTACGTTATAACGAAAATTGTTTTTCTTTATTAACCTTAGATTGCATAAGGCGGAAAAGTATAAGCCTTCAGAAGCTACTGCCCACGGCACTAATCTTAAACAACCAACACAAAAAGAATTCATCCATTAGTCTATAGAGTCAGGACATTATGTAACTCTATTTTAAATAAATCAGTTAACTCACTTCTGCTGATGGCAGAAATTCTTCTTCATTTGAAAGTTTCTCAATTCAATACTGTTTTCCATAAATCGATGTGTATACGTTATTCGTTACCTCTTCAGTTTAGAAGAATATTTTGCATCTTCCATCTAATAGCTACATGTATAGTTCACTAAGCGATTCTCTTATATACAAAGCTAAAAGAATATCTTTTCTTATTTTTACATCTAGTAGTGATAAGGTTCATTAACGATCAATATAATTACATAAAAAATATAAAAAAAAGGAGGCAACAACTTACATCTTTGGTTGATGAGGATCCCTCGCCGAGGCGCCTCCGAGAGGTTCCGCTAAAAAAATTATAAATTATTATCCAATTACGGTGAGGTATTAGGTTCCAAAGGGAACATAACAAATATCTGGACTGCTGGTAGTCTAAACGATCACCAAAGTTAGTATATATTTCTAGCTTAGTTCTAGCTGAAGATGTCCACTTGATTGAAAGAAAACGTCTAGATCAGATTTCAGGGCACTTGCTTAATATGATGAATTCCTTCTGCAGTGACGATTCTAATTTGTTTGCTTGTTTTTGTTTTAAACAGTATTTGGAAAATATTATATCTTATAATTTATCTTCGTCTTTTAGAAAAGATTAAACTCGTTTAAATGACAAAATTGTGGTTGTGATTAATACTGTTGCGATTGTGGTAATGTAGGATAATTTTAATGATCCTGCGCTGTTACATTCCTCAGTATTACATGAGCTGACGACTTGCCGTCCACCAAATCCAGCTCGCTGATAACAGTAATTTGTGCTGGTTTGATTTTCAAAACCGCAGGTTCGAATTATTCGACTGTCCGAAGGTGAGTTATTAACCGAAAATTCAATAACTTGTGTTATTTTCCGCAATAGGTGTACGGAAGTTTCTTATATCTAACTGGAAAATCTCGGCAATCTTTAATCAAGCTATCTGGTGGGATGTCCATTTGACAATTTGAATCTATGTGGCTATTACATATACGTAACATTTGATTGCAAAGCCTATCTATCGATTCTCCTCCCATGAAGAGTCATAATTAAAGTTCCTTATGTCTCCACTATGTAAAAGATGACACTATGTAAAAGATGATGATCCGCGGCTGTTTATCTGATGAACATTCAAAAGAATGCAAGGACAAGAACGAAAAATGCCGAAAATGTAATGCTGACAACTGTAACAATATGCCGTTTAGAGTTGAGTCCAAATTAAATTTCGAATCCCCTATATTGCGTGAGTATTCCAACAATTAGTAGGGTAATTCTTTAATATGTTCGTATATATCGAAATTTACGTGAGGAATTATAATTCCGCTGCCGATGTTACAAACAATTCCGATTTTTCTTCACTGTAGGACTTGTACTCGCGTGATTCACTTGAACAACAAGACACAATGTCGACATTCTTTTTCTTCTTTTTATTTTTCGAGTGCGTTCAGCGCGTATGGCTCTCCATCCATATAGGACACAGTCCGCACACACCTCATGCTGCTACGGGTCGCGTAGATGTGTACCTAGCTCAGTGTAGCATATTGCTACATGCAATACGCTACGACCATAACAATAAGTACTCAAATTCATCATGACTGTGTAGCGAAGGGACTGCCAAACAAGAATATACACCATTTAGAACCAATCAATATCAATTCAAATTTTGGCTGTCCAAGAAATATAAGACAAATTACTAAAATCGACAAGAAATTATTAGTTTCTTGTAATACTAATCTCAAGCGTATGCTAAATTAACTGAAGAAAAGTTGCTGCTGTATTAAAAGTACATTACCTATGTATATTAGTTGGATCCATTACTAGAAACACAAATCTCAAAACTATCAAGGTACCCTAACCAAACTTTTGATACCAACTGATGGCAATCCAAGAGGGTTTATTGTCGCGCCGAAAAGGTTGTTACCGGCTTGAGTGTGTTATCAGGAAAAATTGTAAAGGGATTTTATTGGATATGGAATAAGTTGTCGATTGGTTTTTATTTTAGTTACAACTTTTAGTTTTGACCTTTTCGCTCGCCTAAATACTTGATTTCTACCACTGTGTGTCGTCAGCATAACAGAGAATGTTGGTATGAGGTAGGTAATAACAAGTGAATGTCTTTGATATAAATGACAAAGAATGAGGTCAATAGATAGCTACACTGGGGTATTCCAGAAGTTTAAAAGCTGTTTGTGGATAGTATACCATGAAAAGAGACTTGCTGGGTACGGTTAGACAGATAAGGAATTCACCAAAGTAGGCCCTGATAAGGAAAACCTAGAAAAGTAAGCTTATGTAAAATTAACTAATGGCTAATCCTGTCGAATGCCTTACTTAAGTCAGTATAGATACAGTTAACTTGTTTCCCTGCATCGATGGCAGACATACAGTGTTTAGAAAACGCTAATAGGTCGATAGACTTACCCCTAGGTGCCTCTAGTAAAACCATGCTGGAAACTATACCTATAAACGGATTAGAATGGAAATAGAGTGTATCACAGACAGTAGCCTCAACAATTTTAGGGATAGCTGAAAGATTGGTAATTGGTCTATAATTAGTTATGTCATTTCTGTTTGCCTTTTTATGATGTGGAAAAATTAGAGTGTTTCCATAACTTAGGAATATATGCGCGTGTGATTTCTGTGCATTGACGTTTAAAAACTAATTTTCTGCACACATGAGATTTTCTTGACAAAACAACCTTAGGCGCCCGCAGTGCTTGTGGTAGGAGAATGTCTGAGCCAAGTTATGTTATGGACGTTAATTTTTGCCTGCCAGGACGATTTCGGAATACGGGAGACAGAAAGTAAATGAACAATATTATTGGTATTATTGGTATTGTCAAATATTGTACTGTGTCATCAGATATATCTGGGTTGGGATAAAGAAGATAAAGAAGTAGATGATGTGCCTGTGCAGTTTCAACCTAATCCAGATATAATTAAACTTTGTAATGGCGGAAGGAATATCTCTTAAGTACGGTAAAGGTCGCATCATTCCGTATATATAATGCGATACCCTATGTGTGGAGAAACAAGAGGCACCAAGATGTAACCAGGGACGTAATACTGACTAATATCAGCATCAGAAACGACCTTGATTTCACTTAGTCCGGATTTTTGGATTTTAGGTTGCAGTAAACCGAAAAACAATTTACTCTAAATCCACGAATGTTCCAGAAATCTAAAATAAAATTCTGCATGCGAGGTATAAAAACAACAATAGTGTTATGCCTATTTGCTGCTTTCAGTACTCCAGATCGTGCAGTTCATTTACCACAGCTGAGAGCACCTGTATTGCTGATCAGTGCTAATGGATTTACAATAATACCGGACTTAAAGAAGGACCGTGCTGCTGGCTTATGGAATGTAGATATTAGGCATAGAAAAGTCCTTTACTTGGCGGTTACAAATAATTTGATTTTTGATTAAAATTGTTTGACACAACTCTATCACTTATTTAGGATGCATAATAACTAACTGGACTAAACGGAAATGATTAAAACTGGAACACGAGGCAACGTCCGTCCGTTCATATTGACTCCTCGACACCTCTACATAGATAATGATTAAAAGATTCAAATAAATCACTCACCCTATTATTTCTGTTCGGTTAACTCAAATTCTCTATTTTTGTTGAATTCGATGGCATTTGTTGTAGATATATTGTCCTTATCCGTTATATAGGTGAACTTACTTATCTCTGTTTTATTCTTTTAATTCTCTAAAATTATTGCACTTTATAGTTTTATATTTGAATAAAACTCATATATGTATGTGTGTATATTTCACATAATGACTATACCAACCCTAAATTAAATATAATATTATTTGAAACAATTTTTCGCGATCGTCTACGATAGATCTTGATTTGAATTGAACGAAATAATATAATAAAGAATAATAGAATTGTTATGGTCGTACAGTGCTGCCAGGGAAATGCTACGTGTACTCCGTCTGACATTTTATGGTCGTACCATACTGCCCAGCAAATGGACCGTGTACGCCGCCTTGCCATTTTGTGACATGCGATACAAGCGGAACCTGGCTAGAACATAGTACACACGGAAAGTTCTAACAAGTAAGAAGAAGAATTGGACAGGGAAGGAAAAAAAGAAACAATTCAGGGGAGCAAACGCCATTGATCTGTCGCGTATTTCGCTAGTGGACGTGGAGAAAAAAAGTAAAGTTAGATGCAAGTGATAGAAATCCAAGTGATAAATTATTAAAAACCACGGACCGACCGTCCTGTGTAACTAAAAAGCCTTAGTGCGAAAAGTCGTGGAGCGCGAGTTTCTTTTCACGGTGTACATCCACGCCACGCCGGCCTGCAGGTCGCTTGGACGCCATCAATCTATATCCTTTATCTGGCACATCATCGAGTCCCTATATTGGCTAAGGGCCTCAACGGAAGCCCCCTGGTGTTCAGGAAATCCTCTAGGAGAGATACGACCAGGAGAAGTCCACAGAGCAGCTGTGGCCCGGTCGTGGTAACCCTGATATTAGGAGCCGAAAACGGCCCACAATTCCGACTGAAAACAGTCATCTGCTTACATTGAAGACCCAACATCGAGGGATACTCCTTCGTCGCCCCGTAATCAAGTCTGCGACAATTCGATCGCGGCATTCACCCGATTATCCAGTGAGACTCCATCGAAGATAAGTATTAAAGTCAATTGTTACTAGCTCATGCATCTGGGCAGGGTTGGCCGCAGTACCTCCCTCCATGCGGAAAACCTATTCTATTATTGAAAGCAATGTTCATGTGACGATGCCCTTCGTCGGCAGACCTAATAGTTTAGTATTTGTTATATAAAGAGTCGTGTTTGTTCTTTGTATATTTATGTGCATAGTTTCTGAAAGTAGCAAGTATTCCTGTGCTTAGGGATACGTTTAGGTTGAATGTAAGAATAAGATCGCCAACAATAATTTGTCGGAGGTACAGTCTAATCTGACAGATTTGATATTATATTATTTTGAATTCGTAAGGCAGGGCAACCAGAGGTGGCATTATTACAGATCGCAAAATTGAATTTTTCTTTAATTTTAACAGAGAACAGGCGATACCCAATGGATGCTGGAGCGCTTCAATATGCCTGGGAGATTTGATGGTGGGTACCGCTGATTATTTTAAAATTGTTGTCCTGACATGGATGCCGTTTATTTCTTTATTATTCGTATTCGGATAACCTTTACTCAAGTCCTCTCTGCGTTGCGTTCGCCACATAAGGGTAACTTGAGATGTTAACTGTCCTCTAAAGAGTAAATCAATAAATTTATAAATGGACTTTGACATGGAGCAGTGAGTTTTACCGTCTACCCTCACTCTCCCGAAGAACTCTCTCCATGATGGGGTTTGATTAGGTCCGCTCCTCCGCTAGAATTTTCAGGTTCAAAAGGACACTGAAAATAATTCTGCCCTCAGTGTCGATTGGGTGGATGGGGCGACGGCAGCAGTTGACAGAACATCTGCGCCTTCACAGAGATGGTGGTAAGTAGTGTCAAGGTCCCTTCAGTACTGAATGTGTGCTACGGCCTTTTTTTTAGCCAGGCTCGATTTTTTTTTTTGTATATGGCAGGTGGCACAGCGGCAGGTTTTCGTGGAACCTTCCCACACTCTCCGCCAATAGCCGAGGCGAGCTAGCATGCCGCCCTGCACTCAACGCTGTCCACCAAGTGATCTCTCAGCTCATGCTGGCAGTTGGGACTTAACATCCAAGGTCAATCACTCTACATAGTTCCATAACAAAATGATGGAGGCATTAAAATCACTTTATAATAAAAAATTTTCTATAGTGTCCATTCACACGAATCAACATTAAAGTTTTTTGTATGTTTTGATTTTATTATTGTAATTAAAAAATTATAATAAATTTAAGAACGCATCCATTGCTGTATCCATACAAAATTTATAGTAGCACCATGTACTCGTAACTACATAAATTTAGCAGAATTTCGTGCGTGCTATTTTTATGTTATGAATAATGTGAATAAGGGTTCAAAACATGGAGTCCTGAATTGAATGGTTTTTGTTGTGGGTAATAATTTACCCCTTATGCTTACTTTTCTCAAAAAGACGTTATTTTATTTTGTTTTAAGTTACATTTTTCATTATATAAAAAATTCAAAAAAAATTCTTTAAACTAAATTGTCCATTATCATTGGATTTGGTGAGTCTACATCTTCAAAAACCATATCTTCGGAAGTTTCCCATCGAACACTTCTGACGCTGTCTTGTCTATGTGTTATCAATCGGTGTTGTATAAAAGTAAAAGAAAAAAATATTTTGTAAAAACAAATGATTTCAATAAAAAATTTATAATCAATTAGACCTGCTCATGCGGGACGGCGGTGGACGTGGTACGCTGTAAAAAAATAAAAAAAAGAAGTAACAAAACATTAGTCATATTAATTGTAAAAAAAACATAGTTATGTACATATTCTTGTAGTATTATGGTAATTGAAATTGTAAAACATTTAATTTGAGTCTATTAATATCATAAAATAGTTTATTTTGCTTTAGATTGAATTGCCAAAGGCTAACTATTTCAGAGCCAGAGGTATTCGAATATAAAGATTTCATATTTTGTGTAAATATAGTGAGCTTCTTGAATTAATGAAACAGTTTTAGGGTGGAGGTGGGTCTTAAGTTACAAGCCTGTGTGACAAAAGTCCTAGTGTAGAATCTGAATCACAGTCCAACCCAGTGTTTTTTAAAGGAATTCTTACAATAATTGAGATATCTACGGATTTCGGTAAAGATGTCAGGAAAATTTCGAGACAATCTTTGACAATTGATAGAATAGCAAGGTATATAGAATACAAGATATTCCCATTACAAAACATGTTCCACCATTAGATGACGTAATATCGTGAAAAAGTATAAGATCACGGTACAGAGAACACAATACTCCCTTCCCCTCTCTCTGTCATTTCTATAAAAATGTATACATATACATTAGTCGCAGAATTACGTCACAGGCTATCAGCTGCAATGTGTACACATTTTAATGGGAATACCTTGTCTTTTATATACCTTGGTAGAATAGGAAGTTGAGCCGAAGTATCTACATTTTAGTGGTGGATGATTTCATCTGATGTAGATACACTGTAAAAAATGTACATAATTGTTGCCACAAAGCTTAGGTATTTTTCCATAAAATTTACGGAATATTCCCTGAAATGTAGGCAATATTCACTATATTTTAGGGAATATTCCCCATTTTAGTGTAAAATACATAAGCTTTGTGGCAACAATTGTGCACATTTTTTACAGTGTAGAACAACTAAGACTAAGATTTAAAAGGTACTTTTCTTCTAATTACATTTCGGCTAGATTACGATCTCCCATAAGAGACTCAATTATGTACTGTAAAAATTTCAAGAAAAAATTCAAAGAATAAACAATTCTACAGGCAAGGAAGGAGTTTTAGCGTATATGCTTCAATCTTCATTCGATGTTCATAGCATAAAGTTATATTCGACGCCGGAATCATGACTTTGGTCTAAAGGAAAAAGTGAACGAAAAACAAAAAAAAAAAAAAAATTCAGGAAGTCGACACACGATTCGAACCTCGATAGAATTCACAAGTACTTCTACCGAAAAATTCAAAGGAAAGAAACAGTTTAAACTAGATTTGCAGAATAATTGGGATCTGACTCTTGAAATCCGGATCCGAGCTATCTGCATCTACTGGGTCTTTTAAATTGAGTTTTCAAAAATACGCGCCTGTGTAACACATTTTGACAGCTGAAGGTTTGCCATTTATAAAAATGGAGTCGTATACATTACAATAACGTATGGAGATTATTGAATTATTTTATGAAAATGGTCGTTCTGTAAGAAATGTATTTTGCAAATTACACGATGTTTATGGTCGACACAATCGTCCAACTGAGCAACAAATTGGTAATAATGTGCGGAAATTTCAAGAAATTGGTGCAATACAAGATCGAGAGATTAGTATGCTTGTGCTGGTCGTTTAGAAGAAAATATTGGTGCTGTGAGTGATAATATTGTAGCTGACCCCAACACGTTAATTTCCCGACGTTCACAACAATTGGGAATTTCTGACTCAAATGTATGGCGTATTATGCACAAAGATTTAGCGTTGAAGGCCAACAAAGTTCAATTGACACAAGAATTACTGCCCAAGATCATTCCATGCGTCCGGACTTTGCTAATTAGATACTGGAACAAAACGACGATTTTGCAAAAAAAAAAATCATCTTTTCGGACGAAGCACATTTCGAGATCGGTGGCTACGTTAATAAACAAAACTGCCGTATTTGGGGAGAAGAACACCCTCGCGTGATCCAATAGAGGCGAACGCATCCACAAAGAGTCACGGTTTGGTGTGCATTGTTGTCTGGAGATGTGATTGGACCGTACTTTTTCGAAAATGATGCTGGAAGAGCCATAACTGTTAACGGTACCAGATATCGCGACATCTTCACAACTTTTTTATGGCCAAAACTGGAAAATATTAATACTGAAGGCATGTGGTTTCAACAAGGTGCGCCTAGGTGTCATACAGGCAGAGAAACTTTGCAATTACTGCATACAAAAGGGGCTTTCGGCAAGCACTGTGTCAGTGAGACAACTGAGACAAAACTTTGAGCAACAGTCTCACTTGTCTCAGTTCAAACCAATCAGCTGATTTGCCAATTTTGACATTTAAATGATTTTGATCACAGAAAATGGATAGTAATAAATTGAGAAAAATGTTGTTAGTTTATTCAAATAGCTCACTAAACTTTAATTAGCAATTAAAATCACAAAATAACGTAGTTTTTCAACTGAGAGAAGAAAATTCAGTTTCACTTGTCTCAGTTGCTCAGTGGTTGCGTTCGAATTTTGTAGCTCAATATGGAACTGAGACAGTTCACCGAAGGTGGAGTCTCAGTGAGCCAACTGAGAATATCTCACTTGTCTCACTGACAATGTGCTTGCCGAAAGCGCCTAAAGTTTCCAGACTGTGTTATTTCCAGATTCGGTGACGTGAATTGGCCTTTAAGATCTTGTGATTTGACACCGTTAGACTTCTTTCTCTGGGGCCATGTGAAAAAACAGGTCTACAAGGATAATCCTCGAAACGTTGAAGCATTGAAAGCAGACATTATTCGAGTTATTGGTGAGGTAGAGCCGCAGCTATGCCAGAATGTGATTGAAAATTTTGATAAAAGAATCAGGTACTGTAGAGACTCAAGAGGTGGTCACATGGGAGATATCTTTTTTGGAGTATAAATGGCAAACATTGTATTTCGAAAATAAATAAAAACTTTTTGAGTTTCAATTCAAATTCTATGTCTTTTAATTATTTACTTTTGAAAACTCAATTTGAAAGACCCAGTAGATCCGAACTATTTGGATCCGAATCCAGATGCAAACTATCCGGATCCGGAACCGCATTATCCGGATCTAGACTAAGAAAACAATTTTGAAAATTTTCTTCAGATTGAATTGTTTTATTCGGAAAACGCAAATGTCATGAAATTTAATTTTCTCGATAAAGCAATGCAATCTGGAGGAAATTTTCAACTTTATTTGCATTATCTGGTTCCGGATAGCTTGGATGTGGATGTGAATGCGGATTGTCCGAATTCGATTACTAGCATCCGAGTTATCCGCCTAACCGGATTCCCGGAAACGGGTAATCCATAGCTACGGGTAGCTGAATGTTCGGATATTAACATATCCGAATTCAATTTTCAGCTCTAGTTGAAGCGCGTTTATTTCTAAACGGTACTTTTTGGATTGGTTAACACAATTTTCGAAAAACTAATAAAGCGGTTTTAAAAATTCTTGCAATGTTATTATATTTGTTAATGTAATTGTTATCGCGCTACGTAGAGAATAAATTGATTTAATTGAAAATTAGATTTTTAATTCAAATGTCTTCAGTAAAAAACAAGCGTTTTTTCGCATTTACTTTGTGTCTAAGCTGCGAATTTTGAATATTTTCCAATATTTCTACGTACCGCCATAGCCATTTAAATAAGCTTGAAGAAAAATGTTTATTTTTTAATTTTAGGCTATTGGTTCTTGAGACAACAGTGGCGATCGTCTCATTATTTGAACGTTGCGTGATTCAGTTGATTTTACTGAAGTCTGCTTTTAAAAATTCATAAATTTGTAAAGAATTAACATCCAATGTTCTTTTTTGTGGGCCCGAGCTCTTCTACTATACACATAGGTATATATACAAACATATATGCAAATAATATAATCTTCTACGCCTCAATTGTCAATCAAAAAGGTAAAACTTTGTCAATATATCTCTTCGAGTAATATTTGTTTGGGTAGAAGTGAACGGTGTGAAAGTTAGCCACTAGTAACCTGGAGGTACTTACTACAGAAAACGGAGCAAAACCTCTTGAGAAAAATTACCGGACACTTATATTTCTACATATATTAATCTCCGAAAAGTGCTTCGGGTGCTATATCTTCCCAAGTCACATAATCTTAGCTGGTAGCAAAGCAAGATGGAGGTTGAATGGAATAAACCTCTCAGAATAAGGAAAAGGTAAAACTCAGACTTATTTAATTATAAAGTTAAAAGATGGTATTCTGTGCGGGAGCTTCCATATATGTATACCGAATATCCACCAAGGTAACGCTTGTTTAAAATACATCCCCTTAACCTGTTCGTTTTTGTTCCAGGCTGGGATTTTCAAACTTTTTTTTTTTGAATTTATGATATGTCTCCTGGAGCTTTGAGGGGACAATTTCTCTTGAATCTAGGAGGTGAATGACAGAAAATGGTAAACTATTCCATATTCGCACTGTTCTAATTTCTAATCCAAGGATTGACGAAATTTCACCGTAAAAAAGAATTTTAACTTAATGGGTGTGGGGATGAGCTCAGGTTGAGGTACGCACGAAGAATTCTATAAGAAATTCGACTAGAGATTTCGTCAGAGCAATAATCATAGATATTAGTAGCAAAAGAATTATAGAAATTCGATGTTACGCTTATGCTCTAGGTAACTTTTATCTAATGTGAACAACACAATGCGTTCAGTCCCTACTCAAACTTGGACATTGTATTATAATTTCGGCCTAATATAGGATTTATACCAGAGATAATACTTCGTGCAACTTCTTGCAAATATGAGAGAAATTTTTAACTTCATTAGACTTGTCGTAAATGTACAAGCAGAGATAACATACAGTACATTTACATGAATACTTGAAGTATACTTTAAGTAGAGATCAAGTAATCAAAATATCATGTAAACGCGCATTGATTCAAGTATGCTGGAGTCAAATAGATCACAAAATTTTGTTCGATATAAGTACATGAAAAAATTCATGTAAACGTAACTTCAGTACTTGAAAATTTTTCATTTCTGTGAGTTATGAAAACGGCAAAGAGGAACAAGAAGAAGATTATTTTTGATAATTCAGGTTGTGATTTTTAGCACTTTTCTCAGAATATTTATCTAAAAATCCGTAGGTTCAAGACCTAATACAGAGTTGTCAAAGATAAAATGTCACTTCATGTAAATTTCAAGAAAACTGCAAGTCAAGTAATTGGAGTTAATTCAACCAAAAACCCTACTTGAGTTCCAAGTGGATTTCAAGTCAAGTATGTTCTAGTATTCATGTAAACGTACTGATTGGTCTTAACACTGAATTAGAGATAAGTGGCATGAAGGTAATAAGATTACTCACGGTCTCGTAAGAAAAGGAACATAATTCTCATTTGCATATTGAACTTGATACTTTTCGGAAGGGTAATTTTTAAAATATGGAAAAGATTCAAATTCAGGTGCAGGTGATATTCACAAAATGCTCCAATAGCTGCGAGCGGAATTTTGTACGGATTTGATCCGCGGACCAGATCCTCTGGATCTAGTCCGTGTAACTGAGTTCCGCAGATCAGGTCCTCTGTCGCCCCTTATCAGGTCCGTGGTAAAATTAACTGCATGTTTTTCTATTGTTTTTGACGGATCTGATCCGCGGACTTGGTCTTTCTTGCTTGTTTGAAAGATCTGGGGACTTTCATGCCGGATCAGTCATATAAAATGGCACCTAGGAGCAGGAAACAAATCGCTGTAGAGGCTGCAGGTATTTTTGTTTTAAATTATAATACCGTTATAAAAAAAAGGAAAGATCAAAATGGGTTAAAAATTGGTTAAGTGAAAAAAATACTTTTGGACATATGAAATTAATTAAAGAGCTTCGGACAAATGAGCCAGATGATTTCAAAAATTATCTAGGCATAAGTGAGACAAATTTTGACCTATTGTTCTGTAGGTACATAAATTCTTTGATAATTATTACCATAAGGATGGATGGTGTATATAGATCTTCTGACCCTGCTCCACTTCTCCAGGAAGATTCAATTTTATTTTTTTCTTTCCGTATTGCTCTTTTTAAATTTTGTATCTTTTCTTTTACTAACTTAACATCTGCTCCCGGATAGTCTTTCTTTAAAAAACTCACAATTTCTTCATACGCCACGATTTATAAAATTTTATTTTTATAATTTCTGCTCTTAATTTGTCAAAGATATGGTCTTTCTTTATACATGTTAATAAATTCTGCCGAAATTGGTTTTGACCACTCCATTTATAATTTTTTTTTATATATCTAAACTGGAAAGCCCGCAGAACTCTTACTACATCAACTGCACTGTTAATGGCCTATGACGGCTTTGAATCAATGGAACCGTTCCACGAAGTAACTGTTCCGCGGAACTGATTCACTCGTTTTGCTCACTAACATGCGGAATTGGTCCGCGGAACAGGGCCTCAGCGGATCAGATCCGTCGAAAATTCCTCTCGTGTATGGTCAGCTAATGGGTGGGATTGGAATAATTCATATAGCAATAATAGACATGCGGAAAGCTAACAATTAAATGGTTATACCGTTCCTAATCAGGACAAACGTATAACTTGTTGGCTAACAAGTCGTAGGCATAGCAAAATATATTTTGTTACTCGCATCACTTAGTGTGGCCAAATTTTTAAAAGTAAATCCACCTTACTCACCTTGTTGGAACGTTCCAGTTGCTTTGTTGCGATATCAGTATATTTTCCGGTGTTGTTCTGAAAACATAATATTGAATCCATTACATTTCGGTAGGTAAAAGAAAATGAAAAGCTTTGCAGAGAATGAAATGAAGCGGAAAGCATAAACGTTGATTCTAAAACAACAGCAAAATATTATGCACTTCAATAAGAAAATTCCAAGAGAAATTCATTCAGATATTCATTGTTATCTACATATATACAAACCTTGTAATGCATTTAGGCTCTTATCAAGATGTTTTTTTTGTACCAAATTTGAGCTACACAGTTAATAAATAAATAAAACTGATAAATAAAATGTTTAGCTATAGTTTATCTATATGTAGGTACATATAATAAATCTAGCAAAAGAATGAGAAATGAGTGGCTCAAATAATATATACCCATACAAGTGGCTAATTCTGGCTCGGCCAACATCCTTAATTTTATCATAAATAGTGATGATATTCAAAGCCATCGGTGTTCCTACAGCCCATAGGAAAAGGCATATAAAGGTACAAAACCAGATTCCATTAATATTGTCCACAATATTTCGACACCAAAATATTCGATTTGTGTGGAATGTGTCGAAAAGTGGACGGCATAGTGCAGTTTTATCACCCAATGTATGTGAAACTTTGTCCTTATTGGCAGTTAAATAATCTTTTATCCTAAAAGAAAAAGGCTTTTGTTAAATATATCTATGTAGGTACCTATTACTAAGCAAATAATATGTACTATTGAATAGAAATAAAAAGTGTTGAGAAAATAGTATGTCTTCTTCTTGAATACTGTGATTCTCACAGAGAAATTTCCTACCTGAAAGAATAATTTCGCTCCTTTACAATCCATGAATCCTGCAATTTTATGTCAAAGATATTATAAAAAAGGAAAACAAAAAATGACAATTTATCGACCATGAGGAAAGTTCTATTTTGGGAGCCACGGTATTAAAGAAGAAGATATATAAGAAATTCCCACTAAAAATAGGTAAAACGAAGTGCTTTGATTCTTAAATACCTTTTGATATAAGCTTGTGTCATATTTGTACAAATTTCAGCTGCTGTTTTTTCCAAGTAGCCTTGTACATTTCTTAAGTGATTCAATGTTTGATTAACTTGTTTTGACCACGGATCCTTTTGCAGCTCCAAGGCTGTTAAGTGATATAAGATTTCATTTCTTAATTGCTCCAGTGGCTGTAGAATTGAGGCCTGTAGTCTTTTTGCTCGACTACCTAAAGTTGTCATTCTGGATGATGTAGCCACATCTTGAATCTAGATTTTAGATATTTATGAGATTATTTCAGTTATATACTTAGATACAGTGTGACCCATAAGTGGTGTGAAATCTGATGGCTATGGATAGGTCATACTTAAGTATGTAGATGAGTAATAGTAATCCTAACGGTTTGCGAGATGACGGGAATTAAAGAAATTTGGGTATGTTTTTATAGATCACCCACCCTGTAACTTTTCCATGTTACATTCTATGATGATAATTTAAACTACGGTAGATAGACAATCGTTGGACCTTTCTAATGATCTATAAATTTATCTCGTCCTCCCTTTCTTTTTGAAGTTATGGCTCAAATTTCGGAATTTTAGCTCGTTTTTTTTATTTAACTACTATCTTGATCAAAAAACAGGTCATCAACACCAATTTTTCATATTCAACTTAAGAAGCCTTAACTGTTAGCTTTAAAATTATCTTTTGCATTCTGTACCCAAAAAGTGACCCTTTCTGGGTTTTTGCAATTTTTCTGAAATCACTGAAATCTTAAGAACTCTGAAAGTTAATACAAATTTGCTTCAAATCTGTGCGTACTATCATGATCAAAATTGCACATAGATAGAGAAAAGGCATAAACTTATAAACTTATATCGGGGTTTTATACGTATTTAATTAGCTTTAGAAAACTCTAGAATTCATAAAATTTGCAAAGTTTGGTACATACAAACGTAATAATGGTACATCAAATAGATAAATTTGTAGTTGAGTATGGAAGATCTTGGGCTGGAAGAACCAGTGACGGAAACAAAACCAATAAAAAAGTCTTGGTTACTAATATATTTTCGTTTGAAAGGTGCTATTTTCGTAGACCAATAATTACCAAAATTATGATATTATTTTAAAGAAAGTTCAATTTGTAACAAAGAACGAACCTTTTTCTGTTTATTTTAAAAAACTCAAATTTTTTAGTGCAAAGATAAAGGAAATAAAGTCAATAATGTTAACCATGGTAACGACAAAAATTTTTCGTTTTTATAATTTGACGTTTTCAATTCATTTTATCATTGTCAGATGGAGTGATGTGCTTTTGGAAGGCTTTCGTTTGTTTTGAAAGCTCTGTGGGCTGTAGCTGCATGCTCGGAGTGTGTGCCGCCATCTTCTGCATTAGGTATATGTGTGTGTGTAGATTTCCCGGAATATTTTAATTTTTATCATTGGTAATTGGTTATTTTTGCTTTTGAGGCGAGAAATTTTTTGGCAGGCAGTTCTTTTCTGGTTATAGGTATCGAATTGTGAGTAACTATTATTTAATCATGGGACGTGTTAGTAAAATTCGGGTCAATAATTATGGAATAAAGAAGAGAAAACTTCTTTTCGTCTCTCTATTGACATAGTAGTTCTTTGGTTATCTAGTTAATAAAATGGTAAACTCACAAAGAGTGGGCATTGCAAAATGTATATGGTATATTACTGTTGTAAAAATAAGAATTCTCGGAAGAGTTTTATTTGATGACCGGCTTCAGTAAAAAAAATTTGCCCAAGCAATAAATAGTGCCAGACAAACTACACGGAAAAGTGTCTGACGCGCATACATTTCGTTTCCCCTTGCCTGCTCCTCACACAAATCGTTTTATCACTGCCCAACAAGATTTTACGAAAAATCCGACGGCCAAATTTAAAATCTCTCCATGCCTATGCAACCCTACCTTTCCGCTGGGCAGATACCCGAAATGGCAGAAATGCTTTGGAGTACAAAACACACGAATATCACAGCACCATACAGCTTTGCATGTAGGTACTAAATATAGTGATTTGTTTCAATTTTCAAATTGGATACTTTTATGCGTTTATGTTCACTAAGTTTCTGAGAACAGAAATCATGAGCTTTTCTTTGGTGAGCCCCCCTTAAGCAAATCGTGCGAAAAAGTTCAAAAAGCCAGGAAGCAGGCAGTTATCTTTTGGGATCACCTTTTTGACCCATTGTCACTGGAATGTACAAGAAAAAGTGCAAAAAACGCAGAAACGGTTATATTTTGGGTACGGAGTGTAATAAGTTATTTTAAAGGGAAGCTTTGGGATTCTTAAATCCAAAATGAAAAATTGGTATTGATGACGTGTGTTTTGATAAAAATAGTAGTTAAATAAAAAAGAACGAGCTAAAATTCAGAAATTTTAAATTCCTTGAGCCATAACTTCAAAAAAAAGGGGAGAAGAGCAAAAATTTATAGACCGTTGGAAAGGTCCAACGACTGTCTATCTACCGAAATTATCATCATAAGGTGTAACATAACGAAGTTAAGGGTGATCTATAAAATCATATTCAAATATCTTTAAGTTCCGTTATCTCGGAAACCGTTGGGATTCCTAACTCCACCCATACACAATATTTTGCTCGCCCAAATAGGACGTATTCATAGCCTTTCGTTTTCACACCACTTACGGGACACCCTGTTTATTATATAATATAATATACAAACATACCTGTAAGGCAACACGTTGCATTTGATCTATAAAAGTTGCAAGATCTTTTTCTGGAGTTGGTTGACTTATGGAACTTCTATAAGCAGTTAAATTAACATCAGATGTCTGAAGCATATTATCCAAAATGCTTTGAATTGTTTGTGTTAGAAATAAGAGTGGCTTTTCTGATACTCGAATTGAATTAATGGCTGCATTTACTTTTGGAAATTGCTTAATATCTGCCATTTGAGTTGTATTTACAAAAGCGTCAAGTTGAAATACGGTATAGGAAGCCATGTTCTTTTCACAATTCCTATTTAGTAATTGAAAAAAGAAATTAATAATATATTTTTAGTAGGTATAATGTTTTTGAAATTTGATTAAGTTAAACTAAGGTAAATAAATACTAAACTCTAATCTTGTAAAGTTTTTTATACTGAATCCAATGTAAACGATAAAGAATACAAACAAAAATTAAAGAAACGAAAACTTTCGCTTTTGAAATTTGAATATACATTCCGTAAGCAAATTTGTGCATTTGATATGAATCGTCCGAAGAAATTGGAATTAAAGATAGTATTAGATGATACGGGTGAAATCCAATTTGTGTGGTTAACTAGAATCCGACTTTTTATCTCTGATCACTACAAGTTAGGATTTCGATAGACAATGGTATAAAAAGTTTCTTCTTCACATAAAATTTGTTCCGCATGAGAGAGAACAGAAGGGAGCTAAGGCCTACCTTGTCTTATATTTATAGGCTTCCAACATTGTCACTGTTTAGAGTATATAGTGTCTCAGTCAAACGACAGTTTGACTGTTTATGAAAATTACGACATACAACACCCACGTATAACCTTAATCGCATAAATCACATTCGTCTACCGCACTTGGAGCTCTCCATCTTTCCTAATATCCTTGGGATTTACTCATCATGAATGTATAATAGCGTAATAAGTCTCGAAGATCCGTTGACAACTTTTGAACCCTGTAGTAGATGGCCAATGACGTATCAGGTGTGATGGGGGGGGGGGCGGAAGTAGTACTTGTAGTAATTATAATCTACCATTTTTATATGTAACCCGTAAAATGATTCGCCATAAAGGTACGATTACACATTGCCACTTTTACTGCAGCACCGCACAAAAAGCTGCACTACTCGTGGGTTGTAATGTGTAAAAACCTCTGAAACACAAAAAGTTTCGCCTGAAGCTCGATCACTTGCACCTTTCTCGTGCTGCCGCAGTCTTGGAAGTTGCAATGTGTAAAGATCTAAAGAGAAGGTTGCAAACGCAATATGAAAATTTTAGTTTAGTTGAAATTTTTGCTGCGGTTGCTCGTGCAGTTTTTTAATAGGTTGCTTAAATTTGTGCGGTAAATAACCTAATTTTAGTTTCGAATTCTTCAAAATTCATAGTTGTTTTTTATACCCTATATAAAATCTAAAGGGTGCACTAAGCTTGTCATTCCGTTTATAACACCTAGAAAAAATGCTAGTAGAGAAAAATGGGTTGGACACCCACGCATAATATTAAAAGTTATTTTGATTTATGCATGCCCGCGTGTTCGTCCTCACGATAATTTGAGAGCGCGTTCACTTAGGGAGCAGAAATTTTGCACATAGGCTTTAAAAAAAAAAAGTGAATTTAAGTTCGAAAATGGGACAAATCGGGTAACTCCTTCGTAGGGTTACCATACAAAAATTTCGTTTTTCCCTACATATTCGGGTACTGCCTGAGAACGTTCAACGTGGAGAGCTGAAATTTTGTACATAATGTTTTCATAAAAATAGTAAAAATAATTTCAAAAATGGACTAAATCGGGAAACCCCTTTTTGGTGTTGCCATATAAAAATTTAGTTTTTTTACATATATGTACTGTAAAAATTATCAGTCCTAGACGTTTTTATTGTACTGAAAACTTCTTTAGAATATGAAGTCCTATGAAATTGCTTATAATCATTTTTACTGTCCGACGAACCGTTCTAGAAATATATACAAAAAATCACTTAAAAATCAAACTTGTACAGATGTGGTATCATAAAAATTGGTCTTGGAGCAATTCTAGCTTTTTTACTTGTTTTATTATTATTTTATGGAAAAGTAAATTGGTAAAAAGAGCAAATTTTTCGCTTGATTGAGTTGATGGAAGCGAAAGAATGCTTGTGGTATGTCCAACGGGATTATTACCATGACTAGTATAAACGAAAATGTGCATTAAAGAGTATTGCAATTAGAAATTCAATTTGAGGAAGTCAAAAAGAAATTACACAGATTACAAGCACAAAAAAGTAAAGAGCGTGCAAAGCTGAAGCGGTAGAAATCAACACCTCTTCTTTTTCAGCTTCTTATTATGATTTTTTAGTAAAATTAATCCAAACAAGCGGCAGATGGCACTTCTGGATTGTCGAAATACATGAAGTTATTTTTTTTTAATTTGTATTCGCGGAGTTTTGTCCACCAAACGTTTTAGAGTTTAACTGGAGACTATTGACATCAAGAGCTGTACACAGAAAAATATGCAAATTGTGTAAACACCTTTGCAACTTTTTTCGAAAGTTTGTAGATTCTGAGTTGCACGCAGCAAAGACTACAAGCTGGCGCGCTAATTTATTCCACTATGTGCAAACACAACTGCAACTTTTGCAGCTGCAATCTAAAAGCTGCACAACAAAATCTGTAATATGTAAACTTACCCTAATACGACCCGACCATGAAAAGGTTACTAAAAACTGATGTGGTTATGTAAAAACATGTTTAGACGGGTCAGTGTGAGGTGCACTGTGAGGTACCCCAAAATACCCTTCATGACTACATCAGTCAACTTGATGCCCTTGCTGCCTTAGGCCAGTGTCACACCATACTATTGATGTGCTGATGTGGTGATGGTGAAGTTTTAAAATAATCAGCAGCTGATATACTACGAGAAAATCACATCAGTAGGTAATGCTACATCTACTTAAAGTGATCTGATTTTTATTTCAAAATTCCTTAAAATGGAATTCAGCGAGAAGGAAGAGCATTTGCTGCTATTATTATTTAAGAATGGAAAAAAATGCAAAATAAACGCAAATATTGCGTGTATGGTTG